>OY992876.1:41860600-42400600 GCA_963921405.1 Cepaea hortensis
CCAAATGTTGTGAGGCAACAAGGACGTGTTTGATGTTCCTGTTCTGATTATGGAAAGAGACCACGGTGTCTTATGTTGATTTACATCGGCAAACATTTGTCCATTGTGTGATTTAGTGGTCTCGATTTCAAACGGGAATAAATATATGGTATTTAATTAAATAGACCCAAATTAGATGATTCTTAGGAGTCGAGCGTAGTAATGTGCGTTGTGAGAAATTATAGAAGCGTCGGCAGCAGTAGGCTATGGCGTTGCTTAAACTAGCTAGTGTGAGATATCAATTAGCTCAGTGAGTCAAGATCAAGGTAGAGGGATGATATTCGGGGAGATTGGGGATGTTTGGGGGGGGGGGGGATAAGGGAAATGACAAATGGTAGGATCTTCCAGTTGGGTATCTGAGCTTTTCCTTTAGTCTTTCCTTGTCTTACCATGACTCAGACCGATGTGATGAGCTCCTCTGCCTTATGACAGAGTTTAGTTCTCTGTTAAATATCTGAGTGCGGCCGTCGGCCTACACTCACCTAATGAAGGTCGGAATCGGGTTGCTCTCACCGGGTGTTCTCTCTTCAACAGGCTCCACTATGTTTCCAAAAAAGCTAGCAGACAAGTCATAGAAGAAGATTATGGCTCGATCATTGAAGGCAGTTTTTACTCAGCGGCCTTTGCACTGGGCCCATAACCCAGAGGGTCTGCAAGAACCTGGCCTCTGCTGAGCAGGAACCGACGATCATCTAAGAGTGATTCCTCCGTGGTAGTTCTCATCATATTAGAGTGAAGATACCTACAATACCACCAGTAACAGGGACAATAGTATTTATATAGAGAAATTAACAATTAACATTGCGTTTTCCAAATGTTGAATTCCTGTGAGAAATTAACAATTAACATTGTGTTTTCCAAATGGTGAATTCCTGTGAGAAATTAACAATTAACATTTTGTTTCAAAGTGACAGTAAACATTTATTTTACTGTACAAGGGTTATCAGATCACAGAAGTTTTAGTGACATCTTAGTTACACTGTGTGTGTCGGATTTATGGTCGGTATTGGACTACATCCACCATTGGTGACCAGGCATCCGGACTATCCAAGAGCCACTGGAGGAAGTCGACACCTGGCCAAAGAGACGCATCATTCGGTGAGGTCCTTCTGTACTTGATCTATGGTGCTGTTGTGTGGCCGGTACTGTGATGAAAGCAGACTTAGATCCTGAGCTGTTCGGTCTGATTCTGCATACACCCTAGATTATACGACAGACATTCTACACACACACTTTGCACATACCTGACACTGTTCTTTAATAAATTAATTTGTCAATTTGTTAGAAGCTACAGTTGTGTAGTATGTTTTGGAAAAGAATGAGAGGGGGCATAGTCCAGTGGTATGAAGAAGAAGAAGAAGAAGAAGAGGAAGAAGAAGAGAGAGAGAGAGAGAGAGAGAGAGAGAGAGAGAGAGAGAGAGAGAGAGAGAGATCCAAAGACTGATGGGGTTTTGTGGACAGAGATCCAGGAGATCCTCAAGATAATGATATGGAGTTAAAAGAATGTGGGTGTTGATTCCCCTCACCCCAGGGACGACACTTTTTACGACACGGGGGGGGGGGGGGGTGAATTCCCTACCGGTTGAGAACCACTGTTTTAGCGTTTCTTAATCAACTTCTCTGACCTCACATCCGCTCTACTCTCACGTATCCCTTTTGTGCCTACGTGACTAAGACTGACAAGTTCATGATAAACTCTCCAATGTGTTTAGTGCCCTCCATTGTACCTGGAATTCCTACCTCAAACTTTCTGATCTCACATCTGCATATACTTCTCTGACCCAGTTACATTGCTAGTATTATAACATTTTTAACAAGTCGTTTATCCCATGTTTCTATTCTAGATGCTACTTTACATGTTTCTGTTCTAGTTGTTACTTTACATGTTTCTGTTATAGCTGTTACTTGACATGTTTCTGTTCTAGTTGTTTCTTTAGATACTTCTGTTCTAGTTGTTACTTTACATGTTTCTGTTCTAGTTGTTACTTTAGATACTTCTGTTCTAGTCGTTACTTTACATGTCTCTGTTCTAGTTGTTACTTTACATGTCTCTGTTCTAGTTGTTGCTTTACATGTCTCTGTTCTAGTTGTTACTTTACATGTTTCTGTTCTAGTTGTTACTTTACATATTTCTGTTCTAGTTGTTACTTTAGATACTTCTGTTCTAGTCGTTACTTTACATGTCTCTGTTCTAGTCGTTACTTTACATGTCTCTGTTCTAGTTGTTACTCTATATGTTTCTGTTCTAGTTGTTACTTTAGATACTTCTGTTCTAGTCGTTACTTTACATGTCTCTGTTCTAGTTGTTACTTTACATGTCTCTGTTCTAGTTGTTACTTTACATGTCTCTGTTCTAGTTGTTACTTTACATGTTTCTGTTCTAGTCGTTACTTTACATGTCTCTGTTCTAGTTGTTACTTTAGATACTTTTGTTCTAGTTGTTACTTTACATGCTTCTGTTCTAGTTGTTACTTTAAATGTTTCTGTTCTAGTTGTTACTTTACATGTCTCTGTTCTAGTTGTTACTTTACATGCTTCTGTTCTAATTACTATTTACATGTTTCGGTTCTAATTACTACTTTACATGTTTCTGTTCTATTGGTTACTTTACATGTTTCTGTTCTAATTACTACTTTACATGTTTCTGTTCTAGTTGTTACTTTACATGTTTCATTAGTGGTGTTTTTTTTAAATGTTGCATATCCCTTACAGGACGTTGCAGTCAATACCAGTATTCTTCAGCTGCTATTGAAGTACTAGGCAAGATTACGTTCAGTAGTTTGCCATTGCTTTCTGAGCAACCGGCTCACATACCCCGTGTGTTACCGACACGACGAGAACCTCTACCAATTCTCGCTCACATCACGACGCCCACGACAGTATACGGGATTACGAAGAAAGACGCTAACCCCTAGAACAGTTGTTACTTTACATATTTCTGTTCTAGTTGTTACTTTACATGTTTCTGTTCTTGCTGTTACTTTACATGTTTCTGTTCTTGCTGTTACTTTACATGTTTCTGTTGTTCTAGTTGTTACTTTACATGTTTCTGTTCTTGCTGTTACTGTATATGCTTCTGTTCTAATTGTTACTTTACATACCGCTGTTTTAGTTGTTACCTTACATGTTTCTGCTCTAGTTGTTACTTTGCATGTTTCTGTTCTTGTTCTTACTTTACATGTTTCTGTTCTTGTTGTTACTTTATATGTTTCTGTTCTTGTTCGTATTTTACATGTTTCTGTTCTAGTTCTTACTTTACATGTTTCTGTTCTAGTTTGTTACTTTACATCATTGTGTTTGTAACATGACGTTATCAGCAACCTGAATTTTCTTGGTTGGGTGCTTAGCCAGCCCATTCTGGCAACGATAACATTGAAGTACCTCTGGCGGCATTCCATCACACACTGGGGTGGACCAGGGTTAATTACAGGTGTGGTAATCATTCCCCGATGGAATTTCGGTAACAGTGTAAACAGTCTCATCATCATCAAGTGCTCTCCCAGTTGGCATAGGCGTTCATAGCTCTCCACAGATCTCCGTCTTTTGGTGTTCTGGGTCAACTCTTCTGATGGTATTCCTCCATGCCACCGTCTCAATCCATCCAGCATCATTTCTCTTGGTCTGCCTCTGCCTCTCTTCTCCTCGATCTTTCCAGTTGTCTCGATGTTGTCCAATGCCTCTCTTCTCATCACATGACCAAAGAAAGTTGTTTGTCTCTTTCTTATTGTTGTATATAGTGTTCTAATTTCATTAGCCTGTTTCAGGCAATCACTGTTAGTTACTTTGGCAGTCCAAGAAATTCGCAACATTCGGTCTCAGGAACTACATCTCTGTTTCTTCCAACTTCTTCTTAATTTGTTCATTTACATTCCAAGTCACTGCCATACAGCAAAACTGGTTCTATATAGCATTTCAACACTCTCTTTCCTACATTCAGTGATAATGATTTATTGCATAAGATACTCTTCATTTTCTGAAATGAGGATTTTGCTTGCCATATTCTGCTCTTAATCCTTGTTGTACATCTTCCATCTGATGTTATAAATGCCCCTCGGTATTTAAAATTATACACTTGGTTAAGAATGTTTCCTTCTATTTCTATATCACAGTTTGGTGTCATCATTTTCTTTGATATCACAATTGTTACTGTTTTCTTGATATTCAAGGAGAGTCCTTTCTTTGCACTCTCTGTTACTACAATGTCCACCAATTGTTGTAGGTCTGTTGCATTATCCGCAACCAATACTGTGTCATCTGCTTAGCGTATATTATTTATATTATAACCTCCGATTAGTAATTCTGGCATCTCTTTGATCTCTCTCATTATTACTTCGCTATATAAGGAGAAGAGATCCGGTGATAAGACACACCCCTGTCGTACTCTTAGCTTTATCCGTTCTTAACTGCTCTCTTTATTTCCCATTTTAATTGCTGTTACTTGATTCCAGTAAATATTCTTTATTATTCTTAAATCTTTCTCACTAATGTTGATATCTTCCAACATTTTAATAAATTCATCATGTTTTACGTTATCAAATGCCTTAATATAATCTATGAAGCGCAAGTATGTCTTTCTTTCTGTGTCTCTATTGACCTTTCAATTAGTCTCCGTAATATATATATATTGCATTGTTTGTACCCTCTCCTTCCACAAATCCATACTGTTCTTCACTAATTTCCACTTTTATTTTCTTTCTCTTTCTTCTCATTATAATTCTTAGTAGAAGCTTAGTGACATGGTTTATGAAGTTAATTGTACGAAAATTTTCGCATTCAATTGCTCCTAGCCTTTTTGGTATACCAATAAATACAGATTTCAGCATATCGCTCTGTAAATATCCACTGCTGTAAATATCATTCAACATTATGGCTAATATATCTACTCCAAATTCTCCCAATACTTCTAATTCTTCTATTGTGAATTCATCTGGCCCAGTTGTTTTTCCTTTCTTCATACGTTTTACAGCGTTAGTGACGTCGTTTAGAATCAGTGAACCTTCTAAGTTACTTTCTTCTGTTAATTCTTCCCTTTCTCCATCGTATACCTCCCCATTATAGAACCGTCTTCCAATAATATCTTTATGTTTTTGATTTCAAACATCCTGAATATATTCTTATTTTTCTTCCCGTGCGCTTACTGATTTGTCTGTGCATCAGCAGCAATTAAAATTGGAAATAAAGAAGGAAATTTTGAACACATAAAGTTGGGAGTAAGACAGGGATATGTTTTGCCACTGGATCTCTTCTCCCTCTATAGCGATATATTAATGAGAGAGATCAAAGAAACGCCAGGAATAATATTTGGAGGACATCAATAACATTAGATATGCAGATGATACAGTATTGATTGCAGACAATGCACAAGATCTACAACAATTAGTAGACGCAGTTGTTGTACACAGTGAGCAGCTGGGGTTTGAATTAAATTGTAAGAAGACACAGGTTATGGTCGTCAATAGGAAGAACGAAGTACCACAATGTAATATACAAGTAAATGGGAATATTCTTCAACAAGTGAATCGGTACAATTATCTTGGAACAGTCATAACATCTGATGGGAGATGCCTTGAAGAGATTAGAACAAGAATCGCCATGGCGAAAGTAGCCTTTAGCAAGATGAAAAACATTCTGACCAATAAAAAGATGTCAATTGAAACGAGAAAAAGAGTGTTGAGGGGATACATAGAGCCTGTTCTTTTATATGGATGTGAACTTGGACAATGTACAGTCAAGCTGAAAAACATCTGATGGCTGCAGAAATGTGGTTTCTGAGGAAAATGCAAAGAATACCATGGACAGACAGAAAAAACCAATAACCAAGTACTACAGGAGACAAATGAACATCGTAAATGTATTAAAGAAATTAGACGTAGACAGTCAACATTTTTCGGACATGTTATGAGAAGAAATGGATTGGAGAACTTGGTGACAACTGGCAAGATCGAAGGGAACAGACCAAGAGGAAGACCGAGAGGAAAATACCTGGATGGCTTGGCCACATGGCATGGACGAGACAGGAACACTGAGCTGATCCACGACTCTGGTGATCGAGTGAAATGGCGAGTCATGACCACCCACGCTTTCCGGCATGGCACATGATTGATTGATTGATAATATAAATAATATACGCGGTGCAGATGACACAGTATTAATGGCGGATAATGCAACAGATCTACATCAATTGTTGGACATTGTAGTAACAGATAGTGCAAAGAAAGGACTCTCCTTGAATATAAAGAAAACAGTAACAATGGTGATATCAAAGAAACAGGTGACACCCAAATGTGAAATAGAGATAGAAGGGAAAATTCTCCAACAAGTGGATAGTTTTAAATATCTTGGGATATTTATAACATCGGAAGGAACATGTACAACAGAGATTAAGAGAATAATAGGGCAAGCAAAGGCTGCTTTTCAGAAAATGAAGAATCTTTTAAGGAATAAGTCACTATCATTGGATGTAAGAAAGAGTGTGCTGAAGTGCTATATAGAACCTGTTTTGCTGTATGGCTGTGAATCTTGGAATATAAATGAACACATTAGGAAGAGATTGGAAGCAACCGAAATGTGGTTCCTTATACGAATGTTGAGAATTCCTTGGACTGCCAATGTAACTAACAACGAATGCCTTAAAGAGGCTAACGAAACTAGAACATTATATACAACAATAATAATGAGACAAACATCTCTTTTTGGTCATGTGATGAGAAGAGAGGCGCTGGAGAACATTGTGACAACTGGAAAGATCGAGGGGAAAAGAGGCAGAGGCAGACCACGAGAAATTGTGCTGGATGGATTGCGACGGTGGAATATCAACGGCAAAGTTGATCCAGAAAACCAAAGACCAAGATCTGTGGAGAGTCATGAACGCCTACGCCAGTCAGCACGGCTTTTGATAATGATATTTTTTGTATCTTTAATGAAATTTAATTCAAGAATCTTGCACTGCACGTTTAACAAACTTTCTTTTGCCTGCACACATTTATCTCTTATGTATTTATTTATCGTAGCATATTCTTGTTTGTCATTTTACTCTGCTTTCATTTGTAAACAGACTAGACCAAATTTATTGGCAAATTACTTCTTGGGATGTCATTTGTTACGTAGTATTTTCTTATCAACGGTGCAGGGAAAACACTGCCCATGAATTCAGTTATTAAAGATTCGCTGAAACAATCAACTTGGAATTAATCCAACAAGAGAATGGAAGTTTAGAGCAGAAAACGTCATGAAATATTATTGGAGAAAATAAACTGTGTAAGGCGGAAGAATACTGCTTAACTGTGATAATTTATTCTCCCTGGCTTTATAAACCAAATACTTATTCGACTCTGAATCTGGTGGCATACATTGAGTGCAATTCAGTGCATTGTGTGACTTTGTTTCCTAAACTTCTTCAGAGGAATGTTAGTTAATTTCTGGAAGCATTTGGGTAGTGATTTGTGCATACATTTGTGCCCATACGTTGTACCTACGTTTGGCCTACATGGAAGTAACTAGTTAATGCTGAAGGATCTCACCTTTCTATAGCAGCAAAGAGTTAAGACCTTGTATCAGCCACTGACTACTCAGAGCTCAACCTTTCCACCCAGAACTGCCCATCACAAAAGCTGAGTACAAATAAACTAACCAAAATTATTCATTACCAACCACAGACAATAAGAATTCTAAATCAAAAGAAACGAAGACCTAAAACTATACCACCCCTTCTGCTAGGCCAAAGCCTATACGTTGCTGCGAAACATTGTAGATGACGGAGATCATTACCATTCATTGTCCTAGTATTAAGTGGGTTGTTTCGTGACATAACCATTGTTCATATCATTCCAATAAACCATTATAATATGTTAAACTTATCAAGAAGTAGTTATTTCATTCTTTTATCGTATTTACATGTGTGTAACTGTGTTACATTTTAGTGTGACAGTGCTACAATGCCATAGGGGGGACTGCAGATCAGGAGAGCTGTGTAGCAGGAAGAATACTAGTCTACAGTTTATACTTCTGTGAAGAGTTAGCATCCTCCTCTCTGACGGCAGTGCCTTTCCTATGCTCTCTTTGCCTTCCACCTCCAAACTTTACTTGATCCCTTAGTGTAATCCTGCCAGATTTGTCTGATCCAGTTCACTAGAAAGTCTCACGAGCTTTTTCTGGTTTCCTTTTAGTAGTCGGCAACCACTATGTGGGGATATTTATCTCTCCACTTAACTTGCATGCTACACTGTTCTAGCTGTAACTTTACATGCTTCTGTTCTAGTGCTTACTGAAAGTGTTTCAGTTTTACTGTAATTGTTACTTTACGGATTTCTGTTCCACTTGTTACTTTACACGGTTCTTATTTTGTTGTTACTTTACATGATTCTTCCCTTGTTGTTACGTTACATGTTTCTGTTCCACTTGCTACTGTTCGATTTCCGTTCCACTTGTTATTTTACATGTTTCTGTTCCACTTGTTACTTTAACCGTTTCTGTTACACTCGTTACTTCACATGTTTCTAATTCACTTGTTATTTTACTTGTTTCTGTTCCACTTGTTACTTTAACCGTTCCTGTTCCACTCGTTACTGTACATGTTTCTGTTCTAGCTGTTACTTTACATATTTCTGTTCTTATTGTTACTTTACATGTGTCTATTCCACTTGTTGCTACGATATGAACGACGCCGCAGCAGAATTCCTCCAACCTCACCCGCCCATGTTTATTTCGGCGTTGGCAACCCTGCCTTTATTCACTCCACTCCTATTGGCCAATCCACTCATAATGATCCTCCACACAACCCGACCCTACCAAAACCTATTCATCCTTTAGTTATAATTACTTTAGATTAAATCCATTTATAACGTTGCTGTATTGTTGTGTCTCATCTAGGTCTAATGTTTATACACTATTCACATCTCCATCTCTCTCTCTCTATCTCTCTCTCTCTCTCTCTCTCTCTCTCTCTCTCTCTCTCTCTCTCTTTAATTACTTTAAGAACTTAGTAATGGATAAAACAAATAGTAAGGATATATGGAAGGCAATTAACACCTTGACAAACAAGAATAACTTCCGCAATTCTTTACCATCAAATCATATTACATGCGACCAATTCAGTGATTTTTTTCAAACTGACATAGACCAGATGAAGGCTTCAATACCTAATTCTCCTTGCAACTTATCTTTATTGTCATCGTTTTGCGAGAATAGATGCTCCCGCGATATTCTTTCCGACATACCGCTAATGACAATCACTGAAGTATTCACTTACCTCAGTGACCTAAAAAACACAACCTCATCTGGGTTAGATGGAATCAGCAACCGGATTCTCCGTTGTGCTGCGCCAGTGATCTGTATATCACTAACCTATGTATATAATCAGTGTCTCACCAAAGGCCACTTTCCATCAGCTCTCAAAATCGCCAAAGTGTACCCTCTTCTTAAATCTGGTTCATTAGACAATGGTCTCCCGAACAATTACAGACCCATTTCTTTACTATCATCACTATCTAAGCCACTAGAAAAACACATCCATAAAGTAACATTACAGTATTTAGTTCGCAACAAGCTTATTGTGGACAGCCAATCAGGATTTCGACCAAAATATTCTTGCCATACGGCCCTAACAAACATGATAGAAAATTGGCACCAGAATATAAACAACAACAGTCTATGTGGAACTGTGTTTATTGATTTCAAGAAAGCATTTGATATGATAGATCATCTTATTTTAATTAACAAACTTGAGACAATGAAAATTGGCCCTAATGTAGTCACTCTAATATCATCTTTTCTATCAAACAGAAAGCAAGTAGTATCACATAATAAATCTCTGTCTCAAACCACTACCTTCAATATTGGAGTACCGCAAGGCTCTATTCTTGGCCCTCTACTATTTGCCATATATATTAACGATCTACCTTTGCATCTTTCGTCGTCCTGCGATCTATTTGCAGACGACTGTACAGTGTACACAAACGCTGAAAACTGTATTTTAATTGAGTCGTATTTCCAACAAGAATTAAATAATGTAGTTAGGTGGAGCTATTCAAACCGTATGCACATTAACATCACTAAAACAAAATCAATGTTATTAACAACCAGACAAAGACTTCAGACTCTAAGCTCACACACAACACTTCAACTTCACATCGATAACATGCCAGTAGAAAGTGTAATTGAGCACAAAACATTAGGCCTAATTATTGATAGAAACCTAACCTTTAATTCCCACGTTCAAGTGCTCATTAAACAAACAGCGAAAAAAGTCTACCAACTCGCCAAAATTAAAAACTTCCTTGATGAGGACACAAGGAAACTATTCTATACCTCTCATATACAGACACACTTTGACTACTGCTCTACGACCTGGGACGGTTGTTCTAATTCAAACACCAAGCGACTTTACTCACTCCAGAAACGGGCCATGAGTCTAATTTATAGCAAACATTTAACTGACAATCCTAGCCTGTATAAACGCCTTCAGTTACTACCACTCCATAAACGCCTGCTTTTCAATAAAGCTAAACTAATTCACAAAATCCTGCATCGGAATGCCCCAAATTACCTTTGGCCATTGTTTAAATATAATGCTAGACACAATAAACGTTTAAATATATTACACATTCCGAAGCCTAGGATTGACTTATACAAAACAAGCTTAACGTACTCTGCAGCTCAGCTGTGGAACAATCTTCCACAAGAAATCAAAGACATCACCAATCCCTTTTCATATAATCGCAAATTATTCGAACACCATCTCAATATGGATTACCTTCCCCCTTAATAATAGAGATAATAATAATAATAACAAAACCCTAGTATAACAGCCAGTCCCCTTTTTGTAGGCCAGTATATTCCACATGGCTAACAACAAGTGTCAGACCATTATCTAATATTACTGTGTCGTGTAGTTTTGATGTTCGCATTTTGCCCATGCCTTTATAATGCAAATCCTTTATATTGTTGTTGTTCTCTGTTAGCCTTGAATGATGTGTGAATGAAATAATGTATGAAAGAGAGTGATAGAAGGGCAGAATGTTACACGAGCCTGCGTGCCCAATTCTTAACCCTTTGAAAATAAAGTTTGTTCGTTCGTTCGTTCGTTCGTTCGTTCGTTCGTTCTCTCTCTCTCTCTCTCTCTCTCTCTCTCTCTCTCTCTCTCTCTCTCTCTCTCTCTCTCTCTCTCTCTCTCTCTCTCTCTCTCTCGACCACAGAATATCTCTCTACCCCAGCTAAAAGTAATTATTTTATAGTTTTTGTCGTGATTGCCAGGTCATTAAGTTAAGTCACTCGCTTTGAGAAAAGATGTTCTGGCCCAATTCAACTATCGATTTTTTGATTGGTTAGAATTGGGCCACCTATTTCAAATGAAGTCGCCAACGTTGTCATGCATATGAAGAAAGGAAAATCACCTGGCCCAGATGGAATCACAGTAGAAGAATTAGAAGTAGTGGGAGAATTTGGAGTAGATATTTTAACCAAAATGCTGAATGATGGTTACAGCAGTGGATATTTTCTAAGTGATATGATGAAATCTGTATTTATAGCTACACCAAAAAGACCAGGAGCAATTGCACGCGAAGACTTTCGTACAATTTAACCTCATAAGCCATGCTACCAAGCTTCTACTCAGAATTATAATGCGAAGAACCAGACATAAAATAAAAAAACGAAATTGGTGAAGAACAGTATGGATTTGTGGAATGCTCGGGAAGGTTAACCCGGTCAACAAATATCTGAAGAATTCAGATGTATCGGCCGAAAGGTGCAACTATCGCAGCTCTGCCGTAAACAGGTATAACACAATTACGTCCAAAGCAACAATCTGAACGAACGCAGAAGAAGACGAAGAAGAAGATTTGTGGAAAGAAAAGGTACAAACAATGCATTACATACATTACAAGCACTAACATAAATTTCAATAGAGACACAGAAAGACATATTTGTGCTTCATAAATTATACTATTATACCAAGGCATTTGATAGAGTAAAACATGATGAACTAACTAAAATGTTGGAAGATATCAACATTGATGGAAAAGATCTCAGAATAATAAAAATTATTTACTGGATCCAAGTAGCAGCGGGAGTCTCTGTGGCGAAGTGGTCAAGCCATTTAACTCGTGCTCCGAAGGTTGTGGGTTCGATTCCGGGCCGCACCCTTCGGTTTACGAGTTAAATGTTTCAGGAGACTCCTGTGGGTCGTCGCTAAAAAGCTACGGAGTTCGTGCTTTGTGCGACGCTTTCCATGCTGCGGAAAGAGACTGAGCCATATGGGATAAAACCCGGTGCAATGAAGTCGACCCTGTCGACTTTTAATCGACTTTTAAGCAGCAATTAAGATGGGAAATAAAGAGGGCAATTATGAACAAAGGGGGCACTTATGAAGCTTGATATCAACTTTCTCTTGCTGTGCTAATTTCTGCATTAGTGCGGTGGTCTTTTTGTTCTTCTTGATGGAGATCATTTCTCCACCCGGTGTCTTGAGCAGCTGGGCTATGCTGTGTAGTGTGTCTTCGCAGCTCGTTCTCCTCAGCAAGGACAGCACAACCGAAGATGTCCTCAGCAAGGACAGCACAACCGAGGACTTAACGGTAAAATTGTGCTCTCTTGTTTGGAGGCCTTTGGTGAGTTGCTTAGATTCTCCTTGGTGTGGTTGTTGTGAATTTCCCCACTACTACCGGCTTCAGTTGTGGTCCCTGGCCTTGGTTGTGTTTCGTGAACAGCTTCAGCTGGTGTAGAAGTGGGACTACTGTGTTCGCCAGGGGTCACCAGTCCTAGCAGTCTTCATCCCCTCTGCCTTCTTCTTCCCGGCTGCATACATCTCTTGTCTTTTAGCGGCGGTTTTAGTGCCAGCCATCCCCTGCATTGTCAGTTTGCGATCTTCTTTCTCAATTGAGCCTCGAAACGGGGTTTTAATTATATAGCAGCAGGCACTTAACAGTGACACACTATAACAACCTTGTGATTGCAGAGAAACAACGTCTGCGACCTTACCAATTATACGGCTCCGTACAGAATTAAAGACCGGATGCTGCGTCAAAAAATAATAACATCTGAAATCACGTGTGTGAGAAATCGATTTTATTTACTCCCTTAGTAGCTACAACATAAGAATCTCTCTCTCTCTCTCTCTCTCTCTCTCTCTCTCTCTCTCTCTCTCTCTCTCTCTCTCTCTCTCTCTCTCTCTCTCTCACGCACTTGTCACCTTACATGTTTCTGTTCTAGTTGTTACTTACATGTTTCTGTTCTTGTTCTTACTTTACATGTTTCTGTTCTGGTGGCTACTTTACAGGTTTCTGTTAAAGTTGTTACTTTATATGTTTCTGTTCTAGTTGTTACTTTACATGTTTCTGTTCCATTTATTACTTTATGTGTTTCAGTTCTAGTTGTCACTTTACATATTTCCCTTCCATTTGTTACTTTACATGAGTCTGTTCCATATTTTACTTTACATTTTCTCTTCCATTTACTACTTTACATGTTTCTGTTCCACTTTTTACTTTACATGTTTCTCTTCCACTTGTTACTTTACATGTATCTGTTCCACTTGTTATTGTTTCTGTTCCATTTGTTACTTTACGTGTTTCTGTTCCACTTGTTACTTTACATATTTATGTACTAGTGGTTACTTTACATTTTTTCTGTTCTAGTCGTTACTTTGCATACTTCTGTGTAGTGGTTACTTTACATGTTTCTTTACACGCTTCACACGCGTGATCCGGGGCTTTTTTCCTGATCCGGTCAGGGATATGCACTACTGACGAGCTCAAACGAGAGCGAAACTCGAGTATAGTGCTTCCACATTGACGTGGATAGGTCTTATGTTCATACCAGAATACGATCAGCGTTGCCAGTAGTGGGTTGTGCTCAATATTTAAATTTCAAATCCCGAAACAACCAATAAATCAACACATAAAAAGGACATTTCGACAATCACAAAGAAAGATTATCCTGATAAATTCTCTCGTCAATCCTAGGATAAGAAACATAAGACAATCCAAGGATAGTTTAAAAGACATTTACAGTGTTTACAAATTATGACATTTTCCCATAAGAAAATGGAGATATTCCATGATGTATTTCAGAATAGGTCTCTTAGTTAGACTTAAGTCACTAATCACTATCATGACATGAAGGCTGATACTTAACTGACATTCCCTCGACACAAACAAGGTAGCTTTACAAGCATTTCTCACCTATTTGTTTCCAGGGATTCGGTATATTATCCACTGAAATATCACATCCTGTTAGAATCAATTTTTCATGAGGACTACACTTAAACTGAATTCGCTACTCCCTATATAAAATATATTATCCCCCCTCCCCCTGCCACGTTAATTGCGCATTTAAGTCTACACTAGGAGGGGCCACAGAAATTCAGCAACTAATTCAGAATAATTCTCGCCTGGGTGATGTGATTACACGGATGGGTCGGTGTTGAGAGGTAGGAAAAGTGCCTGGGGGTTCGTAGCAAAAGTTAATGGTCGGCGTTTGGTGCAGGAGAGCCTGGCGTATGATGACACAACATCTAGCTTAAGAATGGAGGTGGAGGCGGTCAGTGCAGCTTTCCGCTGGATAGAGAACACGATACATACATACATTGTGATTGTAACTGACTCAGAAAGCATGCTGAGGAGGGTGAGAACAGGCAAGCTTCGTGCAGTGGCTTGCTTCGCTTCGGAGGTCACGGGTAGCAAGCATCACCTGGATCTTTTCTCCGGGGCATGCCGATGTGCTGGGGAATGAACAGGCGGACAGATTGGCTGGCTCTGCTAAACTTGGTGGAGTATTGATGCATGACAAGAAAGACGTGGTTGCGGCCTTGTGGAAGCACGCGTACACCTCGGAGAAACCTCCGGTTTAGTGTTCGGTGGACTGCTAGATCGATCGATGGAGGTTTTTAAGTTTTTGGAGGCCCAAAACTAAAAAAAAAAACATGCATCGATCGGTCTAGCACTCCACCGAACACTAAACCGGAAAATGATTGCCGGACCGATGCAAATGAGGCTCGAAGGGATTCTTCTTTGTTGCGGTGAATTAAAATTGAAGTACCGACCGGCCATTAAAGCACTATCTGCCGTAAAATAATACTTCATTTGGGCTAATGACAACAAACTTTGGAATTACTGGGCGTAATCTGTTATTCCAATTAATAAATCGCCGGTCGTTGTATTTACTGGGCACTATGAATTTCCAGACGTAGGTGTTTTCACAACCATCGCATTGGTAATATCAACAGGCGTTGTTCACCATGTATTGAGAATATGCTGTGCCTTTTCGACGGTTCTCAAGCTGTAGTTATGGGGAAATTGAAAATGTCACATGGTTACTGTACAGGTTTCTGTTCTACTTGTTACTTTACATCAGTGGTTCTCAACCGGTGGGGAATCTCCCCCAGGGGGGAATTTTAGGGTTTCGGGGGGGGGGGGGGGGGAAATGAAGACCATTTCAAGATCGCGTTAATACAAGAACCGATTACTTGATATTGTTTTTCCCTTCATACTTTACAGTTATGTACGTCTCATCCTTATAAAATTCATTTTATAAAGTAAGTAGACATACAAATCATGTGTTATGTTGATGTCTAGACTTGTTTTAGTATATGCTATTAAATTTACCTTCATTTTTACGTATACTGTGTAAGGGTGGGGGGATTTTTAGGTAGGAAATATGAAAAGGGGGGGGGGGGGATGATGTACTGAAAATATGGTGATGGGGGATATTTTTTATAGGAAGGGGGGAATGACGTTCTGAAAATGTGGTGAAGGGGGGGGGGCCTCGGGTTAAAAAAAAAAAAGGTTGAGAACCACTGCTTTACATGTTTCTATTCTAGTTGCTACTTTACATGTTTCTGTTCCATTTGTTACTTTAAATGTTTCTGTTCCATTTGTTACTTTACATGTTTCTGTTCCATTTGTTACTTTACATGTTTTTGTTCCATTTGTTACTTTATGTGTTTCTGTTCTAGTTGTTACTTTACATGTTTCTGTTCTACTTTTTACTTTATATTTTTCTCTTCCACTTGTTACTTTACATGTTTCTGTTCTAGTTGTTACTTTACATGTTTCTGTTCCATTTGTTACTTTACATGTTTCTGTTCCACTTGTTACTTTACATGTTTTTGTTCCATTTGTTACTTTATGTGTTTCTGTTCTAGTTGTTACTTTACATGTTTCTGTTCTACTTTTTACTTTATATTTTTCTCTTCCACTTGTTACTTTACATGTTTCTGTTCCATTTGTTACTTTAAATGTTTCTGTTCCACTTTTTACTTTACATGTTTCTGTTCCATTTGTTACTTTACATGCGTCTGTTCCATATTTCACTTTACATATCTCTTCCATTTATTACTTTACATCTTTCTGTTCCACTTTTTACTTTACATGTTTCTCTTCCATTTGTTACTTTACATGTATATGTTCCACTTGTTACTTTATATGTTTCTGCTTTAGTTGTTACTCTACATATTTATGTACTAGTGGTTACTATACATTTTTCTGTTCTAATTGTTACTTTGCACGCTTCTGTTGTAGTGTTTACTTTACATGTTTCTGTTCTAGTTGCTACTTTACATTTTTCTGTTCTAGTTGTTACTTTACATGTTTCTGTTCTATTGGTTACTTTACATGTTTCTATTCTAGTTGTTACTTTACATGTTTCTGTTCTAGATGTTACTATACATGTTTCTGTTCTTGCTGTTACTTTGCATGTTCATATTCTAGTGGTTACTTTACATGTTTATGTTCTAGTGGTTACTTTACATATTTCTGTTGTAGTGGTTACTTTACATGTTTCTTTTCTAATTGTTACTTTAAATGTCTCTGTTCTAGTGATTTCTTTACATGTTTCTGTTCTAGTAATTACTTTACTCGTCCCATTCCACTTGTTACTTTACATGTTTCTGTTCTGTTTTTTACTTTCGTAGCATAGCAGGTTGTTTTGCGGGCATTTCAGAATACTATCCTGATCATTTTTTTTCCTCTTTACGACATGTGACATAAGTAAGTAAGTAGTAAGTAAGTAAGTAAATCTTTATTTTCCAAGGGTTGAGAATTGGGCACGCAGGCCCGTCTGACATTAATGAGGGAGATACCCCTATCGGACCCCGAGACAACTGCTATCAAAACTTCGACATGTGGAACGACCGATTGCAGTGACAGAAATGTTGTTATTATGTATAAATGTTTCATTGGAGATTATGTGCAATGGAAAATGGAGTATTGTAGCTATTTGGGCATGTGACAGAAAGAAACCAAAAATGTAGAGATGTCCAAATCGTTTCTAGAGGTGATTCTTTATCAGATACTCTGGAGTGGTAAGCTTAAGTTTTTGGTAATGTAACATCCAAGCTGATTGGTTATGCAGATGATATAGATATTATAGGGCAAAGTGAACAAAAGACATTGGAAGAAATATTGACTCACTTAAAGGAAAAAGCCCAACAGATGGGGCTGGTTATCAACCAAGATAAGACAGAATATATGGTAATTTCAAGAGACGGAATGGCTAAAAACTCTGGCCACATACAAATAGATAATATGACCATTAAAAGAACGGAAACATACAAATACCTGGGTACAATCTTCAACTGCTCCATCATCATAAGGGAAGAAATACAAACTAGAATCAACTCTAGAAATAAGATATACTATGCACTACAACATCTACTAAAATCAAAGGCGCTATCTCGTAACACCAAAATCACAATATACAAAACACTGATCAGACCAGTTGTGCTGTATGGCTCTGAAACCTGGAGTACAATGAAAAGAGACGAAGCCTTGTTACAAACCTTTGAGAACAAAATTTTAAGACGCATCTTTGGACCCATTAGGGATACACAAAGTGGAGAGTGGAAAAGAAGAAGTAACAAAGACATTTATGATCTATTTAAGTCCCCGCTAATCACTGGTATCATGAAGTTTAATAGACTACAATGGCTGGGGCATATAGAAAGAATGGAAGATAATAGGGAAACAAAACTCGCTTACACTCAGGAAATAAATGACCGTAGACCCCGAGGTAGACCAAGAAGGTGGTGGAGAGATAATACATATACAGACCTACAAGCACTTGGAATCAACGACTGGCAAGAGAAGGTCCACCAGAGAGACGAATGGAGACGGATTGTATCTGCAGCAAAGAACCTCAATGGCTCGGAACGCTGAAGAAGAAGAAGATAGGAAAGTGTTGTCAAGAAAGAAACAAGGCTGAAAAGCTCTTGTAAACAGGGCCTTAGCGAGCATTGATCAAAGTGCCATGCATGAAACTTTAGATACCCAACACATATTAATCATCAGATGAATTTGAGTCATAGACAATTTGAAATATGAAAAATAAAAAATAAAAATAATTAAGAAAAGGTTTGATGTAGTACAAGACAGGAGAGATAAAAACAACTGACGAAAACATTAAGTTGCAAAAACTGACCAAGCCATGACTGAACTTACAAACACTGATGAAACCACAAACTTACCAAAACTTTTGACGAAGACTTGCATTTACCAAAAAGAGACACAGTTGTACAATACGATAGACACTTCTGTATGATGTGAGGAACACATTTGTATGACAGGAGGGACACTTTTGTATGAGATAAGGAAGACATCCTTGAGTGAATTTTCAGCAGCGTGTGTGGTTTTCTCAGTCTGTGTTTACGTTTTTTCAACATGGCGGAACAACGTGTGTTCTTCGTGCGGTCAGCAGTCAACATACCGAAGCGGCGTGGTAGCCGCGCAGGGAGAAAGAAGCAAGGTAAGCGTGGTGGTTTGAGGCGTTTTAGACTCAAGTGTCACCGTCTAGGACTCAGGAATATCCGTATTCTATATTGGAACTGTGCCAGTGTAAAACAACGGGGCTCTATTTTAGAAACCCTAGTTTACAGGAACGACATTGTAGCACTCCAGGAGACGAGACTGGGCGATCAGCTACTCCAAATTGCCGGCTTCAAATGTTTCTACAACAGACGACATCTGGGAATGGCGATTCTCGTTCGCGACAAACATGGTGGCGTCAGAGCTAGACATGTCCAGTTGGGACAGTGACGATATACAAATACAGGCGTTGAGAGTTCATTCCAGTATACCATTCGTGTTGGTTAATGTTTATGCCCGCAATGCCAGTGTGGACGCCCAGAAGTGGCAGTGCTTAAGTGGCATATTAGGCCACGAGAGAAATGTTATTTTCTGTGGTGACTTCAACGCTAAATGCAGATCATGGGGAAACACTTCCTCCAATACACAGGGGGAGGAGCTCGAGACTGCACTGGAAACCATCGACCTGGTTTGTATCAACAGTGTTGGTGTCACCAGGACAGCAAGCCGTCCGGGCGATGAGGACAGTGCTATTGATCTGGCGCTAGTTTCACCTTCACTCACTACAGTGTGTAGATGGGGTGTCCTAGGACACCATGGCAGCCACCACCACCCTTGCAGCATACTGGTGGAGAAAGGCAGAACCAGGCAGCACAAGCTAAAGGTAAAGACGTTCCAGTATGACAGTACAGGGCAAGATGTGGTGAGTAAAATAAGACGTGACAAGCGCAGAACGTTTCAGGGCAGGAAAAAAAGCTGGGAGCAGCCACCGTGGTGGAGTTTCGAGGTGGAGAAGGCTTGGGTGGATAAGCGTAGTGCTGTAAGGAGATGGCAAAATGCCAAGAAGAACAGAGCTGGTCATCCTAGTCCCTGCTTGCACTTAGAAAGAGAGATGCACACAAAAGTAAGCTACTTCAAAAAACTGGTCAAGGTTGTTAAAAGCGAAAAATGGGCAGAGGTGTGTCAAAGAGTAAACACAGACAAGTCACTGAAATTGTTCTGGCGACTACATAAAAGCATGAGTGGTGTAGTCAAGAATAAGAGCATTTCTGACTTCCAAGGTGCTGACCTCATCTGGCAGAGGACTGACGAGGACAAGGGCAAAGCCCTCTTTGAACGCTACCTTGAGCAGAGCAACCAGACAGACATGGGAGGCCGAAATCTGGCCAAGGAGGTCACCTCAGACAGATGCAAGGCCCAGAACACTTCGGATGAAGACACAGTGACAGTGAAAGAAATCAAGGCTGTGCTTCGACGATCAAAAAACAGTGCTCCAGGTCCTGATGGCATAAGATACGACGACATAATTAGGTGTACCGACAATGAGCTAGAGAAACTAGCAGACATGTACAACAACAGTATAGGGAGTGCTAGCATCAAGGAGGAATGGTTACACAGCTATCTGATTCCCTTGCCGAAGCCTGACAAAGACCACAAACAAATTCAGGGATATCGAATTATAACCATGCAGAATACAATAGGCAAGCTGCTGGAGAAGGTAATTGCCAGGAAAATATCAAGCCAACTAGAGAGGCAAGGTGTTTTCCCACCCACCCTGGGTGGGTACCGTCCAAAAAGAGAAACCTGGACCAATGCAGCAGTCTTTGCCCAGGATGTCTATGAAGGTTTCCACTCAGGCACTGAAACCGTTGCTGCAGCGATTGATCTTGAGGACGCATACAACAGAGTACCACTGGATTTTTTAATGTTTCAGCTTCTCGAACTAAACGTAAGTCCATTCCTCCTTAGTTGGATCGCTGCAGCCCTCTTCCAACGGAAAGTAGTTTTTAGATGTGGCAGTTGGACTTCGGAACCAACAACAATATATCCTGGCCTACCACAGGCATCACCATTATCTCCGGTACTGTTCAAGGCCTACACAGTGAGAATCACCAGTGAACAGATCACTGGACCTGGCAGGACATTGTCATATGCCGATGATGTTTTAGTGTATCGTCAGGGTAAGGATAGAGAGGAGGTTGCTGTGGAACTACAAACCGAACTCAATCGCATAAGTACTTGGTGTGATGAAGCTGGGGCAATGGTCAACCCAACAAAGGCAACAGTGACTTGGTTCTCGTTAAATAATCATATTGTCAACACTCCAACACCAACTGTAATGCTGTGTTCAGAGACGGTGGAAAGATCGCAGGCAATGAATTACCTGGGGATACGGTTTGATCGAAGCCTTGCTTATAATGTGCCCATAGACCAGGTGATAACAAAGGCCAAGCGGGGTTTGGCAGCGATGCGGCTGATGGCGGCAGCAAACTGTGAGCAGCGCCATCTATGTCTTCTGTACGAGGGGCTGGTTATGTCTGTTTTGGAGTATGCAATGGCAATCCTAACTCTCAGCCATAAGCAGATAGAAAGGATGGAAAGGATACAGAATGAAGCTGTGCGCATTATTCTTGGATGTACAAGAGATACAGCATGCAGGGCGATGCGCTACCTTCTTGATTTTCCAAACATTGAAGAGAGAATACAAGGTTGCAATGCACGCGCCTACCTCAGAATTAACGCAAACACACAACATCCACTGCACTGTGAAATTAGGAAGGTGAAGGGCAGCAGGTTAAAAAGAAGACGGTCGTGGATGGGTCAAGCCGAAGACATTCTTCAACAGGTGTGTTCACTTGAGGACTTAGAACCTGGCGAGGAGTGGGTGCAAGTGCCAACAGACTTCTGCACATCCTTTTCAGTTTGCATCCAACTAGATAGGAAATGCAGACAAGAAAATCCGGCTGCTGTTGAGGCTGAAGTACAAGCGTTGATTTTCGAGAATTCGCTAGACGGTGACGCGGTCATCTACACAGATAAGTCGGTCGTCCGACATGTGAGAAGCTCATGGGCCTTTACAGCTCGGGCCGGAGGGAGAATTGTGAAGAAGGACTCTGGTGCTTTCACTGAAACCACAAGTAGCCTGACCATGGAAGTCATGGCAGTAAGTAAAGCAATAACATGGCTCGAGACACAGACATTCACTAGGGCTTGTTTCCTTAGCGACTCAATGAACATGATCAAGAGGATAGAGGAGGGGTCAATCCGAAGAGAATGGTTGCTGCCTCTGGAGCGGTCTCGACTGGCAAAGATTAGTTTCATCTTCGTGCCAGGGCATGCGGGAGTACAAGGAAATGAGCGGGCTTACAAGCTCGCAGGTGAGGCTACAGTGGAGGGCGGACGCGCCATGGACCAGGCCGACATTCTGAATGCTCTACGAGAAGTAAGACTTTTGCGAGAACCAAGTGATGACTGTGAATCTACAACAATGGCCAGACTGCGAGAGCAGCAAATTAAAAGAGGGGTGGCCAAACAAGAACACTACGCAGGAAGCCAAAGAAGATTGATAAACCAACACAGAACTGGCGTCGTTAGCCGCTTCACGTTGCGGGATTTGCTGAGGAGGGGATCCGAGCACTTATGGACTGAATGGTTCGATGTGCAATGAGGATGATCTGCCGACTAACTAACTAACTAACTAACTAACTAACTAACTAACTAACTAACTAACTAAGGAAGACAGTTGTACGACATCAGGGATACTATCCTGATCATTTTTGTTCCTCTTTACGACATGTGGCATAACGAGGGAGATACTCCGTATCGGACCCTGAGACAACTGCTATCGAAATTTCGACATGTGGAACCACCGATTGCAGTATAGTTGAGGGATATTCTCTATGAGGTGAAAGGGCATTTCTGTATGATGTGATGAGCACTTCTGTATGATGTGAGGAGCACTTCTGCATATAGCAAGGGACAGAGTATTTTCAACACATTATACACAAAGTTGCTGGAGAAAACCTGTGTCAACGGTCAAAGTACAGAAGATACATAGCAGACCATTTAGTGGCAGAATATACGAGAGTATGGAAGGGGGGCTTGGCGGTTTTAACCTTGTGATGAAAATGTAGTTAACAGAGTACGATGAACAGGGAATAGAAGATGGTGGTGGTGTGATACAGATCAATGCTAACAAGGAGGATAGCCATTGGAGAAAAAATATATCAGGTAGATGGCATTCTATTGAATAGGGCTATGCTTTATGTTTCCAGGAAAAAAAAAAACATTTGATGCAGATAATGTGACGTGGATCACAGTTGTAAGACTGTATGTAGTTAGGGAAATTTATGTGCGACATGGGGGTGGGGGTGTTACTTCTGAATGAGGTGAGGAAGACATGAAATCACAAGTGGAAAACTTTGTGAAAGCAATTGGGGCAGTTTGTAAGAGCAAGTGGGTGCCATAAGGGGCACTTATATCTTAGGTGAGGAACACCATTGTATTAATGTAGCGGACACTTTTCTATGTCATTCTCAGGTAATCTTCATTTGTTGTGTGGTCATTTCTATTTGATGTGCATACTGATTCGATTGTTAAAGTGCAGAAGATACAGACACAGCAGACCTCTAAGTGGCAGAATTGAGGAAAGTATGGCAGGGATGGATGACGGTTTTGGCTTTGTGAAATTAAGAGTATTGACATAAACAATGAAACAGCAGCTCACAGAATTGGAGAAATGCGACTAGACAATAAGCAGTTGCGAGTTGAGGAATTCGCTAATGAGTAATAGTAAATTAATAACATTTTGAACAAGACTAGGAAATACAGATACCAAGAATATAATGAAGAAGATATAGTTAATACAGAACGATGAACGGGGAGAGGCAGAAGGTGGTAGTGTGATGCGGGCCGATGCTAACAAGAAGGATGGCCATTTTAGAACAATATCAGGTGATAGAATCCTAGTGACTAGAGATAGCCGGTCTCCCTAGTTTAGGATTTAACGTCTTTCTCGGTAATCCCTATATTCTCGTAACGTAACAAGCGCAAGACTTGGTAGTGGTTTTTGCCGCATTGGTAACTTATGGGGTATGTGAGTCGGTCTCTAGTAGTAAGGAAGGAAGGATACCCCTAGTATTGTGCCATATTTTGTGGTATGAAATGTATCATGAAATGTGGTATGGCGCGTGGTATGACGATGCCGCGTGGTATGAAGATTCATACCACCCGGCCGAATATTCTTCGTGTTTTTCCTAGATCGATATTGTTTTGATTGTCTTTGGGTTAAAAAAGAATTTAAATGGCCGGTAAATTATGCAAGGTAGTTGGTGATATTAATCGGAGTATGTGTAACAAAAGAAAAGATCAATTGAACTAGGTGGGTAGGCTCAGTAAAGATGAGGACGATAAAGGTGGCGGCAGGTTTGCTAATTGTTTCACAAGCTGTGACCAGCTGTAGAACCCTTCCTCGTTTTTTAAAGTGTCAGCTGTCGTTTTTAATCAGAGCATCGGGGTTAACAATGGAAAGATCAATTGAGCTAGGTGAGTAGTTGGTACCACAGTCGCGTTGGAGATGTGTAATTGATTCAGAAGATGTCAGCCGGTGCAATGCATTAATTAACTTCCCGTTTGTATAGACGGCACAACAAACTGGGCAACCGCCATGATCTTTATCATATAACAGCTGTTGCAACACTCATCAAACTCAACAAGGAAATATGGTAATGAAACTGAGAAAGATTAATTGAACTAGGTGGCTAATGTGCGCTATAACTATGGCGCCAGGTTTGCTTATTGTATCAGAAGATGTCAGCCGGTGTAATGCATTAATTAGCTTCCCGTTTGTATAGGCGACATAAAAGGTGTCAGGTGGTCGACAAACAAGCGGAGTCGGGTGGGGTGGTAAAGTGAGTGCAGGGTCGGGCTTCAGGGCAGTGAGCAGGGTCGGTCGGCCCAGTCGGGTTAGAGTCCTACTGTGTGGTGGACTAGTGTAGTAGTAGTCGATGGTGTAATGGGGCTAGGTGGTGTTGTAGGCATCGTTTGAGAGTCAAAGCACGCGCCTGTTTGATAAGGGTGTCCACCCAAGGCGGCTCTTTTTAAGTGTATACTAAGCCTAAATGTATAACAACGGTGTCTAGTTACCGCCATAGCGCTTGACAGGTTCGAAGCCTACAGTGTGGTGGGGTAGTGTGGCAGTGGGCGAATATGTAACAGAGCTAAATGGTATCATTGGCAGTTCGAATCACGCCCCTGGTCGCTAACTATAGCCAACATAGGCCCTGGAGGTTCGAATCCAGCGGTATCGCTTTGCATTCTACTCAGAAACCTAAGTTCCACAGCCAGCAGATTCAGCGTGACTACTCATTGTCTTCACATTCATACAAAACTACAGGTTCTATGTAGCGCCGCAACACTCTTTTTCTCGTAGCAATTGCCATCTTTTTACTGGTCGTTATGTTTATCATCTTGCAAAAGGTTATCTTAGCAACGGCGCTTCTTGTGCTAATCTCTTCAAGGCATCTCCCATCAGTTGTTATGAATGTTCCAAGATACTTGTATCTATTCACTTGTTTCAGAATATTCCCATTTACATGTATATTACATCGTGGTATTTCGTTCTTCCAAGTGACAATCATAAGCCGTGTCGTTTTATAATTTAATTCTAACCCTAGTTGTTCACTGTGTGCAACAATCGCCTCTACTAAATATTGCAGATCCTGCGCAGTGTCTGTTGATTACATAAATTATATGAAGGTAGTTGACAATTTAAATTAGATGAAGTTATTTTATTACAGAAATTAAAGGAAGACGTTTGACTAGAAATATTTAATAAAAAGACGAAAAAAAAAAACGGAGATCTACCAGTGTGAGAAAAGCATATAAGTATGTTAATGTCAGTTCCCGTGAACATATTTAGCAGAATCATTATGAATAGTATATGAATATTTAGCTTTCAGGTGAAATTAATACTGCTGTACCGATCGGAAACACGAAGAACGACTCAAACAACTACTAATAAACAACAAACATTCATTAACTGGTGCCTATGTAGTTCATAGAAATATTGAAAATATGGAAGGAATCAACATTGGGGGACGATGCATCAATAACATTAGATATGCAGATGATACAGTCTTGATTGCAGACAATGAACAGGACCTGCAAAATTTAGTAGATGCGGTTGTTACACATAGTGAACAACAAGGGTTAGAATTAAATTGTAAAAAGACACAGATTATGGTCGTCACTAAGAAGAACGAAATACCACAGTGTAATATACAAGTAAATGGGAATACTCTTCAACAAGTGAATAGGTACAATTACCTCGGAACAGTAATAACATCTGATGGGAGATGCCTTGAAGAGATTAGAACAAGAATCGCCATGGCAAAAGTAGCCTTTAGCAAGATGAAAAACATACTGACCAATAAAAAGATGTCAATTGAAACGAGAAAAAGAGTGTTGAGATGCTACATAGAACCTGTACTTTTATATGGATGTGAAGCTTGGACAATGAGCAGCCAGGCTGAAAAATATCTGATGGCTGTAGAAATGTGGTTTCTGAGGAAAATGCAAAGAATACCATGGACAGCCAGAAAGACCAATGAACAAGTCCTTCAAGAAACAAATGAAGATCGTAAACTGATCAGAGACATTAGACGTAGACAGTCACAATTTTTTGGGCATGTTATGAGAAGAAATGATTTGGAGAACTTGGTGACAACTGGTAAGATCGAGGGGAACAGACCAAGGGGAAGACCTAGAAACAAGTATCTGGATGGCTTGGCCTTGTGGCATGGTCGAGACAAAAACACGGAACTGATCCACGACTCTGTTGATCGAGTGAGATGGCAGAACATGACCGCCCACGCTTACCGGCATGGCACATGATGGATGGATGGATGTAGTTCATCCTTGGCGTTCATGTTTCATTCGACAATTAGTATAAGGCCTGAAGTCACATTTGCGGCTTCAAAATATGTTTTCATATATGTAAATATGAAGATATATTCAAGGTGATTTCTAAGGACAAAATTTCGCATGTCACACGTTACATAAGACAGATGTCGCTCAAACTTAAACATCAAGAGTGGAAAAAAGTATGTTGTAGATGCGGTTTTTCATTTGTTTCTAGTGGGACTTGGTAATTTGTTGTTATATATGGTCCTGATATGTATATTTTCACCACATCTTCACTGATGTTTTTCATCTTGTCTGCTCATTGCGCCCGCTTCACAGTCATACAAAAGTACAGATTCTATGAAAGACAGAGACACTTTGCGGTTATTATTAACCAAAATGACAAATGAGAGGTCGGTTAATATGTAGGTATTTGTAAATAAATATGCACAATGCTGGCTGATATATAATGATAACAAAGGTAGCTGGTTTTAGAAAACGAAATAGACGTGCTACCATAATAAGATCCACACAGAATCGGTGTTACAGATTTCGCCTACTCCTCACCAAAATCAGACAGCGAAGAAGGGTAATGACATTTTTGCAGTTTCGAAGTGCCGTATTAGAAGCCCAAATATTAACCTCAAGGTGCGGGTTAATCAAAATCTTGTTATTGCCTTCATTCTGATCCGGAGTTGTTTACCATGCCTCTCACGCAAACAACGGTGGAATAGTGACTATGTGTAGCTTAACTGTTGTGGCACCATCTGGAGATATTAATCAGATACTTGGTACCCAGTGAAGATGACAGATAACCGATGCAGATAGGTCACGTGGCCCTCAACAAAACCAACAATGAAAAAATTGGGAAATAAAATGTTGCGTCTCCGCGAAGCATTATTTTAGAAACCAAAGATTACAATCGATTTGAGAGGGTAATAAAGACAGTCTAATCCTACCAAAAATAGGTGTTTTATACACTGTGTACCAGCGACAGACAGCTGGCCAAAAAGAACAATACGGGTCTAGAGGGTACCATAGATCATATGGAGGTAACAGCTTCGATTCCGAGGGGGTTGTGTGGCGGAAATATTGGTTGTGTTATTAGCTGTGATGGAGTTTACATCTCCGATCAACAGGTTTTGAAAGGCCTAAATAGGCAGTAGTTTAAAGAATTCATGTACATTATTACAAGTTAAATTACACAATAATGTAAATACAGTGATATGTATAATAATCGCGTTTCCTTGTTGGTTTTTAGTGTAGACATTGCATATGGGTGTCATGTGATGAGCGGGTGTTACATGTTGATGGGCAAGTCAAGAAATATCTCAACCAAACTTATAAATATATCGACCAAATAGGAAAATGTGTTAACCAAAGATGAAAACTATGGGTCAAGTAAAGAAAAAATTTCAAAGAAGCTTATAAAAAAATACGAAACAATGATAGTCAAACTAATTTTAAAATAAATAAATAAATAAATAAAAAAAAAAAAAAAATGGTGGTCAAAGACAGAAATATCTCATCCGAACTTATAACAAGTAAGAAAATATATAGTAAAATCAAGAAATATGTCAACCGAAGTAATACAATAAGCAGAACGATGGACAAACTTATAAATATTTCATTCAAACTTATAAAGACTATAATAAAAATGTTATCCAAATCAAATAACAGGCTGACCAAACTTATAATTAGCTCATCCAACCTTATAAATAATAGGAAAAATATCGCTCAAACTTATAAATAGCGCGTCCAAACTTATAAAAAGTAGGAAAATGTGTTAGCCGAATGGTGAAAATATTGCTCAAATTAAGAAACATGTCGACCGAAGTAGGAAAATACGTGATTCAATGTATAAAAACGTTGGCTAAATACAGAAAGATGTCGACCAAACTGATAAAAATCTCCGCCAAACTTATGAAATGTAGGAACCTTTGTTAACCAAAAGGGGAAAGTGTCGGCTAAATACAGAAATATCTCCACCAAACTTATGAAAAGTAGGAACAATTGTTAACCAAATGGAAAAAAAATATTGGCCATGTAAAGAAATAGCGCATCCAAACTTACAAAATATAGGAAACTTTATTAGCCAAAGGTGAAAACTATTGACCAAGTAAATAAATTGCTTCGTCCAACCCCATAAAAGGTAGGAAAATTTCTTACCCAAATGTGAAAAAGATCGGCCAAACTTATAAATGTCTCATCCAAACTTATAAAAAGTAGAAAAACAATATTAGCCAAATCAACGAAAAGTCTGACCAAACTTATAAATATATCATCCAAACTGACCAAAGTAATAAAAATATTGGGTAAATATAGAAATATGTCGACCAAACTTTTACAAATCTCCGGTAAAATAATGAAAAATAGGAAATTTTGTTAACTAAATGTGAAAAAATATCGACCAAACTTATGAAAAGCTCTGCCAAACTTTTGAAAAGTAGGAAACTTTGTTAACCCACACGAAGAAAATTATTAACCAAAGATAGAAAAATATCGACATAAATAGGAAAATTTGTTAGCCAAATGGGAAAAATATTGGCTAAGTAAACACATATTTCAACCAAACTTATAAATATGTCATCCAAATTTACAAAAAAAAAAAAAAATAGGAAAATTTGTCGACCAAGTAGGAAAATATATTACCAAAACTGGAAAAGATACTAATCAAAGTGAGAAAAATACCAACCAACCTAAGAAATATGTATGATAAAGTAAGAACAAAGTTGTCCAAAGTAATAAATACGCTAGCCAAATGAAGAAATATTAACCAAAAGGAGAAAAAATTATAGCAAACTAAGAAATTTGCTTTCACAACTTGTCGAATTGCCCTACCAACTACCCCATTTGCTTTCAAAACTTATCAAATTGACCAATTAACCTCACAAATTCCCCACTGACTCTCACAATTTTACCACTTGCCATTACAACGTGTCGACTCCCTCTAACAATTTACCCAAAGGGGTTTACTATAGGTATTATATATCCACAATCAAGCGCTCTCACACTCACATGAATAACGAAATACTGGGATTTAAGCCTGTTTTTAATCAATTTCTTTGTTTGCAGTCAAAGCATAGAAATTCCGCCAACCACCTTGTTGCTGAAGTATCCAAGGACTTAGTTTATCAGCCATATATTCGCCTACAGATTTAGCGAAGTCCTCTTCCAGGTCTTGGACATTCACATCGGCGTTGTAAGAATTATCAACCAGATGCTTACCCAGACGCATGTCAAAGGTAAGCAGCATAATTATTCTCCCATAGTTGATGACTTTATCACCAAAGAATTCATCACTGACTAAAACAAAGACTTGGAAAACATGTTCGGGCTTGATACTGTCTTATAATCTCGTGAACAACACAGATTGTTGTTTGGCTATTTGACCGACTAAACTAGACAACGTTGAGTTATTTGCCTTTTTAGAATTGTAGGAACTAATAATAGTCAGCGCCATATTCACCATGTCACTATGAACTTGTTTCAAGTCAATCGTTGCTTGTGTCATTATTATACTGATAGCTAACGTTCATCAAAAGATGTCTAGCAGTCAAACTGCTGATCCACTATTGTGAAACGGTGCAAAGTGGTCAAAATGGTTAATAACATAATACTTGTATAAAGAGATGGACTCGTCTCTTCTGGTTGGTCAAATTACCCAACCTACTGGAGATAAAACGGTTGTCACCGAAACCACTAGACGTGTGTTTTAGACAAGGGATGTGATTATCGATCAGTATGGTCACTGTTAATTAAAATTTAAAAAGTAAAGTTCGACAAGAACATTAAACTTGTCTAAAACACACGTCTAGTGGTTTCGGTGACAACCGTTTTATCTCCAGTAGGTTGGGTAATTTGACCAACCAGAAGAGACGAGTCCATCTCTTTATACAAGTATTATGTTATTATCCATTTTGACCACTTTGCACCGTTTCACAATAGTGGATCAGCAGTTTGACTGCTAGACATCTTTTGATGAACGTTAACTATCAGTATAATAATGACACAAGCAACGATTGACTTTAAACAAGTTCATAGCGACATGGTGAATATGGCGCTGACTATTATTAGTTCCTACAATTCCAAAAATGCAAATAACTCGACTTTGTCTGGTTTAGTCTGTCAAATAGCCAAACAACAATCTGTGTTGTTCACGAGACTAGAAGACAGTATCAAGCCCGAACATGTTTTCCAAGTCTTTGTGATAACGTCATAGACTATAAGAGAATAATTATGCTGTTTACCTTTGGCATGCGTCTGGGTAAGCATCTGGTTGATAATTCTTACAACGCCGATGTGAATGTCCAAGACCTGGAAGAGGACTTCGCTAAATCTGTAGGCGAATATATGGCTGATAAACTAAGTCCTTGAATACTTCAACAACAAGGTGGTTGGCGGATTTTCTATGCTTTGACTGCAAACAAAGAAATTGATTAAAAACAGGCTTAAATCCCAGTATTTCGTTATTCTTGTGAGTGTGAGAGCGCTTTATTGTGGATATATAATACCTATAGTAAACCTCTTTGGGTAAATTGTGATAGGGAGTCGACACGTTGTAATGGCAAGTGGTAAAATTGTGAGAGTCAGTGGGGAATTTGTGAGGTTAATTGGTCAATTTGATAAGTTTTGAAAGCAAATGGGGTAGTTGGTAGGGCAATTCGACAAGTTGTGAAAGCAAATTTCTTAGTTTGCTATACATTTTTCTCCTTTTGGTTAATATTTCTTCATTTGGCTAGCGTATTTATTACTTTGGCCAACTTTGTTCTTACTTTACCATACATATTTCTTAGTTTGGTTGGTATTTTTCTCACTTTGATTAGTATCTTTTCCAGTTTTGGTAATATATTTTCTTACTTGGTCGACAAACTTTCCTATTTTTTTGTAAATTTGGATGACATATTTATAAGTTTGGTTGAAATATGTGTTTACTTAGCCAATATTTTTCCCATTTGGCTAACAAATTTTCCTATTTCGGTCGATATTTTTCTATCTTTGGTTAATAATTTTCTTCGTGTGGGTTAACAAAATTTCCTACTTTTCATAAGTTTGGCAGAGCTTTTTATAAGTTTGGTCGATATTTTTTTCACATTTAGTTAACACAATTTCCTATTTTTCATAAATTTACCGGAGATTTGTAAAAGTTTGGTCGACATATTTCTATATTTACCCAATATTTTTATTACTTTGGTCAGTTTGGATGATATATAAGTTTTGTCAGACTTTTAGTTGATTTGGCTAATATTGTTTTTCTACTTTTTATAAGTTTGGATGAAACATTTATAAGTTTGGCCGATAATTTTCACATTTAGGTAAGAAATTTTCCTACCTTTTATGGGTTGGGCGAGCAATTTATTTACTTGGTCAATAGTTTTCACCTTTGGCTAATAAAGTTTCCTATATTTTGTAAATTAGGATGCGCTATTTCTTTACATGGCCAATATTTTTTTCCCATTTGGTTAACAAATGTTCCTACTTTTCATAAGTTTGGTGGAGATATTTCTGTATTTAGCCGACATTTTCCCCTTTTGGTTAACAAAGGTTCCTACATTTCATAAGTTTGGCGGAGATTTTTATCAGTTTGGTCGACATCTTTCTGTATTTAGCCAACGTTTTTATACATTGAATCACGTATTTTCCTACTTTGGTCGACATGTTTCTTAATTTGAGCAATATTTTCACCATTCGGCTAACACATTTTCCTACTTTTTATACGTTTGGACGCGCTATTTATACGTTTGAGCGATATTTTTCCTATTATTTATAAGGTTGGATGAGCTAATTATAAGTTTGGTCAGCCTGTTATTTGATTTGGATAACATTTTATCATAGTCTTTATAAGTTTGAATGAAATATCTATAAGTTTATCCATCGTTCTGCCTATTAACACATTTTCCTATTTAGTCGATATATTTATAAGTTTGAGCGATATTTTTCCTATTTGGTTAATATGATTTCCTATTTGCCCCATATTTTTCTACATTTGACTTACAATTTTCCTACTTTTTATAAGTTTAGTTGAGATATTTATGTATTTGGCCACCATTTTTATTAGTTTGACTAGCCTTTTCTCCTACTTTTTATAAGTTTGATTGAGATATTTTTGTATCTGACCAATATTTTGCCTATTTGGCTAACAAATTTTCCTAATATTTATAAGATTGGATGAGCTAATTATAAGTTTGGTCAGCCTGTTATTTGATTTGGATAACATTTTTATCATAGTCTTTATAAGTTTGAATGAAATATTTATAAGTTTGTCCATCGTTCTGCTTATTGTATTACTTCGGTCGACATATTTCTTGATTTTACTAGTATATTTTCTTACTTGTTATAAGTTCGGATGAGATATTTCTGTCTTTGACCACCATTTTTTTTTTTTAAAATTAGTTTGACTATCATTGTTTCCTATTTTTTATAAGCTTCTTTGAAATTTTTTCTTTACTTGACCCATAGTTATCATCTTTGGTTAACACATTTTCCTATTTGGTCGATATATTTATAAGTTTGGTTGAGATATTTCTTGACTTGCCCATCAACATGTAACACCCGCTCATCACATGACACCCATATGCACCGTCAACACTAAAAATCAACAAGGTAACGCGATTATTATACATATCACTGTATTTACGTTATTATGTAATTTAACTTGTAATAATGTACATGAATTCTTTAAACTACTGCCTATTTAGGCCTCTCAAAACCTGTTGATCGGAGATATAAACCCCATCACAGCTAATTAACACAACCAATATTTCCGCCACACAACCCCGTCGGAATCGAAGCTGTTACCTCCATATGATCTATGGTACCCTCTAGACCCGTATTGTTCTTTTTGGCCAGCTGTCTGTCGCTGGTACATAGTGTATAAAACACCTCTTTTTGGTAGGATTAGACTGTCTATTATTACCCTCTCAAATCGATTGTAATCTTTGGTTTCTAAAATAATGCTTCGCGGAGACGCAACATTTTATTTCACCATTATTTCATTGTTGGTTTTGTTGAGGGCCACGTGACCTATCACGCATCGGTTATCTGTCATCTTTACTGGGTACCAAGTATCTGATTAATATCTCCAGATGGTGCCACAACAGTTAAGCTACACATAGTCACTATTCCACCGCTGTTTGCGTGAGAGGCACGGTAAACAACTCCAGATCAGAATCAAGGCAATCACAAGATTTTGATTTATCCGCACCTTGAGGTTAATATTTGGGCTTCTAATACGGCACTTCGCAACTGCAAAAATGTCATTATCTTTCTTCGCTGTCTGATTTTGGTGAGGAGTATGCGAAATCTGTAACACCAATTCTGTGTGGATCTTATTATGGTAGCACGTCTATTTCGTTTTCTAAAACCAGCTACCTTTGTTATCATTATATATCAGCCAGCATTGTGCATATTTATTTACAAATACTTACATATTAACCGACCTCTCATTTGTCATTTTGGTTAATAATAACAGCAAAGTGTCTCTGTCTTTCATAGAATCTGTACTTTTGTATGACTGTGAAGCGGGCGCAATGAGCAGACAAGATGAAAAACATCAGTGAAGATGTGGTGAAAATATACATATCAGGACCAGATATAACAACAAATTACCAAGTCCCACTAGAAACAAATGAAAAACCGCATCTACAACATACTTTTTTTCCACTCTTGATGTTTAAGTTTGAGCGACATCTGTCTTATGTAACGTGTGACATGCGAAATTTTGTACTTAGAAAGCACCTTGAATATATCTTCATATTTACATATGATATGAAAACATATTTTGAAGCCGCAAATGTGACTTCAGGCCTTATACTAATTGTCGAATGAAACATGAACGCCAAGGATGAACTACATAGGCACCAGTTAATGAATGTTTGTTGTTTATTAGTAGTTGTTTGAGTCGTTCTTCGTGTTTCCGATCGGTACAGCAGTATTGATTTCACCTGAAAGCTAAATATTCATATACTATTCATAATGATTCTGCTAAATATGTTCACAGGAACTGACATTAACATACTTATATGCTTTTCTCACACTGGTAGATCTCTGTTTTTTTCGACGTTTTATTAAATATTTCTAGTCAAATGTCTTCCTTTAATTTCTGTTAAAAAATAACTTCATCTAATTTAAATTGTCAACTACCTTCATATAATTTATGTAATCAACAGACACTGCGCAGGATCTGCAATATTTAGTAGAGGCGATTGTTGCACACAGTGAACAACTAGGGTTAGAATTAAATTATAAAACGACACGGCTTATGATTGTCACTTGGAAGAACGAAATACCACGATGTAATATACATGTAAATGGGAATATTCTGAAACAAGTGAATAGATACAAGTATCTCGGAACATTCATAACAACTGATGGGAGATGCCTTGAAGAGATTAGCACAAGAAGCACCGTTGCGAGATAACATTTTGCAAGATGATAAACATAACGACCAGTAAAAAGATGGCAATTGCTAAGAGAAAAAGAGTGTTGCGGCGCTACATAGAACCTGTAGTTTTGTATGAATGTGAAGACAATGAGTAGTCACGCTGAATCTGCTGGCTGTGGAACTTAGGTTTCTGAGTAGAATACAAAGCGATACCGCTGGATTCGAACCTCCGGGTCCTATGTTGGCTATAGTTAGCGACCAGGGGCGTGATTCGAACTGCCAATGATACCATTTAGCTCTGTTACATATTCGCCCACTGCCACACTACCCCACCACACAGTAGGCTTCGAACCTGTCAAGCTCTATGGCGGTAACTAGACACCGTTGTTATACATTTAGGTTTAGTATACACTTAAAAAGAGCCGCCTTGGGTGGACACCCTTATCAAACAGGCGCGTGCTTCGACTCTCAAACGATGCCTACAACACCACCTAGCCCCGTTACACCATCGACTACTACTACACTACTCCACCACACAGTAGGACTCTAACCCGACTGGGCCGACCGACCCTGCTCACTGCCCTGAAGCCCGACCCTGCACTCACTTTACCACCCCACCCGACTCCGCTTGTTTGTCGACCACCTGACACCTTTTATGTCGCCTATACAAACGGGAATCTAATTAATGCATTACACCGGCTGACATCTTTTGATACAATAAGCAAACCTGGCGCCATAGTTATAGCGCACATTAGCCACCTAGTTCAATTAATCTTTCTCAGTTTCATTACCATATTTCCTTGTTGAGTTTGATGAGTGTTGCAACAGCTGTTATATGATAAAGATCATGGCGGTTGCCCAGTTTGTTGTGCCGTCTATACAAACGGGAAGTTAATTAATGCATTGCACCGGCTGACATCTTCTGAATCAATTACACATCTCCAACGCGACTGTGGTACCAACAACTCACCTAGCTCAATTGATCTTTCCATTGTTAACCCCGATGCTCTGATTAAAAACGACAGCTGACACTTTAAAAAACTAGGAAGGGTTCTACAGCTGGTCACAGCTTGTGAAACAATTAGCAAACCTGCCGCCATCTTTATCGTCCTCATCTTTACTGAGCCTACCCACCTAGTTCAATTGATCTTTTCTTTTGTTACACATACTCCGAATAATATCACCAACTACCTTGCATAATTTACCGGCCATTTAAATTCTTTTTTAACCCAAAGACAATCAAAACAATATCGATCTAGGAAAAACACGAAGAATATTCGGCCGGGTGGTATGAATCTTCATACCACGCGGCATCGTCATACCACGCGCCATATCACATTTCATGACACATTTCATACCACAAAATATGGCACAATACTAGGGGTATCCTTACTTCCTTACTACTGTCGCTCAGAAAGCAATGGCAAACTACTGAGCGTAATCTTGCCTAGTACATCAACAGCAGCTGAAAAATGCTGATGTTCACTGCAATGTCCTGTAAGGGAGTTGCAAAACAAACAGAGATAGCTTAGTTTCAATAAAGAACACCTTTGATGGGGATAATGTGAAGTTGTCAATTGAATATGATTCTTTGGCACCTTGCCGTCTTGACAGACGATAGTTTGTGATATAAAAAGGCATCATAACTTTTACCTATGACGGTAGCGAATGTGACTGATAAGGCCAATTCGCGCTGTAAATGTTCGTTCACAGTGGGTGCATGTGAACACGTGGTTATTTTCACCATCATGCACCATCTTACGTCTCACATGCTCGGTGCGTGACTTATCTGCAATAACTTTTTCCTTTGTCTTTATTCCATTTCTGATGTTTGCCCTCCATGCAACACGTTCAGCGGCGACTTGCTCCCAATGTGCATTATCAATGCCTGTATCAATCATGTCCCGCTTACACACATCTTTGTATCGTAGTAGAGGCCGACCCTGAGATCTCTTTCCCATCTGTAATTCACCAAAAAAGATGTCCTTTGGTATTCTACCAGCATCCATCCTCCTACGATGTCCTATCCATCTAAGTCTACGAAGACTGAGCATGGAATAAACCGTCACACAACCTGATCTTTCCAATACTTCAGTATTTGTGATTTAGTCTTGCCACTTAATACCAAGAATTCTTCGCAGACACCGCATATGAAAGCTGTTTAAACGTTTCTCTTGGTGTGAGTAAGTTGTCCAGGTTTCACTGCCATAAAGAAGAGTACTAAGGACACAGGCTTGATAGACAAGGACTTTTGTTTTGACAGTGAGCTTCCTGTTCTCCCAGACTCTTTTTCTTAACCTGTTCATTGTTGTTGCTGCCTTACCAATCCGGATGTTGATTTCCTGATCTAGGGATAATTTGGTATTTACCACTGATCCTAGATATGTAAAATGGTCTACCATCTCTAGTTCGGCGTCGTCAATAAATATTGATGGTACCCCATGTGCACCTTGTGACATAATCTGTGTCTTCTTTTTGCTAATTGTTAAACCAAATTCAGAACAAGCATAGGAGAATGCAGATAGTAGACATTGCAATTCTTCCTCAGAGTGGGTCGTAACTACAGCATCATCTGCAAAAAGCAACTCTCTGATCAGTACCCTCCTAATTTTGGTCTTGGCCTTCAATCTCTGAGCATTGTAGAGGCCGCCATCTGAGCGTGAGTGAATGTATATACCACCATCCTGATGAGGAAAGGCATATTTCAGTAGAAGTGAAAAGTATATTCCAAAGAGGGTGGGAGGCTAGTACTGTGACGAAGCGCCATGACAGCACAAGAATTTGTCTATCATCCTCTAAAAGAATAAATGTCCTCCAGAAAATGATGGAAATGCAAGAGGATTGAAAACAAGAGACAAATACATTTTGACCCCGCGCCCCATCATTTCTGTAATGCTAGGTCTGAGACAGCTTTGATCTCATCTCATCTCATCATGTTCCTCTTGTACCTTGCGGTGTCGAGGTGAAGTATAAACTTCGTGAGAGTGCCCGGTTATGGGCTTCGTATATCGACATTCCCATGGATTCTGTTATTCCCTCCGTCCAGCGTTTACGTGGTCGGCCTCTTCCTCTGTTTCCATCTGGTCTGTACGTCATTGCCTGTTGTGGCATGCTGTTGACTGGTAGCCTACTTGCATGGCCAAACCATTTGACTTGCTGCTTTCTAATAAAATCTAGAGCAGCTTTAACCCCCACTTTAGTCCTGATTTCTTCATTTCTGATCTTATCTCTTCTTGATACGTTGAGTATTCTTCTCAGGAACCTCATTTCTGTTGTTGTGATTTTTCTTTTCTCTTTTTCTGTCATTGTCCAGGTTTGGCATTGGTAGCACAGAGTTGGTAGGAAGATTGTGTTGTAAAGTGCTTTCTTAGTAGTCCGTTTATACTTCTTAGTTTTTCTACGAGCAGTATAACAGCTTTGATGTCAAGATCAAACGTAAAACGCATTCACCACGGCACCAGTCGGCGGCGCTATCACAGGTTGAAAACTCTGATTTTTTTCAGCAGAATGAAAGAGAAAGATGAAAAGTGTGAAATCTGGGCTGACATAAATTCTTGGGTTTCCTAGCAAGAAACGCTAGCCCTCTCCCCTTGCCCACAGCAAGACTTAACACTACGTCGATACATGGCGGTGCCACTTAGGGAAAAACCCGTTGGATCTAAAGACGGCAATATAATGCAGGCCTAACGCCTATCTAAAGTCCAGACTTTGTGGAGCCGGGACAACGTCTGTAGTTGCCACAACAAAGGAGCAATTATAGTGTGTTTACCTTTTTTTGGCCCCAATATAAAATTCAATATCTCAGTAACCAACTGAGGGAAAATGATGAGATTTAGCATATAAACTTATCATTATGTCCACCCAACAAAAATATTTTTGTTCTGGAGATTGTACAGCAGATTTCAATGTTTGTTTATATGCGGTATATAATTTACGGCTCAGACATTAAGTCCATCATTTTAAAAGTATTACAGCTTCACCAAGACACATCCACGCTTTTGTTTTGAAATTGTCTCGCGGTTTTCGTTTTGGCACAAACTGCGCGCATTTATATGGGATTGTTCAGAGGTGTCTCCCATGTGGGTTCTTTCATGAAACGTGATTATATACATAAATCTTACCATTAATATAAAATTAATAGCTAATATTTGAATGCGTGAATAGGTTCAATGGGATTAAAAGTGAAACTGTGTACACTTCAAAGCATCGCTATGAAGTTGTACATATATTTTTGCCAAGAAGCTGATAGCAGGAAACTGTTTCATACTGTTACAAATCCCGAAAAAAGAACTGTGCATGCATTGGGTTTGAGTAAACGGTCATTCCGTCGACGGGTGCAAGAATCTGGAATGAAACCAATACGCGATAAGCAAACGGTAGGTAGAAAGGCAATTGTAGACAGCTTTGACAAGGATGTGATCAGGCGAGTTATTATAAAAATTATAGATGCCAAAAAAAAACAGTAACTGTAAGAAAACTGAGGGTTTTGTTGAGAAAGAACAATAACATAGAGCTATTCAAAACAACTTTGTGGAAAATTATAAGGACATTAGGCTTCACTTTTAGAAAGTACAAGGTAGGTAGAAATATCCTTTGCGAGCAACCGCATTTAGGAGCCATGAGAAGCAGATACCTACGTGAATTAAGGGAAATGCGCAAAGAAAATTATGACATAGTGTATTTGGATTAGACGTGGATCAATGGGCACCACACAAGTGAAAAGGAATGGCAATCAATGGATGGAAAGATAAAGCGTTATGTGCCCAGTAGTAAAGGACATCGTTTGGTCATAGCCTATGCTGGTAGTACTCATAATGGCTTACTACAGAATGCTGGGCTCGTGTTCGTATCAAAGCATACAGACAATAGGGATTATCATAATGAGATGAATGGTAATGTATTTAGAGATTGGCTCGAGAATACAGCACTTCCATCCCTTGATAGACCGTCTTGTCTAATCATGGACAATGCATCATATCACAATGTTGTTGCCCAAGAAGACAAAAAACTTACAGCCTCGAGCACAAAGGTAGCATTAAAGATATGGCTCCGAAGGGAAAATATACAATTTCCATAAACATATTTCAAGCTACAGTTGTTGTCCCTTGTAAAACAGGCACAAAAAAGCAAGAAATATCAAATCGACAAGTTGATAGAAGAGCATGGCTACAGGTGCTTGCGACTTCTGCCGTATCATTCTCATTTAAACCCTATAGAACTTGTATGGGCTAAAATTAAAGGACATGTGGCAGCTGTCAATACTACATTCAAATTGTCTGACGTCAAGATACTAACCCAGTCCGCGCTATTAAATATTGATAAAAGTTACTGGAAAAAATGTGAGGACCATGTGTTGAAAGAGGAAGAGGACTACTGGAGAAAGGATGGATTGAATTTTATGCAACCGAGAGCAATCATCAACCTACTGGAATCGTCCGACACAGATTAAGGTCTGAGAAGATCACAGACCTTAATCTACGTACACACTTACTGGAATATTTTGCTCCAACTATTCAGACGAAGCATAATTTCAATGGCAACAGTTTGTATTACACAGTGATGAATTTTCAATTCCGCAAGCCCTCAGCGGTGACAAACAACTGTATTGAAAAAAAAAAAAAACCCACACACACACACTAAACGCATTGAATACCAACAGAAGAGTAATATTGCGGCGGAAACTGACATATTGTGGCATAACACGAAACGTGACAGCAAACACGTTGTCAAATTAGGGGACAACACACGTGTATACGAATCAATCTATAAACTTCAATGAAAAGAGGACCAACATCTTGGTCGTTAAGAAGAAAGCCCACTACAGAGACAGTGACAACTATTTTCATAGTGCAAAACAGGTAATCATGCTCCGTCTCAGAACGGTAAACAGCAGAGTAGACAATCTTTCACGAAGACTCAAAGCGGGTCTGTCACCCATGTGTACGTGTGAACAAACTTACACAGACAGATGAACAGATCCTTAAAAATGGAAACATGATGACTAAATTGCGGTATCATTTATGGTCACTCCATACGCACATTAACGCACAGCTATTTGGAAGCTTTCACGAACTCAATATAAAAAGCTAACATGAATACTTGTGTACACATTATTATCCAGTAGCTGAAGAAACAAGAAGGAAATGAAAAATAAGTTAAGAAATATATTCCTTCTACTTTCCTGTCAATTTACAAATTATTTACCCCATGCCTCTGTAAATTCTGTCTTTACTAATATTACACATTGCACCCCTCTTGGGATTCTCCGTGGTGAAGTGGTCAAGCCGTCTGACTCGGGCTCCGAAGGTTGTATGTTCGATTCCGGGCCGCGTCCTTCATTTCACGAGTGCATTTTTCGGAGACTCCCAAGGGTCGTCGCTGGAGCTACGGAGTTCGTGCTTTGTGCGACGCTTTCCGCGCTGCGGAAAGAAACGGAGCCATATGGGATAAAAACCCGGTGCAATGCAGCCGATCCTATCGACTTTTAAGCTGCTTCTTTTATTGCACCCACTCCCATACGAATCCGGATACGCCTTGTGTCGTCATGTGAATTGGCGGTGTGTTCCTTACTGTAAAAACAAGTTTGTTAGCGAGAAATCACTAGTTTTTCAGCAAAACATCAAAGAAATGTCGCCGCTTTCGATAATTTAAGTTGCTTTTGGGCCTATCAAAGACATATTCCTTGGATGGGGGTAAATATAAGACGGCAGGAAAAAATTCATAACGATGCAACAGACAGTTTTCAAAATAATTGATCGTGAATGACGGCATTCATTTGTGGACACACTATAGGACCAGATGCTTAACACCTCACCGCAATACGGCAGCAAAGTAGAACACATGGCTGACGCATTATTGCCAGCAACCAGGAAAGGCTTGTGTTAACAGCAGATTGGAATGTAGATATGACGCAACATCTATTGAATCGCTGGCGAAGCATGTTTCATTGTTTCAGACATGCGGCGGAACATCAGTCAATTTGATTGACAGGTGAAACTACATTCTATGAGGAAGGAGAGGAGGGGTTAAAAAGAATTATGGAATTAAGACGAAGAAGATTAATAACCTATCCAATGTGGAAAATAGGTGGAGTTAACGAATATGGGACATATTAATTAGTCCGCGTGGAAACTAGGAGCAGGAAGACGGAAACTTCGCCAGGAACGAAGAGAATAAAACTGAGCAGTGAGAACAAAACTTCAGACGTATTCACAATAGCATCTAGGATACCTACTGGAACAATATTAACTTTTCGTTCTGTTTGACTTCTGTCTGAAGTCCTCTGATGGAATTTCCTTCGCTATAACGTCAGGTAATACCATTATTCTGATAAGGTTGACTGCTATTCTGAAGGCTTGTGTAGTTTCCTGTTTCTTCATAATCTCCCAAACCCTACACTGGTGGATTTTCTTTGTACGTAATGTTCCAGTTCTAGCTATAATATTCCATTGTGAACTTTATCTTCTTCTTTCATTCACTACTTGTTTGATTTGTTGTATGTGATAATTTGGAGAAATCCATTATCCAAGCTACATGAGTGTGTGGCTTATTCAGGTACAGGAGATATATTTAGATTCATCCTGTATGAAGTTAACACACTGGAGACTGACTACTAAGGGAAAATTCCTTAGAGCAACCAGTCTCTTGATAGCATCCAAATTAACATTGATTATTTGGACCAACACTTTGAGTGCCTACCAAGATTGTTGTGAAACCACTTGGTTGGAGGAATGGCACCAGATCACCTTGTCTGCATGATGTCTGCATGAGGACAGACATGACTTAGGACATTCAATATTCCAGACAGATTCAGGGAAGGCATTTTAATGTTCGACAGGGATTGTGCGACCAGCCCTTCCGACAAGACAGAATGAATGAATTAGAAAGGGAGAGAGAAAGTGAGGTGAACTTATAAGGGAAACTTATAAGGGAAACACTCCATTATATATATGGAGGTGAATATGTATGTTTTGAGCTATAGATGGTCTAAATGGTTAAATGAATATATACATATATATTTATTTAGAACTGATATATGTTTATGTAACATGCCATCATATATCATCATACCATCATATATTATGACTTGAATGCATGTTTATATGAATGTATAGACATATGTGGTTGAGATGTGTAGACGTAGATACTACCCATCTCCGTTCGTTTCATTTCAGATCTCTTAGGAGCAATGGACAGTCAACAACTCATATCAAGGTGTGACTTAGCCTAGTGAAGAGACCAATTTGGACTCCTTCAGTCTGACAGCGAATTGCGTCTCACCGGGGGAAGCATGACCTATGTGCTTCTTAGCCAGATGAGTTATAATCATCACCATCAGGATAAAGGAATATCGAGGTGGAGAAGGCTTGGGTGGATAAGCGTAGTGCTGCAAGGAGATGGCAAAATGCCAAGAAAAACAGAGCTGGTCATCCTAGTCTCTGCATGCACTTAGAAAGAGAGATGCACACAAAATTAAGCTATTTAAAAAAAAAACTGGTCAAGGTGGTTAAAAGCGAAAATGGGCAGAGGTGTGTCAAAGAGTAAGCACAGACAAGTCACTGAAATTGTTCTGGCGACTACATAAAAGCATGAGTGGTGTAGTCAAGAATAAGAGCATTTCTGACTTCCAAGGTGCTGACCTCATCTGGCAGAGGACTGACGAAGACAAGGACAAAGCCCTCTTTGAACGCTATCTAGAGCAGAGCAATCAGACAGACATGGGAGGCCGAAATCTGGACAAGGAGGTCACCTCAGACAGGTGCAAGGCTCACAACACTTCGGATGAAGACACAGTCACAGGGAAAGAAATCAAGGCTGTGCTTCGACGATCAAAAAACAGCGCTCCAGGGCTTGATGGCATAAGATACGACGACATCAATAGGTGTACCGACAACGAGCTAGATAAACTAGCAGACATGTACATGTACATGTATTCCACGTAGGAGAAGGCAGTATCATCATATTATCATCAAGAACATAATAATAAACACAGTTGTTGTATTTTAAACTCAGCTTGTCCGTATAAATTCTAAATGTCGATAAATGTTTCTGTAGTTTAAATATGTACACACATTGATAGAACATAGGAAATTTAGTGGGGGTTCAAACACATATTGTCCAGAAGTAAGAATTTATGTCAGGGCGGTACCTTGCCTATGCAGTCATAAGTAACCAGATTAATCTGCATATCTTAACTCCTCCTTCCTTACTTCTGGTGATACCAAGTACAGCTAAATCTATATTTTTTTTTCTTCAACGAGCCACTTCCTGGCTGTTTTCTTGAGTATCAGGGACGGTGTCTTAAATCAGCATAACATACATTTGTTCCTCGTTGTCTCTCTGGGATCTGGGGTGGTAATTAGTCCTTTCTGACAGAGTTAAGGGACCTGAAACCGCATCCAGAACTATACACCAGTAGAAGAAAATGATTTTGGCTGAGTGGTTGCCCACCCGGAAGCAACTTCAAGCCAATTGATGACAAGTACACAACCTTGCTTAACTCCACTCTTGATTTCAAACTCTTCAGAAGTTGCACCATCAAACTTGATTATACCCTTCATGGCTGTGTGGACCGATTCCACAATGGACAGAAGAGTTGGTGGGCAGCCAATCTTCTTTAGTGTCTTGAACAGACCCTCACGACTGACCAAATCAAATTCCTCTGTGAGGTCGATGAAGGCAATAAACAGTGATTGATTCTGTTCACGGCATTTTTCTTGCATTTGTCGCAATGAGAATATCATATCAATGGTAGACCGATTCCGTCGAAAGCCACACTGTGATTCGGGGTAGACTTGATCTCCTAGGACTTGAAGTCTGCGCAGAACAATTCTGGCAAATAATTTTCCAACAATACACAGATGTGAGATACCCCTATAGTTGTGCACTCGCTCCGATCGCCCTTGTTCTTGTACAGTGTTATGATGCTTGAATCTTTGAAATCCTGTGGGACTTGTCGTTCTCGCCAGCATAGCTCTATTAGCTAGTGGATCTGTATAGTGAGTGTGTCTTGCCCATTCCTGATAACCTCTATTGGAATCCCATCCTTACATGGAGCCTTGCCAGATGAAAGTTCATTTATAGCACACTTAACTTCTGTTATGGTGGGAAGTGTGTCCAGGTGGTCAAGAATTGGTAGAGCCTCTATGGCGTTGAAGGCATTATCCGCTAGTTTCTTAAGAGAGCTATCTTCTTCTTATCAATCAAGGGCTGCAGAGTCTGGCTGTTTGCCGCAAACCAGTCCTGCCTATTATGACCTACAGTACCGTAAACCCCTACGGCAGTTTTATAAAGAGTTTCCATAGGTTGACCCCACTTTTCATTTACTGTACAATTTTCTGGTGTATCGGTGAAAGCGTCTTCATGTTGCTGTTGAAACTGAAAGCACTTTTCAGGATCATTAGTGTTAATAATATTAATCCTGGGGCTATATTTGTGTTTAGCTGTGTAGATCCTCTTTGGTCTCAGTCTGACCCTTGCAACAACCAAAGAATGATCCGTACAACAGTCAACACTGTGGTAACTTCGAGTCAATGATATATGGTTCAGATGTTGTCTCCGTGTGATGATGAAGTCCAGCTGGTGCCAATGGCCGGATCTTGGATGTTTCTATGTGACCTTATGCAGCTCTTTTGTTTTAAAAAAGGAGTTTGTAATACATAGGTCATTTATGGTGCAATGCTCCAGCAGCCTTTGCCCATTTTCATTCCCGCGACCGATGTTGTATTTTCCAAGGCACACTGGCCATGAACTAGAGTCCTTGCCCACACGAGCATTGAAATCACCGAGCATATAAATGTAGTCAGATTTTGGAACTGCCTTGATCACGGAGTCTAATTCCTCATAGAACGAATCCTTCACATCATCAGAGAAATCGAGTGTCGGTGCAAATGCAGTAATAATGGTGGCAAAACCACAAGAGGTTGCCAAGCGCAGGGATAATAGTCTTTCATTTCCTCCTGCTGGACTTTCAATCATTCCCAGCAGCGAATTCTTCACTGCAAAGCCCACGCCGTGTTGCCTTTTTTCTGCCTGCCCTCTACCCTTCCCCCCAAAAAAAAGTGTAATTGTTTTCCATGAGTGACCCTTCATCAGCGAGGTGAGTCTCCTGCAGGCCAGCAATATAAATGTTAAGACGATTGAGTTCGGCATCAATCACAGCAGTTTTTCTCACATCGTCAATATTGGTCAAGTCAGTGGAAAATCCTGGACACAAGGTTCTCATATTCCAGGTTGCAAGCCATAGCTTGAAGTTTCTATTTTTCTTTTTATTAGTACCTAGTGCATTGGTTTTACAGCCTGCGATTCAGATTTTGTCCTTGCCCCAAGCACCCATTTGAAGCAGGCAGGCGGTGGCGGATCAGCACCCAGTTGGCCGGGGGCTGCCCAGCTTGAGGCGGGCGGTAGCTGATCAGTGACATCTGTAGGTGTCTCCCACCGTCAGAGGCAATGTCTGTGTGTACTTGTGTATAGCTGATGTTGACAGTAGTAATGGTAGGAGACGGGTGTGTCTTTGTGTCTGTACGCTTGTAGGTCTGTATGTACAAATGTATCAAGTGTGTACGCGTGTCTGTATGTGTTTTGTGTCTTTCTTTGTTGTTGTACGCGTGTCTGTACGTGGTTGTGTATAGTTGTGATGACAGTAGTAATGGTATGGTTTGTCTGTACTTCTGTGTCTGTATGTACAAGTGTGTCTGTGTGTGTTTTTGTTTGTAGGTGTGTATTTGTGTAATTGATTATGGGTGAGTGTCTGTACTTGTGTATAGTTGTGATGACAGTACTAATGGTACGAGTGTGTCTGTGCTGTCTCTGCACATGTGTATATCTGTTGATAATGACAGTAGTAATGGTATGGGTTGTCTGTGTATGGTTGTCTTTGTGTTTGTATGTGTGTTTGTGTGACCCTCTTTGTGTATTTGATTATGGGTGTGTACTTGTGTATAGCTGTTGTTGTGACAGTAGTAATGGTATGGTTTGTCTGTACTTCTGTGTCTGTATGTGTGTACGTGTGTTTGTTTGGTTGTCTTTGTGTTTGTCTTTGAGTGTTCTTGTGTATGGGTGAGTGTGTCTGTTTGTACTTGTGTATAGTTGTGATGACAGTAGTAATGGTATGGTTTATCTGTACTTCTGTATCTGTATGTGTGTACGTGTGTGTGTTTGGTTGTCTTTGTATTTGTGTGTATCAAGTGTGTACATGTGTGTACTTGGCTGTCTTTGTGGTTGTATGACCCTCTTTGTATGATTTTTACACACCCCACAAAAAAGAGACTTGTATCTCTAACAACGCACCAGCTAATATTCTTGTCGCTAATATTGGTAGTACTATTATCACTACTAGTGATTAATCCTCACTTTACCCACCACCATTGCACTATACGTACTTTCCCCTGCAATTTAAGTGGTCACTCGACCACTTGACCACTGCTTGACCACTGCTTGACCACGTCATCGATCACTTTAATCACTACCATAATCTTAGGCAAATCGTCCTCTACAATTTAAGTGGTCACTCGACCACTTGACCACTACTTGACCACTGCTTGACCACTACTTGACCACTAATTTACCACCTTTTAAGCATCACCATGTCGCTACAACTACTTTCCGCTAAAATTTCTTCAGTTGACCACTTGACCACTGCTTGACCACTGCTTGACCACTAATTTACCACCCTTTAATCATCACCATATGATTACAATCACTTTTCCCTAAAATTTTCCTCAGTTGACCCCTTGACCATTACTTGACCACTGCTTGACCAGTAATTTACCACCCTTTAATCATCACCATATCATTACAACCACTTTCCCCTAAAATTTCCTCACTTGACCCACTTGACCACTGCTTGACCAGTGTGGGACCAACCTTTGATCATCACCAATAGTTGTTGGTCTAACACCTGATCGACTACCAGACTCACAAAAATTGGTTGTCTTTGTATTTGTGTGTATCAAGTGTGTTCATGTGTATGTATGTATGTCTGTCTGTGTGTGGTTGTTGTGATTACACTAGTAATGATAGGATGTGTGTGATGTCTTTGTGTCTGTACGCTTGTAGGTCTGTATGTACAAGTGTATCATGTGTGTATGTGTGTTGGTCTGCACTCGTGATGTCTGTCTGTAGAAGTGTATCAACTGTGTATGGGTGTGTGTGTCTGTGTCTTTGATAGTCCCTCGTTTCTTCGGTGTTCTGTTACCCGGCAGACAGATCTGATTTTGATGTTCGTTTCCATTCACCCTCTAGTAATAATAACGACAGTCAAGACAGGCCTCTACAGGACCAGGCATCTTTCTACAATAAGCAGCTCCCTCTGATCCCCTTTGGGTCGTAAACGAAGCCGTTTTTAAATGTAGTTTGATGCTGTATACCAATAAAAAACACTTGAAAATTTTACTTTTTTGATTGTTGTTAATTTTGTCTCTCTGTTTTATTGTGTCAGACTCCTACAACCCTCTTTACTGTTGTTCAGATGATAGTAATCATCTACACCTCTGGGACGCAGATGTGTTTCCAAGGCACCAGGGCCGGGTTATATACTGGCCAACACCTATTGACGCGTCCTCGTCGAGCGTCCTGGGCAACAGGTCCCTTCGGGGTCCTGGCTGAAGTTAATAGGATCGCCGATTCCTCCGAAGTCGGAGAGTGTCTGCCTGTATGGCGAGGAACCACCAGTCTGCACATCAATAAGCCAGACAGGGGACAACGGATACTCACGCAAACCTCAGGTCCTGTATGACATCACACTGATGTTGGACAACAGGATGCCTTCATCCGACATACAGGACTTCGCGTTGGAGCTCAATCCAACGAACACAAGCAAGCAAGCATCTACACCTCTTATCTATACCCATGCTTCGTCGAGTATAAAGACAACCCGTCACACCCCGCCCTTGGCAGTTTATACATCACCCACTACACTCACCACGCATAGTTGTTTAACAGATCATATACCCTACGTAACCACGTCCAACCAAAATTTATAACTTTCCCTTCAACCATCCTTTCAAACCCCTCATCCGTGCTCACACTACCTTAATTACTTTCACAGAAATCCCACCAACCAAAATAGACACGAACACTTTTACGCCTCTCCAATACCTTAATTACTTTCACAGAAACTTACCCGCCAAAAAAATATACCCCGTTCCAGACAAAATTCCCACCAAAAACATTCACCCGGGATTTTACCAAAAAACCTTCATAAAACTATCAGCCGCCATCTTGGATGCTGAAGTACGTGGACGTGCGCCCAACTGTACTAGTATGTCCCGGAAAGAATGCCTTCATTCACGATAAATTATTTTGATAACTGTCTGTTGCATCGTTATGAAATTTTTCCAGCCGTCTTATATTTACCCCCACCCAAGGAATATGTCTTTGATAGGTCCAAAAACAACTTAAATCATTGAAAGCGGCGACATTTCTTTGATGTTTTGCTTAAAAACTAGTGATTTCTCGCTAATAAATTTATGTTTACAGTAAGGTCAGCCCCCGCCAATTCAGATGACACACAAGGCGTATCCGGATTCGTATGGGAGTGGGTGCATTGAAAGAACTAGCTTAAAAGTCGACACGGTCGGCTGCATTGCACCGGGTTTTTATCCCATATGGCTCAGTTTCTTTCAGCAGCGCGGAAAGCGTCGCACAAAGCACGAACTCCGTAGCTCCAGCGATGACCCTCGGGAGTCTCCGAAAAATGCACTTGTGAAATGAAGGACGCGGCCCGGAATCGAACATACAACCTTCGGAGCCCGAGTCAGACGGCTTGACGACTTCACCACAGAGAATCCCGAGAGGGGTGCAATGTGTAATATTAGTAAAGACAGGCACGGGGTAAATAATTTGTAAATTAACAGGAAAGTAGAAGGAATATATTTCTTACCTTATTTTTCATTTCCTTCTTGTTTCTTCAGCTGCTGGCTAATAAAGTGTACACAAGTATTCATATTAGCTTTTTATATTGAGTTCGTGAAAGCTTCCAAATAGCTGTGCGTTAATTGTCGTATGGAATGACCAGAAATGATACTGCAATTTAGTCATCATGTTTCCATTTTTAAGGATCTGTTCAGCTGTCTGTGTAGTTTCTTCACACGTACACATGGGTTTGGGAGTCTCTGTGGCGAAGTGGTCAAGCCGTTTGACTCGTACTCCGAAGGTTGTGGGTTCGATTCCGGGCCGCACCCTTCGGTTTACGAGTTAAATGTTTCAGAGACTCCTGTGGGTCGTCGCTAAAAGCTACGGAGTTCGTGCTTTGTGCGACGCTTTCCGCGCTGCAGAAAGAGACTGAGCCATATGGGATAAACCCCAGTGCAATGAAGTCGACCCTGTCGACTTTTAAGTACACATGGGTGACAGACCCGCTTTGAGTCTTCGTGAAAGACTGTCTACTCTGCTGTTTACCGTTCAGAGACGGAACATGATTACCTGTTTTGCACTATGAAAATAGTTGTCACTGTCTCTGTAGTGGGCTTTCTTCTTAACGACCAAGATGTTGGTCCTCTTTTCATTGAAGTTTATAGATTGATTCGTATGCACGTGTGTTGTCCCCTAATTTGACAACGTGTTTGCTCTCACGTTTCTTGTTGTGCCACACTATGTCAGTTTCCACCGCAATATTACTCTTCTGATGGTATTCAATGCGTTTAGTGTGTGTGTGTGTGTTTTTTTCCAATACAGTTGTTTGTCACTGCTGAGGGCTTGCGGAATTGAAAATTCATCACTATGGAATACAAACTGTTGCCATTGAAATTATGCTGATGCTGTAATGTTTAGAGCCTGCAATTCGTCTGAATAGTTGGAGCAAAATATCACAGTAAGTGTGTATGTAGATTAAGGTCTCCGATCTGCTCAGACCTTAATCTGTGTCAGACGATTCCAGTAGGTTGATGATTGCTCTCGGTTGCATAAAATTCAATACATCTTTTCTCCAATAGTCCTCTTCCTCTTTTAACACTTGGTCCTCACATTTTTTCCAATAACGTTTATCAATATTTAATAGTGCGGACTGGTTGATAGACAGACAGACAGAAAGGTAGGTAGGTGGGTGGATGGATGGATGGGTGGATGGATGGATAGATAGATAGATCCATCCCCGCCAGGAGCTGGGCGAAGCCAGGCCGAGTCAGCTAGTTTATTTATATAATCACGTTTCATGAAAGAACCCCCATTGGAGACACCTCTGAACAATACCATTTAACTCCGCGCTGTTTGTGCTAAAACGAAAATCGCGAGACAATTTCAAAAATAGCGGGGATGTGTCTTGCTGAAGCTGTAATACTCTTAAAATGGTGGTATTAATCCCGGAGCCATAAATTATATACCGCATATAAACAAACATTGAAATCTGCTGTACTATCTCCAGAACAAATTTTTTTTTGTTGGGTGGACATAATGATAAGGTTATATCCTAAATATAATCATTTTCCCTCAGTTGGTTACTGAGATATTGAATTTTATATTGAGGCCAAAAAAAAAAAAAAAAAACTACAGCAACCCGGGAAGGCTTGTGTTAACAGCAGATTGGAATGTAGTTATGACGCAACTGCATCGGCGCCAAGGCATGTTTCATTGTTCAGGCCGTGGCGGGGCATCGGTCAATTTGATTGACAAATGAAACATGAAAGGAGGAGGAGTGAAAAGAATATGGGACTTAATCCATCCCGGTGACTCATCCTCCATCCATCCATCGTGTGCCATGCCGGTAAGCGTGGGCGGTCATGTTTTGCCATCTCATTTACGCCGTTTCTCTGATTATCGATGAGTCCACACAACATGATTTTCTTGGCATCTATAAAGGAGGTAGTTTGCCATTGCTTTCCTTCCTAGCAGTGACCATACTGGTCAGTGACCGTAGCCATTGTCTCCTCAAAGAAGAGATCCTCTGCCTACCGTCGTGAAGGTGACGACCATAACCTACAACTATCTGTCAGCTGCTCTACATCTTCATCCACCACCTGCACCCATGGCTTCACGTAACCCTGATCGAAAGGGGGGGGGGGGGGCTAAACGGGTACTCCACCTTGCCCAAGGGTGTCCCGTAGGCTAGCGAAGGGAAGGAGGCGCCTTACTTCTCCTTTGATAGGGGATACCCTACCCCGCTACCCATGTCATCCTACCCACTCATCCTACATGAAATAAAATAGGCGGAGTTAATGAATACGGGACATAGCTAATTAGCTCACGTGGAAACTGGGAGCAGGAAGACAAAAACCACGTCAGGGACGAAGAGAATAAAACTACAAACATGGCCAGCAAGACTTCAGATACATTAACAATAGCGTACCAGGGAAGCCGGAATTTTAATTTCTGGTGACAGATTATCCTCTCGTTTTGTTACTTCAATACAAAGTCGTGTGACAGAATTTCCTAGCTAAACTCAGGTAATACTACATTATTATTATTCTGATCCATTTCTCTGCTAGTCTGAGCCTGTGAAGTTCCCTGTTTATGCATATTCTCCCACACTTTACGCCGGTGGATTTTCTGTGTTACTCAGTGTTCCAGTTTCTAGATTTATGATTTCACTGAGAACTACCTTCTTCTTCTTTCATTCACTACTTGGTTGTCTGATTTGTTGTATGTGATAATTTGGAGAAATCCATTATCCAAACTACATGAGTGTGTGGCTTATTTCTGTACAGGAGATACATTTAGATTCATCCTGTATGAGGTTAACACATTGGAGACTGACTACTTAGGAGAAATTCCTTAGAGCAACCAGTCTCTTGATAGCGTCCAAATTAACATTGATTATTTGGACCAACACTTTGAGTGCTTACCAAGATTGTTGGGAAACCACTTGGTTGGAGGAATGGCACCAGTTCACCTTGTCTGCATGACGACAGACATGACTTAGGACATTCAATAGTCCAGACAGAGTTAGGAAAGGCATTTTAATGTTCGACAGGACTTGTGCGACAACTCCTTCCGACAAGACAGATTGAATGAATTAGAAAGGGAAAGAGTAAGTGAGGTGAACTTATTTGGGAAACACTACATTACATAGATGGATGTGAATATGTATGTTTTGAGCTATAGATGTTCTAAATGGTTTTATGAATATATACATATATATTTAATTAGAACTGATATATGTTTATGTAACATGCCATCATATATCATCATACTATCATATATTATGACTTGAATGTATGTTTATATGAATGTATAGCCATATATGTTTGATATGTGTAGACGTAGATACTACTCATTTCCGTTCGTTTCATTCCAGATCTCTTAGGAGCAATGGACAGTCAATTCATATCAGGCAGTGACTTAGCCTAGTGAAGGGGCCAATCTGGACTCCTTCAATCTGACAGTGAACTGCGTCTCACCGGGGGAAGCATGACCTACGTGCCCTCTTAACTTACGTATACCATATTATAATCATCATCGTCATCATATTATCATCAAGAACATAATAATAAACACAGTTGTATTTTAAACTCAGCTTGTCCGTATAAATTCTAAATGTCGATATATGTTTGTGTAGTTTAATATATACACACATTGATAGAACAAAGGACATTTAGTGGGGGTTCGAACACATATTGTCCAGAAGTAGGAATTTATGTCAGGGAGGTACCTTGCCTATGCAGTCATAAGTAACCAGATTAATCTGCATATCTTAACTCCTCCTTCCTTACTTCTGGTGATACCAAGTACAGCTAAATCTATCTATTCTATTTTCAATGAGCCACTTCTTGGCTGTTTTCTTGGGTATCAGGGATGGTGTCTTAAATAAGCATAACAGACATATGTTCCACATTTTCTCTCTGGGATCTGGGGTGGTAATTAGTCCCTTTTGACAGAGTTAAGGGATCTCGAAACTGCATACAAAACTATACACCAGTAGGAGCAAATGATTTTGGCTGAGTCGTTGCCCAACTGGGAGCTACTTCAAGCCAATTAATGACAACTAGACTAGCTTGATAATGCACGGGAAGAAGTTATCCACCCCACTCCGCCAGACCTATCAGTCATGTATGACTCTAATCTCTTTTATAGGTCATCTATTATGCAAATAGCACCATACCAACTATGCAGGCGCTGAACAGAAAAGCCTTCGTCAATACATATATTGGCAACTTGCCGTCTTGACAGACGAGTTTGTTACATTGTGCTTCACAAAGGCATACTAACTACAACCAATGGCGATAGCGAAAAATGTGACTGATCAGAGAAATGTGTGCTGTAAATGTTCCTCTGTAATGGATGCATGTGAAAACATGATAATTTCCACCATTATGCACCATCTTATGCTTCACACGCTCAGTGTATGACCTATCTACAATCATTTTCTTCTTTGTCTTTACTCCATTTCTGATCTTTGCCTCCATGCAACACATTTTATTTTTGGTGACAAATGGTCCCCAATGTGCATTATCAATGCCTGTATTAATCATGTTCCGCTTACACACATCTTTGTATCGTAGTAGAGGCTGACCCTGAGATCTCTTACCCATCTGCAATTCACCAAAACAAGATGTCCTTTGGTATTTTACTATCATCCATCCTCCGAATGTGTCCTGTCCAACTAAGTCTACGAAGAATAAGCATCGAACAAACTGTCACACAATCTGATCTTTCCAATACTTTTGATGATGATCAATTGATGTTTCTATGTTTGACATGATCAATCAATGTTCCCATGTTGGATATGATCAATCAATGTTCATATTTTTGACATGACTAATTGATGTTCCTATGTTTGACATGATCAATCAATGTTTTTATGTTTGACACGATCAATCGATGTTTCTATGTTTGACATGATCAACTGATGTTTCTATGTTTAACATAATCAATCAATGTTCCCCTGTTGGACTGATCAATCAATATTTCCATGTTTGACATGATCAATTAATGTTCCCATGTTTGACATGATCAATCAATGTTTCTATGTTTGACATGATCTATTAATGTTCCCATGTTTGACATGATCAATTGATATTTCTAATTTTTACATGATCAATTGATCAGAAAGTTTCTGAAGTTTGAACTACCTAATTTTCTGTCACAGATTCATCCATGTACCTTATCATAATCAAGAAATCATGTGTCAGCCAGTGTTTAGCATGAATATATTATATAACACTATAAGCATATTCACAAGCGTGCCCTAATCTGTCATCTAATTCCTAGCAAAGATTCAAAACCCCAACTTAACATCTAATTTTAAAGAGTTTTTTTGGAGTCTAAAAGGAACATTCTGTATAGAAAGTAATATTTAATTATTCTCTTAGGCATAATTTAACACCTGAAAGATCATGATTGTTGCTAATTCTTATCATTACATTATTTTCATTTAAGAAGTTTAAACAATTTATAGGTCACAACATTAAATATAAGCTGACAGAATGCAAGTGGAGAATCAATAATAAAAACAGCAGCAACAACAGTAACGGCTACAGCAAATAAATTCAACATTATATAACTGATATATTTTTTCATATTTATTTAAAAGAGAATTCTCTCCAACAGGCTGATAAATTTTTGGAGAGATTTAGTGATACATTTTTGCAGATAACACCATACCATTTCAGAATATTACATAAGTGAACACAGATGTAGTAGTGTAGTGGCTAGCACGCTTGCCTGCTGATCTGGTGGTCATGTGTTTAAACCTTCATCAAGGCAGGGATTTAAATAAAATGCTCCAAGGCTCCCATGTGGACCCAGCCTAAAATCTGTACAAGGAAACGTTCTGGGAAATAAAGGCAGCTAGCATGATATTAATCACATCACTCATCCAGTGAAGATTGGTCTATACAAATATGGGGGGGGGGGGGGTCTAACACCATATATCCAATATACCCGAAGACGTAGAAAAGGATCCTTGACTTACTCATATACTCAAGAAGCCTCAAGGTCTGAGATTCTTGTACTTACAGCAAGTACAGAAAGGTCTTGTGAAGTAAAGGAGGACAATGTGATACTGACCACATCTCTCCCACGTGCTGATTGGTCTACACCAGTGTTTCCCAACCTTTTTTGTGCTATGCCCCACCTAAGTCTTTCTAAAATTCTTATGTTCTCCCCCCCCCCCCCCCCTATGAAGAATTTCTAATATTACAAAATTGAAATGTTCACTAAAGAAACTTGAATGTTTTTTTTAGAAGGGCTCACGGTTCCCAGAGGGGCTAGAGCCGCCCCCCCCCCTCCCCCAGGTCCCGCGTCCCTGTGTGTCGGTTGTGTTGGGTGATATTTTTTTGGGGGGTTTGGCGGTTACCCCATACAAGCTGGTTCCCCCGCCTCCCCCCTTTTTTGTGTGGACCCTTAATCTCACTGTGAGCTATTGCCCACAGTGGTCTGCCAGGCCCACATCTAAGGTGAAGATATGTGATGGGTTTTTATTTGATCATCCCGGCCCCCCGACCAGACCAGGCGCACTACTGGGGGGAGAGCAGCAAATGCACCCGATCCTAGCCAAAGGACCGATAGGTTTTAGGAAAAAATCACTAGGAAATTATTGAGCAAACACAGTAAGTAAATTTTCAAAACATATAATGGAGAACTGAAATTCAAGTACAAAATAATTTTAATGAAAGATTGTTCTATATTATTTTAATTATTAGTAATTATTTAAATTTAGTGAGATCCTTGCTCTTGATACTTGCTGCAAAGAGATTTTATGTCAGGTTCCAATTTAGGTAACTTCAGTCTCAAGTCTCCCCGCTTTGTTATATCCAGCCGATTTCTTCCATTTTCGAATTGCCCCCCTTAACAATCGAATTGACCCCCTGTTGGGCGTGGGCCCCACGTTGGGAAACACTGGTCTACACACATATGGGTCTAGCACCATATGACTTAAGTTGTGATTAAGTGTCCTTTTCATTTACTCATAAGTATTTTGTGGAAATAATTCCTTTACTTTTACATTTTAACTACAAATCTGGAGATATCAACTGCTGTCTAGAGTGTAACCTCTTGCAAAATAAACTCACCTGACAAGTTTTACCAACTTGATGCGATTCTATAGAATGCTGAGTAATGCTTCTTGTTCAACATAATTCATTATTTCAACTCTATCACATCATCGATTCACATGTGAGGTGAAATATCAAATATAAACTTTTTGTGTGAAAAGTGGCAAGAATGTTACCTTACATATGATTAACACCATCAATAATTTTTACCAAATGGATGTAATGATCTGTAATTCTAGAATGGAGCTTATAAAACTGTTCCTACTCACAACTGACAATGACCAAATAAAATTTGCGTTGTTACAACTCCCCTAAATCTATATAAGTACTCATCATCATCAATTTGATCATGTGACATGCTGATAAGCCTGGGCGGTCATAATTGACTATCTCATATGATCACCAGTTTTGGATAGGTTTGTTTTCTTGTTCTAACCACGCCATGTGGTCAAGCCATCCATGTTTTCATCGCTCTGCTTTTCCCTTACCCTTTTCCCATCAACCCTGCCAGTTGTCAAAGTTCCCTAGTTCACTTCTCATATTATGTCCAAAAGGTCGTGACTGTCAATGTCCAATCTCTTTGATCATTTCACCGTTTTCATTTGATTCCTGAAGGACTGTCATGTGTCCATCTGTCTGTTCATGTCATTACCTGCATTTTCCTTAGAAAACACATCTCCACTGTCACGAGATGTCCCTCAGCCTGTCTTCATACTGTCCATGTCTTACATGCTTACAACAGCACAGGTTCTATATAGCACTTCAAAACCCCTTCTACCACCATTACTGACAGCTTCTCACTGGTGAGTACATTTTTCACCTGGTATAAGACCACTTTTGCCACAGACTGCATAAGGCATAATCTGATGCCATGATCGCTCAAGATAGCCACACAAGACAGCCTGTTTAAGAATCTCCCCATTCACTTGGTTGTCCTCAAGATAGCCACACAAGACAGCCTGTTCTCCCCATTCACTTGGTTGTCACATTATCATATTTCTTTCCTCTCGAAGATGACCACAAATTTTGCTCTCTCACAACCCAACCCTAACCTGATCCGCTTGCTGTGCACAACAACCACATCCATTAAATACTGCAGATCCTGTCCACTATCTACAATCAACATAGTATCATCCTCATATCTTAAACCACTGATGACATGTCCTTCATGGTATCATCCTCATATCTTAAACCACTGATGACATGTCCTTCAACGGTAATTATTCTACCTTCCACATTTCTCATAACACTGTCACCACATTGGATAAAATAACCTGCGGACACCACATATTCCTACCACACACTCTCAGTATAAGGGCATTCCGATTCAGCATCATTCATCATTTGATACTGACCACACCACCATGGAGTGCCAATTGGTCTATACAAATATGCATCTAGCAGCATATGCTCAAACAGCCTTAAGGTGTGTGCAACAAGGGGCCTCTATACTTATTAATGTGGCAGTATGACTGACAAACAATCATTATGATGACCCTTCAATAACCAAACACATGCCGCAAGTAAACAAACAAGTCATGTGCTAATTTCTAGGCCTTAAGGTGTACTGGGTATAAGGTGCTAGCCTGATAATTGTATAGATCAATCAGCACTTGATGGATGATGTGGACAATATTATACCAGTCACTTTATACCTCCCAGACCATTATAGGGAACCCATTATAGGCTGGGTCAACCTGGCAACATGGAACATTTCAGGGAACCCATTATAGGCTGGGTCAACCTGGCAACTTGGAATATTTCAGGGAACCCATTCTAGAGTGGGTCAACCTGGCAACTTGGAACATTTCAGGGAACCCATTATAGGCTGGGTCAACGTGGCAACCCAGAACATTTTAGGGAACCCATTCTAGAGTGGGTCAACCTAGCAACCTGGAACATTTCAGGGAACACATTATAGGCTGGGTCAACCTGGCAACCCAGAACATTTCAGGGAACCCATTCTAGAGTGGGTCAACCTAGCAACCTGGAACATTTCAGGGAACCCATTATAGGCTGGGTCAACGTGGCAACCCAGAACATTTTAGGGAAGCCATTCTAGAGTGAATGAACCTGGCAACCTAGAACATTTCAGGGAACCCATTATAGGCCGGGTCAACCTGGCAACCCAGAACATTTTAGGGAAGCCATTCTAGAGTGCATCAACCTGGAACATTTCAGGGAACCCATTATAGGCCAGGTCAACCTGGCAACCCAGAACATTTCAGGGAACCCATTCTAGAGTGGGTTGACCTGGCAACCTAGAACATTTCAGGGAACCCAATCTAGTGTGGGTTGACCTGGCAACCTAGAACATTTCAGGGAACCCATTCTAGTGTGGGTCAACCTGGCAATTAAAATTTTTTTTTTTTTACTTCCATGTGGATTTGAACACATGATCACGGGGTCAGCATGGTGGCCACTGTACTACTGTAGCTCCATGTACAGGAACAATACAGAAATAAATCATTTTTCTATCATCACAACAATTCAATAAAATAGCAATAACAATAAGGCATTTGTATATCATGGAAGCTGCAATAGCTTCGTGGCTAGAATCTCACCTGCTGGTCTGATGGTCATGGCATCTACAATAGCTTTGTGACTAAACTATCACCTGCTGGTTTGATGGTCATGGCAGCTACAATAGCTTTGTGACTAAACTATCACCTGCTGGTCTGATGGTCATGGCAGCTACAATAGCTTTATGACTAAACTATCACCTGCTGGTTTGATGGTCATGGCAGCTACAATAGCTTTGTGACTAAACTATCACCTGCTGGTTTGATGGTCATGGCAGCTACAATAGCTTTGTGACTAGACTATCACCTGCTGGTTTGATGGTCACGGCAGCTACAATAGCTTTGTGACTAAACTATCATCTGCTGGTTTGATGGTCATGGCAGCTACAATAGCATTGTGACTAAATTATCACGTGCTGGTCCGATGGTCATGGCAGCTGTAGTAGCTTCGTGACTAAACTATAACCTGCTGGTCCGATGGTCATGGCAGTTACAATAGATTGACGACTAAACTATCACCCGCTGGTCCGTTGGTCATGGCAGCTGTAGTAACTTCGTGACTAAACTATCACCTGCTGGCCCGATGGTCATATCAGCTACAATAGCTTCGTGATTAAAGTATCACCTGCTGGCCCGATGGTCATATCAGCTACAATAGCTTCGTGATTAAAGTATCACCTGCTGGTCCGATGATCATGGCAGCTGTAGTAGCTTTGTGACTAAACTATCACCTGCTGGTCCAATGATCATGGCAGCTGTAATAGCTTCGTGACTAAACTATTACCTGCTGGTCCGATGATCATGGCAGCTGTAATAGCTTCGTGACTAAACTATTACCTGCTGGTCCGATGGTCATGGGCTTGGATCTGCACTGGGACACAGTTTTAAAATTGGCCTGGGCTCCCAGGTCGACCCAGTCTAAAATAGGTACAGGGAAATCTCTTGGCAAGTAAATGTGGCTGGAGTGATACTGACCACATAACCCCCTAGAGACGATTGGTCTATCAAAATATGGGTCTAGTACCATATCCCCAGTGTGCCTTAAGACATGTAAAAGGATTTTTAAAAATAAAAAAAATAAAAAACTTATTTTTTTACATCTTTCTTGTGTCTGTCAAGTAGGTTTTTCATGGAGTGAGAATCTAGGCATTGTCTACTGTACAGGCAATAATTAAAACAAGAATTTATTTGTTCTTGTAAATAAAATTCTAATGCATGCAGCAGAATTTGCAGTTATTTATTGACTCTAGTTTTTCTGTAGACGAACAATAATCTAAGAGATGATCAGTCTTTTTTTGTACTTTTATTCTGAACAATGTTTAAATAAAAATAATTCTTATTGCTCAAATTTACTTAGAATTAAGCAATAAAACAAGGAAGACAGAAAAACTGCAGTAAATAAATAAAGAAAAAAAGTACACATTTTCACAAGATAAAAATAACTGGAAGAAATCAAACTAAAAATAGCAAAAAGGCCAACTTAATTTACAGAACAATAAAGCATTGCGAATAATATATAATAACACTAAGACCAAATATTATCAACAATTTATATCATTTTTCATGTTTATATAAATTTTTTTAAACGCATGAAAGACAAGCATAGCAGTATACACACAAACAGCCACAATGCAAAAAACCCATCCCAGCATTCATCCAGAGGTCACACACTGGGTTTAATCCAATAGTATAAATATAATTATAAAACAATATACACAAAGTATTTCTGGGACATCATATGCTGTAGGCACATACAAGTGAAAGATATATTCAGGTTTTTGAGAGTAAATATGTATATCACTTTAGAATGCATACAATACAAGGACAATTGTAATCTTGTTGGATATTTTATTGCTAAGAATATAAAAATGCAAAGCCCAAAACCCCCAAAGAATGTTTATGTTCAAGTAAACAATATTGAAAATTTCAGTTTAAAATGTGCATAAACACTGTACAGTACTGCTCAAAAATTAATGTGAAAATATTATTCATGTATACTCCATGTACACATTTTAATGGTATTATCTGGCTTCTAAAATACAGACATGGAAGGAATGGCAATGCTAGGTAGCAGTTTAGCACAAATATATTTCAAAATAATGTATTCCCTAAGGTGAATTTAGATACAAAAGCCACAAACAGTAGGTTGCACAATTTATTGCCTGGCATATTTAACAGCAGCAGGCACCTGATGAGACGTGGTGATATATGCTAGGGAATAAACTGTGCAACAAATATATTTCAGCAAAAAGTGCTCACTGAGTGCTGTCACGCAGGCAGTGTTGAGTTGTTCACACAGTAAGTTCAGATGTTTATGCAATGCATTATAGTTACCTACCGCAACCCAATAGGGGTTAGAGATTAGAGATTTCCACAGTGGCTAGTGCACTCGCCTCCTGTCCCTCTAGTGATGAGGATTTGTTAATAAGATCATATGATGCCAGGGACAACCCAGCCACATAAAGTCAGTACAAGAGAATGTTCTAGGAGGCTAGAGGCGACCAGTTGATACTGACCACATCAGCTGTCAAGTGCACATTAGTGTAAACAGTTAAGCCCAGCACCATATGGTTAAAATGTCACATGGGCAGTTGTTTAACTTCAGCTGTAATCCAATAGTTCCATCATAGTTTGATGCTGAAGAATGCTTTAAAAAAAAAAAACAAAAAAAAACAAGAACACAAACTGGATATTTGATAAATATCATCATTATGCAGCTTGATCTTCTAATAAACAATCAACAAGTTGTGCAACACAAGAGAAATAAATAAATAATAATGGAAGCAAAATTTAAATGTAAATAAAATAAATTAAATTAAGTAATTTTTATATGAGCTGAAAGACATGCCTGACTTTTTTGTTGTTTTTATCATGACAAGTTAATAGCTTGGTTTTCTGGAGAATATGAAATTAGTAAAGATGTTATAAAAATCTGGTTAAAAAGTGATGCAAATTCTTACAGGCATGAAGTAAAAGGTGTGGGTGTATTTAAAAAAAAATAAACACATTTAAATTAATTAATTATCCCCATTTATAACAAGTGTTTGCATGTATTTAAAATGAAACAACTATCTGCATTATGCAAATGTGGTTGTAAAAGCGTGAAGAAAACCTTAAATAATAATCCATCCATCCATCCATCATGTGCCATGCCGGTAAGCGTGGGCGGTCATGTTCTGCCATCTCACTCGATCACCAGAGTCGTGGATCAGTTCCGTGTTTCTGTCTCGACCATGCCACAAGGCCAAGCCATCCAGATACTTGTTTCTAGGTCTTCCCCTTGGTCTGTTTCCCTCGATCTTACCAGTTGTCACCAAGTTCTCCAAATCATTTCTTCTCATAACATGTCCAAAAAATTGTGACTGTCTACGTCTAATGTATATAATGTCTAAATAATAATAGTGTATAAATAATCATATTTTAAAAAAATAATGAAAAAAAATAATCTCAGTGTATCCCATATGGTATAAAATTTAATAATTTATATACTTATTTACAACATATCTCATGATTATATTAAAAATACATGAATTCCTTTAAAAAAAAAACGCTGCTAAAATAAAGAAAATGTTAACTAAAATAGGCCTAACCATATGCCAGCTTTTTTGTCAATCTGATATGCATTTTGCATTAAAATAAAATCTGATTACAATTAATGTACAGACATAACAAATGAACACTTCAGACACAACACAACTTCAAAATGTCCATATGTGTTCACATGGAATATATGGGGCACATACAAATATACTGAGCTATTTATGGTTATATCCTTTTAATGGATTCTCCCACTGGAATCCATATACAGTGATAACAAACACTTGTATGCATTTACAACTTGTACGAACCCTGATGTTTTCAATGCATATAGTCATTAAACAGGAATCAAGGACCAAATACAGAAAATATATGCATTTAGATAGAACTTTCCATATAGAATTAGTATTTTTTAAGATAAAACTTTCCATTCAGAAAATGTTATGTATTTAGATACAACCCTCAATAATGAAAAAAAAAAAAAGTCTTAAAAGTCGAGAGGATCGACTTCATTGCCCCAGGTTTTATCTCATATGGCTAGGTCTCTTTCCACAGGGTGACCTGCTGAAAGAATTGCACAAAGGAAGAACTCTGTAGCTCCAGCGACGACCCCCAGGAATCTGAGAAAAATGCACCCGTAAACCAAAAGACATAGCCCAGAATCGAACCCACGATCTTCGGAGCGTGAGGCAAACAGCTTGACCACTTCGCCACGGAGGCTCCCAAATACAGAAAATGTATGTATTTAGACAGAACTTTCATTGCAGAAAAGGGCCAGAATTCATTATGACAACAGCAAATTAATAAACAGTTATAACTATTTGAAGCAAATATGTTGGGACGTCCCAAGAGCTGTGATGTCAGTTCTTGACCCAATTGAACTCTTTTATTAAAAACACAAACAAGAGATTTCTGGATGAATCCTCATAACTCTGTTGGATTAGGTGGTCAGATATACAGCTGTTGCAATGACCACAAGTAAGGCTGGTTCCAACATGCAGCTATCAGAGATAATCAACATACACACTCTTTGACTTCTGATAGGAGTGGCGTAACAGAGATATTCAACATACACACTCTTTGACTTCAGATAGGAAAGGTGTAACAGAGATATTCAACATACACACTCTTTGACTTCAGATAGGAGAGATGTAACAGAGATATTCAACATACAAACACTTTGACTTCAGATAGGAAAGGTGTAACAGAGATATTCAACATACACACTCTTTGACTTCAGATAGGAGAGGTGTAACAGAGATATTCAACATACACACTCTTTGACTTCAGATAGGAGAGATGTAACAGAGATATTCAACATACAAACACTTTGACTTCAAATAGGAGAGGTGTAACAGAGATATTCAACATACAAACACTTTTGACTTCAGATAGGAGAGGTGTAACAGAGATATTCAACATACACACTCTTTGACTTCAGACAGGAGATGTGTAACAGAGATATTCAACATACAAACTCTTTGACTTCAGATAGGAGATGTGTAACAGAGATATTCAACATACAAACTCTTTGACCTCAGATAGGAGAGGTGTAACAGAGATATTCAACATACAAACACTTTTGACTTCAGATAGGAGAGGCGTAACAGAGATATTCAACATACACACTCTTTGACTTCAGACAGGAGAGGTGTAACAGAGATATTCAACATACACACTCTTTGACTTCAGACAGGAGATGTGTAACAGAGATATTCAACATACAAACTCTTTGACTTCAGATAGGAGATGTGTAACAGAGATATTCAACATACAAACTCTTTGACTTCAGACAGGAGATGTGTAACAGAGATATTCAACATACAAACTCTTTGACCTCAGATAGGAGAGGTGTAACAGAGATATTCAACATACAAACACTTTTGACTTCAGATAGGAGAGGCGTAACAGAGATATTCAACATACACACTCTTTGACTTCAGACAGGAGAGGTGTAACAGAGATATTCAACATACACACTCTTTGACTTCAGATAGGAGAGGTGTAACAGAGATATTCAGACTAAAGGACCCTTATATGCCTTAAGGCACATTGGATATATGGTGCTAGACCCGTATGTATATACCCAGTGGGTGATGTGGTCAGTATCACGCTGGCTGTCTGTACTTCTAAACCCATTTCTTGGAACCCATTTTAGGATGGGTCGACCTGGGAGTCCAGGTTAATGTTTTAAAAATCTGCCTCGATGCAGATTCAAACCTATGACTACTGGGTTGACAGGCCAAGCATCTGACTATGCAACAGTGGCTCCCCTGGGAGAGGTGTAAATGAGATAATCAGCATTCACACCCTTTGACTTCTGCTGGGAGAGACTGAGCACTTATGGGCTTGTCACAATGTTAATTGATCATCATCATCATCATCATCATCAATCAAATCGATTTAGCTACTGTAAAAATATGTTCATCTTCTGTATATAAGAATAAAGAATGGTCACTGCTAAAACAGAACCATTCATAGAAAATGATGGGAAATATAGACCTAGTCATCTAGACTGCAATACTTCAATTGCAGTTGTAGTAGTTGAAAGACAATGAAGGGTGGCAGAGTTCCGGTACTTTGAACATCTATGTGGTATTACAATCAGCACGTTCAGGTAAAAACATTCATATCCAGATGGATTACTTTATAATTAACAAACATTAGACAAATAATAGACAAGGGATTTATAAAAATATCCTCTTCACAACGCAGGTTTAAGACACCATGATGGCTCTGTAATGATTTACCATTCATAAAAATAACAGTTCATTAAATATGAATATCAAAGATTTTACAGGATTTGTTTTTTGTTTTTCAGCTAAGACATGTGAATGCTTTTGTCACAATCACATTTTTGTCACAATCTCCATGTTTCCATATTGTCAGTTATTAGTGATTCTCAGTACTGTTTTCAACATCAAATTCCTTAAAATCTAGTACCCACAAACATGGTGTCATGGAAATAAGCCCCAAGCTGTGTGTTTCTTTGCTTGCCAGTCATAGGAATTTCATCAAAACATCAAATGTTATTACATTGGAATCACACAGGCAAGAATTCTCTATACATGTAGACTACAAATAGTTGATATATTCCAACAATCTTCTTATGACCGTGCACAGTACTATTATTTTTAAGACACATAATTTGTTGATCATGGACAGAGAAGAAAACAAATGCTAGGGTGTTGACTGTTGCTGGGTTACTAATTCTTTTATCATACATAAGGAAAAAGCAAATGAAACTAATGAAGTATATCAATAGGAGATGAAATAGAAAAAAATTGCTGTATGTGGAAAAATACCAGGCAAGAAAGGCAGAGGAAGACAAGAGAAAGATGCGTGTGAAAAAGTGAAGCAGCTGGACAACACATAATAATATATAAACAACTGCAACTTCATGAAATATCAAATGACAGGTGACTGAACAATTATGATCGCCAATGTCTTCTCCAGGCTAGGCACTTGAATAAATGACCGTGGGGATAACAGATGTTCCACATTCAATCAATACTGGTGACTATATGTTTTAATTGTTTCAGCTTACGTGTTTTTCATTTATTAACTTCATATGATATATGCCGGCTCTGTGGTGAAGGGGTTATGGACGCAGTTCATAATCCCGTATACCCACGTTTGAAACACAGCTGTGGGCAATATGGCAGCAGACCGCCTTGCATTGGTTTTTAACGAAATGCTGGTCGTTCAGAAAGGAATGGCAAACTACTGAATGTAAACTTGCCAAGAGAACACAACAGCTAAAAATTACGGTGTTAACTGCGACATCCTGTAAAGGATATGCAACTAACTTTTTTAAAAACATATGATATATGTTTGCCAATGCTTCTAAATTGATCGACGCCCATACTATCAAAATCAACACATGGCGGTCTGCTTCCAAATCAGTTGACTTCAAACCCTTGACTCGGTATGTCAGGGAATTGTGAAACGCTTCCACTGCTCCTAAACCACTGCTCCGGCTCTAACCGCACAAACATCAAAACTATTATTTCCATTAAAAATTACAGCCCCACTTGGAAACATTTTGAATCAATAAACAATATCCATATAAATATACGTTTCAAATCTATTGCCACAAGCTACAGATAACATAAACACCAGGATTACATGCTAATATATTGCAATAGAAGCAGATACGCTAGCGAGGATGATAGGCAACAGAGTTGGTAATGGGCTTGACACCTAGACTCATCACTTGCTAAAGTGAGGGACAGACTGCACACCTATTGCTCCATGCTCTCAGGTCTACAAAATATGATGGCACTATCACATCTCGGACTTATAGCAGGAAACTACTTTGGGACACATTTTATGTTCAATATAGCAATAGAAAACAGAATATACACTTGTATCCATCTAGTCCCAGATGGATGATGTGTCTTTTACTAATCTGTATCATTCACACGTGCCATTAAGCACAGAGATGGATGGACATAAGATATCCTAGCCACATGTATGGTGTTGGCTACATCATGTCTGTGTTTGTTTAGTACACCCTTTACTTTGTCTATCATTCATGTTATGAAATATAAACACTCCCACATTCACAGGAATATTTAAACAGCACAGCTTGCAACAACTGTTGATAATCAACATCATTTCCGTTATAAGCTCCTTTAGAAGCATGGGACATGCCCACAGCTGGTTTTCTTCCAGACAGTATGTGCTGAATTATTAGAAATGTTTTCGCAGTAACAGATTCTGAAAAAAATGTATTGTCCATGACGTTGATTGTCAGCAGCATCCAATGATGGAATTTGTAGTTCTGCTGATTTCAAAGGAGTATTTGGTGATGGCTGAGGTTAAAAAGTTGCATGCTCAAGAACGGTCATCACACTATGTACAGGCTAACATGTTTTATTTGACTACAGACAGACAATCTGTAAATTGACCTGTTCTCCCAGGTTAACCCAGCCTAAAATGGGTACCAGAAAATGACATGGGCAATAAAGGCAGCTGGCATGATACTGACCACATACATCGAGTGATGATTGAGGCTAACACCATATACCAAATACACCTCAAAGTATGGACAAGCATTCTTTACTTACTTTACAGATACTTTGTTTTACTGGAGACTAGAACTGAGGTCTCCTGACTGAGAGATCGGTATTCTAACTTCTTAGCCATCTGCTCCTCAAACAATTAAAACAAACACACACACACACAAAGCAAATCACACAGCAGGAAACTGGTGTGGGTATGTGAAGTGTTAGGACTATCACATTGTATGTAGGCCAAAGTAAGTGCATGGAGAAACAGGTGGCCAGTCTTTGCATTCATTTAACCACTTACAGCAGTGTAACAATTAGTTTTCCATGACCAGGTCGTGAGGCCCATTAAATAATGCTAAGAATATGACAATATGTACGTGTAAACACAATGGTCAGATGTCATTTCTACACACTGCAATGACTAAAACTGTCCTTGAGCACACATTCATTTTGGAACACTTTATCTTATATAACATCTGTGTAAAACAAGCCGGCTCTGTGGTGAAGGGGTTATGAATTCAATGCGAAATCCCACATACAGCTTTCAAAACACAGCTGCGGGGATTTGGATTGCATTGGTTTCCATACAATGGTATGAGTGCTAGTCATTCAGAAAGCAATGGCAAACTTCTGAACGTAAACTTGCCCAGGAATGATAAACAGCCAAAAATGCTGGCGTTGACTGCTACGTCATATAAAGAATATGCAACTAATTAAAAAAAAATTATGAGTGAATTAGAGTTTTCACAGCCATACGTTTTGGTAATAATGTTAGTATAAGAATTAGTAAAACTAACAGATATGACACTGCATGGAAATATATGAGGTAGCATCACGCTGGACGAACACCGGTATATAATCAGAACTGGGAATAGCATGTGTCATATTTGGTGTGGTGAGGAACAACCCTGACAACCAATGTGGTGTAGTCACTGGAATGAAATGGAGTATTGTTCACAGCCTCTGGGTGAAATTTTATGGTGGAATGTCAATTACATATAACATAGATTACCATCACAATTTCAAAAGCAGAAATTTAGCTACACATTTATGGCAATATAGTTTGTAAAAAGAATTAATGTTTAAACACAACTTGCTTTTTCTCTGCTTATCTTGTCATGCTTTTTGCATCAGGTTAAGAAGAACTTTCTGGATGCAGCCTTTGCAAGGGCTGTGTACAAGAAGGAATGCATTGCTATGGCTATTTCACTAAACCAGCATTTGTGATGACTGCCTCTTGCTTTGCTTTGTTTCTGTTGCATCCAATTTGTCAATGGTGTTTGCTGCAAGCTGTGTGAATTAAGTATTGCTGAATTCTATTGATTAAATTGTCAGTCTCTAGTCTTGGTGTCTTTTTTCATGCACAGGTCACTGTTTTCTCCACCATGTTTTCTCGCTTCTTGGTCTAGGGAAGCAAGGTTTCTGCCATAGAATGCTGGACTGAATAAACACTGCACAATCACAATGTGGCGGATCGAGGCACTGCAGCACTGCTCATCTCACCAGGGACCAATATTGGAATGATTAAATCGTCCATGTTAGGAATCACGAATACACGCTGTGGACATAATAAACAGGGAGAAATAAGAAGTTAGGAATCATGAAAATACGCTGTGGACATAATAAACAGGGAGAAATAATAAGGTAGGAATCACGAATACATGCTGTGGACATAATAAACAGGGTGAAATAAGAAGTTAGGAATCACGAATACATGCTGTGGACATAATAAACAGGGTGAAATAAGAAATTAGGAATCACGAACACACACTGTGGAGATAATAAACAGGGTGAAATAAGAAGTTAGGAATCACGAATACATGCTGTGGACATAATAAACAGGGTGAAATAAGAAATTAGGAATCACGAACACACACTGTGGAGATAATAAACAGGGTGAAATAAGAAGTTAGGAATCACAAATACACACTGTGGAGATAATAAACAGGGTGAAATAAGAAGTTAGGAATCACAAATACACACTGTGGAGATAATAAACAGGGTGAAATAAGAAGTTAGGAATCACAAATACACACTGTGGAGATAATAAACAGGGTGAAATAAGAAGTTAGGAATCACAAATACACACTGTGGAGATAATAAACAGAGTGAAATAAGAAGTTAGGAATCACAAATACACACTGTGGAGATAATAAACAGGGTGAAATAAGAAGTTAGGAATCACAAATACACACTGTGGAGATAATAAACAGGGTGAAATAAGAAGTTAGGAATCCCAAATACACACTGTGGAGATAATAAACTGAGTGAAATAAGAAGTTAGGAATCACAAATACACACTGTGGACATAATAAACAGGGTGAAATAAGAAGTTAGGAATCACGAATACATGCTGTGGACATAATAAACAGGGTGAAATAACAAATTAGGAATCACGAACACACACTGTGGAGATAATAAACAGGGTGAAATAAGAAGTTAGGAATCACAAATACACACTGTGGAGATAATAAACAGGGTGAAATAAGAAGTTAGGAATCACAAATACACACTGTGGAGATAATAAACAGAGTGAAATAAGAAGTTAGGAATCACAAATACACACTGTGGAGATAATAAACAGGGTGAAATAAGAAGTTAGGAATCACAAATACACACTGTGGAGATAATAAGGGTGAAATAAGAAGTTAGGAATCCCAAATACACACTGTGGAGATAATAAACAGGGTGAAATAAGAAGTTAGGAATCACGAATACATGCTGTGGACATAATAAACAGGGTGAAATAACAAATTAGGAATCACGAACACACACTGTGGAGATAATAAACAGGGTGAAATAAGAAGTTAGGAATCACAAATGCACACTGTGGAGATAATAAACAGGGTGAAATAAGAAGTTAGGCATCACAAATACACACTGTGGAGATAATAAACACGGTGAAATAAGAAGTTAGGAATCACAAATACACACTGTGGAGATAATAAACAGGGTGAAATAAGAAGTTAGGAATCACAAATACACACTGTGGAGATAATAAACAGGGTGAAATAAGAAGTTAGGAATCACAAATACACACTGTGGAGATAATAAACAGGGTGAAATAAGAAGTTAGGAATCACAAATACACACTGTTGAGATAATAAACAGGGTGAAATAAGAAGTTAGGAATCACAAATACACACTGTGGAGATAATAAACAGGGTGAAATAAGAAGTTAGGAATCACAAATACACACTGTGGAGATAATAAACAGGGTGAAATAAGAAGTTAGGAATCACAAATACACACTGTGGAGATAATAAACAGGGTGAAATAAGAAGTTAGGAATCACAAATACACACTGTGGAGATAATAAACAGAGTGAAATAAGAAGTTAGGAATCACAAATACACACTGTGGAGATAATAAACAGGGTGAAATAAGAAGTTAGGAATCACAAATACACACTGTGGAGATAATAAACAGGGTGAAATAAGAAGTTAGGAATCCCAAATACACACTGTGGAGATAATAAACTGAGTGAAATAAGAAGTTAGGAATCACAAATACACACTGTGGACATAATAAACAGGGTGAAATAAGAAGTTAGGAATCACAAATACACACTGTGGAGATAATAAACAGGGTGAAATAAGAAGTTAGGAATCCCAAATACACACTGTGGAGATAATAAACACGGTGAAAAAAGAAGTTAACCAAAAACATTATTTGCAATATCTGAAGAATAGCAGGAAAAAGAATATAGAGGGAGGCACATACAATAAAAGTAGAAAGATAAACGACAGTAGAGTGGACAGCAACAACCTCTGAACTCTAAGCATGCAACTATAGAAAATTTATTTTACCCAATTTACACACTGGGATTGCATCCAGATTCATGAGATGCTCTTTAGACCCTTTGTAGAATTCATTCATTCATTCAGTAGCATGTACTTTTCAGAATCTCGCTCCCATAACAACCTTTCGGAAATCTTCTCGATCACAAGCAAGGTGTCCTGCATCCGATACACCCATCTGGAGGTCATCCGCCACATCCTGCACCCATCTTCTCTTTGGCCTTCCTCTTCCTCTCTTCCCAGGCAAATACCCCTCCATTATTATTCTCTCCAAACTTTCGTGATGTTTCCATCCATCCATCCATCATGTGCCATGCCGGTAAGCGTGGGCAGTCATGCTCTGCCATCACACTCGATCACCAGAGTCGTGGATCAGCTCCGTGTTTCTGTCTCGACCATGCCACAAGGCCAAGCCATCCAGGTACTTGCTTCTAGGTCTTCCCCTTGGTCTGTTCCCCTCGATCTTACCAGTTGTCACCAAATTCTCCAATCCATTTCTTCTCATAACATGCCCAAAAAATTTTGACTGTCTACGTCTAATTTCTCTAATCAATTTACGATCTTCATTTGTTTCTTGAAGGACTTGTTCATTGGTCTTTCTGGCTGTCCATGGTATTCTTTGCATTTTCCTCAGAAACCACATCTCTACAGCCATCAGATGTTTTTCAGCCTGACTGCTCATTGTCCACGCTTCACATCCATACAAAAGTACAGGTTCAATGTAGCATCTCAACACTCTTTTTCTCGTTTCAATTGACATCTTTTTATTGGTCAATATGTTTTTCATCTTGCTAAAGGCTACTTTTGCCATGGCGATTCTTGTTCTAATCTCTTCAAGGCATCTCCCATCAGATGTTATTACTGTTCCGAGATAATTGTACCTGCTCACTTGTTGAAGAATATTCCCATTTACTTGTATATTACATTGTGGTATTTCGTCCTTCTTAGTGACGACCATAATCTGTGTCTTTTTACAATTTAATTCTAACCCTAGTTGTTCACTGTGTGTAACAATCGCATCTACTAAATTTTGCAGGTCCTGTTCATTGTCTGCAATCAAGACTGTATCATCTGCATATCTAATGTTACTGATGCATCGTCCCCCAATGTTGATTCCTTCCATATCTTCAATATTTCTGAAAATACTTTCACTGTACAGGGAAAACAGATCTGGAGACATTACACATCCCTGTCTCACACCCCTTTTATGTTGTGTATAACGTGATGTTTCAAGTGACCAAAATATTTCAATTTTCTTTGTTTTATCGTCTTTAATAGCTAACCCTTTTCAATATTAAGTTCTTGAAGTATGGATGCATTTGTTCTTTTCTTTACCCAAGATATTCTTAGAACACGTCTATAACATTTGTATTCAAAGGCATTTATGCACTGTTCAGCTTGTTTAGTAAGTGTCCAGGTCTCATAGGCGTATGTTGCAATGGCAAAGAAGCATGCTCTTAAAAATCTAATTTTTGTAGTTCTATCTGTCCCACTCCATAATTTATTCAGTTGTTTTAGTCTCTGAAGAGCGATTGATAGTCGATGTTTAATTTCTTTCATTGTGTCACCACTGTTGGTAATCAATGACCCAAGATATTCAAAATTTCCCACCACCTCCAATCTTTCCTCATTAACATATATTTCTTTCTCCATAAATTTTTCTCTGCAAAATTTGGTGGAGTATTGATGCATGACAAGGTAGACGTGGTTGCGGCCTTGTGGGAGCACATGTACACCTCAGAGGAGCAAATGGATCATTATGGTCTGGCAAGAATGAGGCAGCGAGGAGTGACGAGGGGATCTGGTCGATGCTCGACGTTCAGAGGAGAGGCGAGACGGACATATAATCAGATTGCTACTGATACTATTCGTGTTGGAACTCTTCGCCGGCTGGTGAGGATGGGGACGGAGCGCCTATGTGAATGCCCCGAATACTGTGATGTCGGGTCCTAGATCAATAAATCAATCAATCTTTCTCCATAGTAGTTTTATCTGTATGCATTATCTTTGTTTTTCCTATGTTAAGATATAAGTTGTGATTTTCACTATTTATTTCTGTTGAGGTTATTAAGTTTTCTATACCATTCAGTGATGAGGATAGCAATAATGTATCATCAGCATATCGAATCTCTGGTATTTCATGACTACCGATATTTAGGGCATCATATTGCTCATATTGCTTTGTAGAATACACATTTGAAATCACCTAGTCATTTCCTTTAATTAGCTAAGCAATTCTTTACAATGTTTGCTACAAATCCAGCATGGAATGTAAAGCTCTTTACACAGCTTTGACTTGAAACAGTGTGCCACATTCTATGGAACAGCTGATTGGTTGGTCATGTTTGGTGCACAAACAGTAGGTTTGGATGGACACAGTTTTGTTGAAATTAAATCCCTTGAGGGTCATCATCGTCATTTTATGTAAACACAAGAAATCAATGGGTGCAACCGCTGAGGTCACTAAGACAATTACATAAATACGCACACATAGTATTATTTGGCGCTCACAGATGGAGAAGAAGGAAGTAGAGACTAGAAGATGCACTAGACAACATAAAATCTGAAAGCTATAATAGTTACCAACCGGGACAACTATTACAACAGACTTCTGCACATCCTTTTCAGTTTGCATCCAACTAGATAGAAAATGCAGACAAGAAAATCCGGCTGCTGTTGAGGCTGAAGTACAAGCGTTGATTTTCGAGAATTCGCTAGACGGTGACGCGGTCATCTACACAGATGGGTCGGTCATCCGACATGTGAGAAGCTCATGGGCCTTTACAGCTCGGGCCGGAGGGAGAATTGTGAAGGAGGACTCTGGTGCTTTCACTGAAACCACAAGTAGCCTGACCATGGAAGTCATGGCAGTAAGTAAAGCAATAACATGGCTCGAGACACAGACATTCACTAGGGCTTGTTTCCTTAGCGACTCAATGAACATGATCAAGAGGATAGAGGAGGGGTCGATCCGAAGAGAATGGTTGCTGCCTCTGAAGCGGTCTCGGCTGGCAAAGATTAGTTTCATCTTCGTGAAAGGGCATGCGGGAGTACAAGGAAATGAGCGGGCTGACAAGCTCGCAGGTGAGGCTACTGTGGAGGGCGGACGCGCCATGGACCAGGCTGACATTCTGAATGCTCTACGAGAAGTGAGACTTTTGCGAGAACCAAGTGATGACTGTGAATCTACAACAATGGCCAGACTGTGGGAGCAGCAAATTAAAAGAGGGGTGGCCAAACAAGAACACTACGCAGGAAGCCAAAGAAGATTGATAAACCAACACAGAACTGGCGTCGTTAGCCGCTACACGCTGCGGGATTTACTGAGGAGGGGATCCGAGCACTTATGGACTGAATGGTTCGATGTGCAACGAGGATGATCTGTCGACTAACTAACTAACTAACTAACAACTATTATAACTATTTAAATAGAAACAAAGTTAAAATGTTAAACAGCGCACTAACTCAAGAGAGTTAATGTTCTAAGTAGGCATACTTCAGTATAATGGTGTTGTTCCAAACTATTAGTGTTAGACAGATAATGAATGTAGCATTACATCAAGCCTGTTGATGGGTGACATTTTAGTTATTGCATTAAAAATGTGTGTCTCCATGCTACACTCCGGCAAATGTGGTTCAAACTGTTATCTCTCAATTTAATAGAAAAGCTGGAAATGATTACATTTAGTATGACAGGTATATAGAGGGAGGTCAAAAGGCAGACCTCATATGATTAACAGACTATAGTGTAAGCATGATTTTCAAGCTTCTTTATGTACTGGAAAGCCAGAAAATGAAGTTGATTTGCTTTTCCGTGATATTAATTGTATTGCAGTGGTATGCAGCTAACCTGTAATATCTGAGGTATGCCTATACATACTTCGAGACATTGAAATAAACATTTACAAATTGTACCTGAAATTCAGTTGCTAACTTTTTCTCAATCCACTCTATTATGTGGGTGATTGTTATTGCACGCTCACCCACATGCGGCTTTGCAGACAGGCGGAGGTGTGGATTGCCAAGGAAACCATACCTACATTGGAAAAAATAATAACATAACTAACAAATGATAAACCTATTTTTCAGGCCTAAGACAACACTAAACAAAACATGTTTGTTTTGTTAATGGATTCGACGAAAGGGCCTTTCTCAGATGTTTTCTCTTCTCTCTGCCCTCTTGTCTTCTTCATCATCATTATCAAATGCCTTGCTGCTGCCATAAGCGACTGTGTTTCTGCACATCTTGCAATCTCTAACAGCATGTATCACTTCCAGTTCTGATATTTTCCCCACTCATGATGAAAACTGTCAAGAATCCTTCTTTAATCTCTTTTCCATTCATCTTTCCCATTATTACAATATGTTCTTTTCATGATTTATGATGATGAAAGGATGTCAAGGCAATCAGTACAAGCCCATAACATTCAATCTCTCTTTGAAGAAACTGAAGGTTATCCATGCTGATTGTAATGTTTTTCATATGTGAACTAAATAACAACAGTTTCTGTGCCTCTTGACTCATCATCATGTTTTGTCCTGCCAACAAATGCAGGCACTGACGACTATCCACAGCTCTAGGACCCTGGTGTTCTGAATCAACTCTGCTGATGATATTCCTCCATGCCAATGTCTCAGTCCATCCAGCATCATTTCTTCCTGTCTGTCGTCAGCCTCGTCTCCGACTGACCTTTCCAGTCATCACCATGTTCTCCAATGCCTCTATTCTCATTATACGACAAGAGAATGATGTTTGTCTTCTTCTTATATACAACTATAAGATGAGGACAAACAACATTCTTTGGTCAAATAATGAGAAAAGAGGCATTAGAAAATACTTTGATGACTGAAAAGATCACTAGGAGAAGAGGCAGATAAAGAGAAATGATGTTGGATGGACTGAGATGGTGGGTTGTCTACTTCTTCTGCGTTCATCCGGAGTGTTTTTTCAGACATAACTGCGTTGTGCCCAGTTTTGCGCCCGTTGACTGACACATCCGACTTCTGCGGGTGTTAGTTGACTGGATTAACCTTAACGGGTGCTTCGAGGGACATTCCACTTTCACTAGGACGTTTTGGCATTGTTCCAAGTTTATTTGCACCCTTAGGCTGACACATCCGACTTCAGCGGGCGTTTGTTGACCGGGCTAGCCTTCCTGGGTGTTTCGAAGGACTTTCGATTCTCACTGTTGTGGTGCCATCCATATCCCAGCTGGTCAAGTTAGAACGGTCGAAGACATCACGATCAGCCCTCAAGGGAAGGCAGGGGCAGACCATGGGCATTCCCCGTCATCCAAGGAGGCTTCCATAATTGCAGAGCCGACACATAGTGCTCTGGTACTGGGCTCACCTAAAGAATCGCCACGTCCTGCACATGGCTGCTTCACTTCCTCACTTCCATATATTTGGCATTTCGTTCGTTACAGGCCACTCCCTGCTCAAACCAGAAGAGGTCAGGATGCAAACGACATCCACTCAGCGATCTTTCAGTTCGGACTGTCCACGAGACGGGTTTGCCAGCCAAGCAATATTCTCATTCAGGCTTTTGAATCGCTTTCTCGACTCTTACTGTTGAGGTGTCATCCCTATCTCTGCTGGTCTACTCACAACAGCCGAATACATCCCGGTCAGCTCTCAAGTGAAGGCAGGGGCAGACCATGGGCATTCCCCCCATCCAAGGAGGCTTCCATAATTGCAGAGCCAAAACACAGCGCTCTGGTACTGGGCATCTCACGGCCAGGCCCTCACAACTGGGGGATATTGACTTAGAGGCATTCAGCCAAGTCCCTCAGCTGAGAGCCATAGAACAAGTGTCTGGACCAAGCATGTATCAGGCTCAACATCTCACCTCCATTCAGCAGAGTGTAAGTAACGGCTAGGCCCTCACATCCAGGGGATACTGACTTAGAGGCATTAAGCCAAATCCCTCAGCTGAGACCTGTTGAACAAGTGTCTGGACCAACCGACGGTATCTGTTCATCTTCACCTCTCTGACTTTTGTTCTTGATTAATGAAAACATTCTTGACAAATGCTTTCGCAGTAGCTCATCTTGCGGCGATCCAAGAATTTCACCTTTAATACCTCTGTTTGTCCTGATAATCATTACCTCCAGTTCCGAAAATCAACAAAATAGAACCGAGGTCATATTCCATGCACCATTATTCAGGTAGCCGAGGCCTGCTTTGAACACTCTAATTTTTCAAAGTAAATGTGCCGGCCACCCGGGACGCTCAGCGAAGAGCACCCACGGGAGAGAGCTGGCAGACGGTAGGGCAGGAACAATGGGCAGTGAACCGGCACGAGCCAGACCGCCCACCAGCACCTGAGATCCAACTATTAGCATTTTAACTGCAGCAACTTTAGTATACGCTATTGGAGCTGGATCTACCGCGGCTGCTGGCACCAGACTTGCCCTCCAATTGATCCTCATTAAAGGGTTTAAAGTGTACTCATTCTAATTACAGGGCCTCGAAAGAGTCCTGTATCGTTTATTTTTCGTCACTACCTCCCAAAACCGGGAGTGGGTAAGTTGCGTGTCTGCTGCCTTCCTTGGATGTGCTAGCCGTTTCTCATGCTCCCACTCCGGAATCGAAAGCATGGTTTAATCTTTGAGACAAGCATATGATTACTGGCAGGATCAACCAGATATCTATTACACAGAAGGACTATTCACACACATGCAGACCAAGAGTAGCAATCGCCCAGCGCACTCCCTTGGTACCCAGTGATACATGCAAAACCACTAGATGCCTACCGACGAGCTTTCAAGCTATGCCAGGCAGGACTGACCGAAAAGCTATGCCAGCTTACTAAGTGCAGGCCCACTACTCATCGAGAGAGAGAGTGGGTCTTATCAAGACCTTGTCGAGTGGTCGTACAAAAATTTCTCTTTCGTCCGCTCAAACCACGACTCCAACTTCGTACTACGGTCACATTCTTGAAACGCCTGCCTCGCTAACTTGCGTTGGCTAGGAAGTTCCTGATTGGGTGCACCTCACACAGCCATCTGAGACAACGAACGCCAGAATAGGAACTGATCTCACGAACCAGACCAGTCCTCACAGATGGTGAGTTGGAAAAGTATCTTGACTAATTGAAACAACTGACATCTTATTCTTTAAATGATGTCTCTTGTTGACAGCTTCATTTATTCAATCCTTTCAGTTATTTGAATTCAACATTAAAATGTATTCCTTGCTTGCAACACTGAAGTACTCAAAATGCTGGTAGGATTTAATAAGGAGGTGATCAGAGTATGAATGGATTGTTTCAGGCATAATCTAGATAGTTCTTGGATCCAGTTTAATCTAATCTGTAACATTTGCAAGTGTAGGACATTTAATGAGAAACAGCTGACTGTGCCACAAGGTGAGAACATGTGCACAAAGATTCAAGCTGAGGGGTTCATACAGTTAAAATGACTTGTGACATGTGTTCTGCTGGAAAGTGGAAACTTAGACTAGTTTTTGCCTGCCATAAATTTAGCCACTGGCTTCAACTGAGGCATTTCAATAAACACAGTTCCTATTTACCCATCAGTTTCTACTTCTGCCTTTCATATACCACCCATATATTTAACTGATTATAAATGTTGTCACCGATTTCAATTGGAGCATTGGATAAACACAATTCCTGTTTTACCCGGCCCTTTGGCCAGTATTCTTTTGTATTATTTCTATATGTGGTAAAAAAGGTAAATATAATTTCCATGGCAGATGCTTATATGCTGTGAAATAATAAGACTTCACATATACTAGATTACTTTCATGCTGCCTCTTCTTTCAAGATTAATCACTAGTCAACTTTATCTGGTTAGGTTGGCTGTACAGTTGTATCCCAATAGGTGAAATTAAACCTTTTTTGTAAGTTGGGGATGAACTAGGACTGTGGCTGGTAGGGCACTGCACTATATGCCAGGATACCACAACTCATTCTAAACATGCAGAATACATCTTAGAAAGACAAATATTTGGTAACTGAGGAGAGGAACATACAGTGAACAAAGACAGCAACACAATAATTCAAATACAAATAACAGCAAACAAACGCATAACATTTTAAATAAATAATTGGTGAACAAAGACAACAACATTACATTTTAGCTATACAGTTATTTGGTAGTTGAGAAGGGAACAATAAGTGAACAAAGACATAAATATAACACTATAAAAAAATAATTGGTGAACAAAAACAGCAACATAGCATTTTAAGCTAATAACTGGTGAACAAAGGCAGCAACATAATGTTTTAGATACAAATAACTCATAAACAAAGACAGCTACATAACATTTTAGATACAAATGACTGGTGAACAAAGACAACAACATAACATTATAAATAAATAATTAGTGAACAAAGCAGCAACATAACATTTTAAATACACTTAAATATCTGGAAGTTGAGGTAGGGAACAATAAGTGAATAAAGACAGCAACATACCACTTTAGATACAAATAACTGTTGTATAAAGACAGCAAAATAACATATAATTCTAATACATACCACAGTCTGTCAGACGGAGGAGGTGGAATGTTGAGAGCCAATTTGCCCACCAAACTGATGACAGTAACCGATAGAGTCAGAGGTGTGTTAGACACATTCTCCATGGCACGCTTAATGACCTTGTACTCTGTGGCCTGTTGGAAGTACTTTGACTGGGCGATTTTGCTGACGTAGTGAATGAATTTCTTGCTTGCACCTCCACCTGATGCACTGTTATTTAAATGGAAACTTTACTAAGGCATTAACAACTTTTCAAAGCCTAAATAATGAACTGTTATGTAAATGGAAACTTTACTAAGACATGAACTACTTTTCAAAATCTACATAATGAACTGTTATGTAAATGGAAACTTTACTTAGATCCTAACTACTTTTCAAAACCTACATAATGAACTGTTATGTAAATAGAAACATCTATAACACAATTAACCACTTAAAAAAACCCACATAATGAACTGTTATGTAAATAGAAACATCATTAACACATTAACCACCTTTCAAAACCCGCATAATGAAACACATTAACTACCTTTAAAAAATTTACATACTTATGTCAATTGAAACATCACTAAGACATTTAAAACCTTTCAAAATCCACATAATGAACTGAAATGTAAATAGAAACATTCCTAACATCTTAACTGTCTTTGAAAATTCCACATAATGAACTCTTATGTAAACAGAAACATCATTAACACATTCATCAATATATTATTATAAAATCAGTCTAATGACATTATCATCACAGTTGTTTATGGGAGTTCTGTGATTGTGCCATTATGTATGGATGATTCTGGCCTACCCATACAAGAACACCATGTGGGAAGCTAGAGAATAGTCAATCAATACAGAACTGGTGTCATCAGTCTCTACACGCTGAGGGAGATATTGAGTTGGGAATCTGAGCAATTATGGACTAATAGTTTCATGTGCAATGATGATGATCTGTTGACTAACTAACTAAGTGGCTACCCATTCATACTGAAATAAACTACATGTTAGTAACATTTCAAGGAGATCCTACCCTCTTCTTTAGGCTCATAACACATACAAAATAACAGTAAAATAAATCACTGTAGCACTCATCCAACTGTAAACATTACGATGTCTATTAAAAACAAATTACTCTGAAGAAATAATTTTCTTACTTGTCATCATTGTTTGAAAGTACTTCCTCTTCTTCATCCGTGGATGATTCTGCACTGTCTTCCTCATCTGAGTTTGTAGCTGGTGATCTGCACAGTGGGACATTCCAGTATGAACAGTAGGACATAGGTAATTCAATGGCATGTATACACAAAAAGTGCTGATTATTCTTTCTTTCATCAAAGAATCAAATCAAGATTTCACATTTTATAATTTAGGCTTTTCATAACAAATCATCATTCACACATCCATTACGTAGCAGCCCTTTGCAGAACGCTGCTCTAAACACAGCTCAATGAAAAGTGTCTCAATCTCTTGCCAATTTCCCTGCCACATGCCCCCTCATGCCCAAGATGTCTGCATTGTCCTGCGTCCATATTTGTGCTGGTACATGGCTGCCTCTACTTCCAGGAGCCATGCCTTCTATCACTTCCATCATTTCAAGTAACCATCATGTTTCAAATGGCCAAAGAACTGCAGTTCTGGAAACATGATGTTGCTTATAAGCCAGTTTTCTTCAAAGTTCAGATGTTGTCATTTAGTCGAGTGTAATGTATATATGCCGGTCTCCCTGGCCTAGGGCTTAAACGACTTTCTCCGTAATCCCGTTTACCCATGTAGGAAAGCAATGGCAAACTACTGAGCGTAATCTTGCCAAGAAATCAACAACAGAGTTAAAATGCTGGTGTTGACAGCTATGTCCTGTAAAGGATATGCGGGAAGGGGGGGGGGGATGATTATATATATGTATACTCAGAGCAATGTGTCAATGATAGGATGAGATTTCAGCTCATCAAGTGCAAGTGTTGGGAAAACTGTGAAAACAGCAGGTGAACAAATGGTACATCATTCAAAATGTGCCTTTATAGTGAGATAGCATAAATCAGGATACTGTTATAGCCAGGTGTAGCTGTACATGTTTTAAATTATCTACCAATACTGGTGTCAGTTAAGATGGCTTTCTTAAGTGGTATCCTTACAATGACCAAGCTAAAGTGGCTTTCTTAAGTAGTGGCCATATATTTTTCAGGCTAAGATGACTTTCAAAGGTGGTAGCCATACAACGACCAAGCTAAGGTGGCTTTCTTAGGTAGTAGTCATATAGTTTCCAGGCTAAGATGGCTTTCAAAGGTGGTAACCATACAATGACCAGGCTAAGGTGGCTTTCCTGGGTAGTAGCCATTTATCTTCCAGGCTAAGATGGCTTTCAAATGTGGGTAGCCATACAATGACCAAGCTAATGTGGCTTTCTTGGGTAGTAGCCATATATTTTCCAGGCTAAGATGGCTTTCAAAGGTGGGTAGCCATACAATGACCAAGCTAATGTGGCTTTCTTGGGTAGTAGCCATATATTTTCCAGGCTAAGATGGCTTTCAAAGGTGGGTAGCCATACAATGACCAAGCTACGGTGGCTTTCTTAGGTGGTAGCCTGAGGTAGTTTCCAGGCTAAGATGGCTTTTCTAGATTGTATCCATACAATGACCAAGCTAAGTTGGCCTCTCCAGGTAATAGAGACACAGTGACTAGGCTTTTGCCTCCGATGTACATAACATTCCACCTCCTCCATCTGACAGACTGTCTTACTGAGATAATAAGAACATGTGTCTCTAGATCCCAGTGACCACCCAGCTAGCTACCCACTCCTTTAGCTAACAACAACACAAATCAGCCAGACAGCTATGAGTCTACTTACTTCACCATGTCAACAGAGTGCTCTGACTGTGCTGATGCGCGGGATGGTTTTCTCAATTTCATCAAGTTCACCTTGGTTTCAATCGTCATCTGGAACCCTCCAGCGTAAGTCAGATCAAGGTTAACCCAAAACCCCCGATCATCTATGTAAGGCCTGCTGGCATGTCTGATACCTGGCATTTCCGAACCCATGTTAATATCTGTCACCTGAATCTCCTCCATGAAGTATGGGACCTACAGTTGTCAATAAATAAAAATAGTTTACCAGTAATTCACATATTTTACCATGGATGCACAGACCTTTTTACCCAGGGCAGTGGATATCTTCATGCCGTGAGGCACATGCGGCATACAGTACCAGTTTTATATTTTTATAGACCAATCAGCAATTGCCGGCTTCATGACTTAGAAGTTATGACTTTTCTCCGTAATCTCGTATACTCTCGTCGGTAACGTGATGACGGTGAGAATCAGCAGTGGTTCAAATCGCATTGGTAACTTACGGGGTATGTGAGCCAGCCACTCAGAAAGCAATGGCAAACTACTGAGCGTAATCTTACCAAGAGATCAACATACAGCTGAAAGATGCTGGTGTTGACAGCGATGTCCTGTAAAGGATATGCATCACACAAAAAAAAATCAGCAATTGATGAGTAATGTGGTCAATACAGGTCAGCCAACTTTACTTCTCAGAACATTTCCTGGTCTCCATTTTAAGCTGGGATGATTTGGGAGTCCAGGTCAATTTTGAAAGATCCATGTCTTGATGGGGATTTCATCACATGACCAGTAGGTCAGCATGGCCGAATGGATAAGAATACATGTTCTTAAACATCTGGTGTGCTGATGCCGAGGTAAGGGGTTCAGCCCCTACACCAAATAGTTGGACTACCATGTTGACCTATCATCCTTGACTTTGGGATGTAAATTACAAGTACCTATGAAGTCGGAGTGGGTTCACCTAACGGCGGGATACACTGTTAATAGGGAAAACTAATCCACATGCAAAATTCAATCCATCACAACTAGTAGTGTGTATGGACTAAGCTTGAGTTCAAAGCGAGCAAGAAAAAAAAATATCACATGACCACAGGGTTGACAGGAAAACGTAACAGTACCAAACACAATTCCTGCAAATGCCACACAAACCACACTTACAGTGAATGAAAAGATGAAACTAGAAACACCTGAAATGTGATGTTTGAGAAAACCTTCGGGAGTATCAAGAAGAACAGTGGATTGGGCATCTAGTCACCAAAGATGAAAACTAAGAGGATGTGAGTGCTTGTTGGACACATTACAAATCCCTCTCATTATCATCACTGCCCTGCCACAGATCTCAGTCCTTGGTGTTCTGGATCAAGTCTGCCTCTTCTACTTCTGATATTTCCAGTTGTCACAATGTTTTCCAGTGCCTCTTTCCTCACCATGTGACCAAAATACATTGTCTGTTTCCCTTATAACTGTATATCATTTTCTACTTTCATTAACATTTTCCAGGCACTCATTTTTAGCTACACTTGGCAGTTCAAGGTATTCACAACATATGTCTCAGAAACCACATCTCTATTGCTTTCAAGCTCTTCCTAATTTGTTCATTCACATTCCAAGATTCACTGCCACACTGTAGAGCAGGTTCTATTTGCCATTTCAGTGCTCTCTAACTTACATTTAATGACAGTGACTTACTATATAATTTTCCATCTTCTGAAAAACTGCTTTTGTCTGGCCTATTCTTCTGTTAATCTATGTCATGCATGTTCCATCTGATGTTATAACTGCCCCTAGATATTTGAATTTATTGACTTGGTGAAGCATTTTCCATTCTATTTTAATATCACATTTTGTTATTGTCCTTTTCTTTGATGTGACCATTTTTTCTGTTTTATTGATATTTATTGAAAATCTAATGTTTACACTCTATTACTGCTATATGTATCAGATATTGCAGATCTCTAGCATGTTTGGATGTTTGGTTATCAACACTACGCCATCTACATTACATAAAAAGGTTTATATAATAAAATTCAACTTGTATTCCTCATCTATCGTTGATCTATCACATTATTATTCAGTACAGAGAGAGAGAGAAAGAGAGAGAGAGAGAGAGAGAGAGAGAGAGAGAGAGAGAGAGAGAGAGAGAGAGAGAGAGAGAGAAGAGAGAGAGAGAAAGAGAGAGAAAGAGAAGAGAAGAGAGAGAGAGCAAGAGAGAGAGAGAGAGAGAGGGGGAGAGAGAGAGAGAGAGAGAGAGAGAGAGAGAGAGAGAGAGAGAGAGAGAGAGAGAGAGAGAGAGAGAGAGAGAGAGAGAACTGCACAAAACAAATCCGTTTGAACAGTTCATAATTGCTCACATTATTTTTCATATTAATTGTCGTTACTTTCTTCTGCAGTTGGAAATAACAACGACTAAATCACTGCCCAGGATAAATTAATTTTAAAAAATTAGTAAATCTTCCCACAAAAGAATATTAAAGCCTGTGTGGTTCTGATATGCTCACCACACATTTCGATACTTCTGGTTCTATGGAGTGTATGCAATAGGATGAGATTCTCCTTGTGTGACCTACTGGAGAGATTGTGTGATCTATCGGAGAGATTGTGTGACCTATCAGAGAGATTGTGTGATCTATCAGAGAGTGTGTAATATATTGGAGAGATTGTGTGATCTATTGGAGAGATTGTGTGATCTACTGGAGAGATTGTGTGATCTATTGGAAAGATTGTGTGATATACTGGAGAGATTATGTGATCTATTAGAGAGACTGAGTCATCTATTTGAGAGACTGAGTTATCTATCAGAGCGTTTGTGTGATCTATTAGAATGATTGTGTGATTTATAAGATGAGATTGGAGAACTTGTAAAAATCTCTAAGTGTGCATAAATGGATCCTCTATAAAAAAGAATAAAATCCAAATTATTATTGAAATCTGTATAACAAATATGTTTTATACTGCTGTCAACTTCTAAACACATTAGCAATTTATGTTTGTAGCTAAACTGAAAAAATAATCTACTTACATGAATTTTGCTGAGCTTTTTCTGTAACTTGTCTTTGACTTTGCCAATCCACCACTTATCCCGCAGAAAATCAAAAAAGCATCGTCCAATGAGAGCATTTACCCAAAAAAGCTGGCTGTCGCAAAAGACTGGTGAACCTAGATTGAGTACCCTAACTTCCTCCCCATCCTTACTGGGTGAGTTCTTATTGACCTCTGCAGTATCAGAGTTCTTGTCCTTTGTTGTGTGAGTGGGACTGGAAGTTCCAGACAGTGACCCTGATGGCATCAGTCGACCCATGTAATGAGCAAACGTTAAAAGATCCTGTGTCTAAAATGAAATAACATTGATTTAAAGTAATGTATGAATTAAAAAAAAATTCAATAACTAACACCCTATCTTAATAACTCTTTACATAACAGAAATATCAAATGTTGAGAAACCCCTGAAGCCACTGAAACAGTTCATAAACAAATTCACAAGCATTAATACAAGCAGAGGAAACAAGTAGAGATTAGAGGACACACTAGACAATATAAACCATACTAGGAATTAAACCTGCCACCTACAAATGATGACAGTGCCTTGCTGTAGGGACAAGTGTACTTTGACGCATAGACAACTTAACACTCAAATGGGGTATGGTAACTACAGGCATTAAGAAGAAGCAGAAGAAAAAGAATAAGCAACCATTATATGGAGGAGAAGGAAGAGTAGAAGCAGAAGCAGAAGCAGAACAAATGATGACAGTGCCTTACTGCAGGGACAAGTGTACTTTGACACAGTCAACTCAGCACTCAAATGGCATATGGTAACTACAGGCTTCAAGAAGAAGAAGAAGCAGAAGAAAAAGAATAAGCAACTATTATATGGAGCAGCAGCAGCGGAAGAAGAAGCCATCATTATATATGCTGTAGAGACAAGTGTACTTTGAAGCATATTCAACTCGATATTCGAATCGGGCATGGTAACTACAAGCTTTAAGAAGAAAGCTTCAACTGTTAAACTGTCTAGTGTATCATCTAATCTCTACATCTTTCCTCTACTTCTATGAGTGGCAATCAATTTCCTTTAATCTTGTATATGTGCTATATTAATTCTAAAAATTTTGTACTAATTAAAACATTTTAGAAAGACAAATTAACAAACATTAATGTTCTGAACTAGGAAAAAAATAAAAAATAAAATTAGCAAATGAAGAAAACTGGAGCTGAAATACAAAACCATAAAGGTGAAGAACAGCATGAAGTACTCAGATGGAGTGACAGAAACCACAAGTGAAACTCCTGGGAAAACAGGACAAATTCAAATTGAGAAAAACAAGACAGGTGTTGGATTAAAAAACAACCTCAGTAAACCAGTGTACAGAATAACTAGACCAGTGGTTCTCAACCTTTTTTGGCCCGTGCCTCCCTTCACCATATTTTCACAACGCCATTCCTCCCCTTTTGTATTTCCTACCTAAAAATTTGGCCCAGGCCCCACTTCACCATATTTTCAGAACGTCATTCCCCCCTTTCGTATTTCCTTCCTAAAAATCCCACCCCCGCCCCTACACAGTATACGTAATAATGGAAGCTAAATTTAATAGCACATACTAAAATAAGTCTAGACGTCCACATAAAACATGATTTGTGGGTCTACTTACTTTATAAATTGAATTTTAGAAGGGTGAGACATACAGGACCACACAGAATGAAGGCAAAAACAATATCAAGTAATCGGTTCTTGTATTAACGCGATCTTGAAATAATCTTAATTCCCCCCCTGGAAACCCTAAAATTCCCCCCTGGGGAGGAATTCCCCACCGGTTGAGAACCACTGAACTAGACTGTCCTCAAGTGAAGTCAGTAAGCAGGTCAAGGACCATTTTAGCCACCTTAAGTCGCATTAGGCATATGGCACTAGGCCCATAATTACACAGGCCAATTGGCCCTCAGGGGTGGTGTGGTCAGTAGCACACCTTTACTTTCCAAGATATCGTTGGTACCCCGTTAGGCTGGGTCAACCCGGGAGCCCATGTCAATTTCACCAGGCCAGCATCTAGCGATTATGCTACTTCTGCTTGCCCTGTTAAGTAAACTGGTTAATAAAATAACCAGATAGTCTACTGTTAATTAAACTATTTCATAAAATAACTAGACTGTCCATCTATTAAGTAAACTAGTTAATAAAATAGCTAGGTTGTCGTTGCGCTAAATAAACTAGTTAATAAAACAGCTAGGTTGTCCTCGCGATAAGTAAACCAGGTAAATAGCTACTGTCCTTGTGTAAAGTAAACATGTTAATAAAATCACAAGACTGTCTTTATGTTATGTAAACTAGTTTATAAAATGGCTAGTCAGTCCTTCTGTCAAGTAAACTAGTTATTAAAACAACTAGGCTGTCCTTGCGCTAAATAAACTAGGTTAATAGCTATACTGTCCTTGTGTTAAATAAACCAGTTAAAAATCACTAGATTGTCCTTCTGTTACATATGCATGGAGATGAGAATTAGAGATACAATTAACTGGAAAAGATGTGGAAAGAACTACAAGAGATGACAATAGAAAGCCTAATGAGCGTATGATATTTGAGGTGCTAAATGACAGAATGAGAAATATGAACACAGAAGCCATGAACAATATGTTGCACAATTTATTGCCTGGCATATTTTGTTGCATCTCGTCAGGTGCATACTGCAGAGTTATATCAAATGAAGTGATTAAATAAATAATACTTTAACTGAAACAATTAAAACACATAGTCACAGGTATTGTTCGATTGTGGAGCATCTGTAAAATCTCATATGAGTAATATCTAAATTTTAGATAACATTAACCATTTCTCACCTCCCCTTCTGTCTGCCCAGATGACAATTTTGAGGATGAAGAACTAGTGGAGTCTGTAGACCCTTCTCTCTTATGTCTTGGGGTATGCTCTATGTTCCTTCTCAAAGATGGTGAGTTCTGGGACAAAGCTCGCTTCAATTCCTGAACATGATTGCCTGGGCAGAAAAGACAATTAACTTACTACATAAAGAATGCAGACAATGGCAAAACTACCTTAAAAATATGTCTTTATTAAATGTATGAGAAATGCCATCATGGTCTCAGCCCAATGAAAGGAAAACTCCCAAACTACACCGCCTAGTGATAGAGGACACTGGCTGGCACCTTGCTGTCATGACAGACGATAGTCTGTAAACTGGAGTTATACCTCTTCATAGCACAAAGCCTGGGTTGAAATTAGAGACCATATGTTGCTCATGCAACATGATCCCTCTCTCAGCATGCCTAGTTTACTCCAGAGGAAAGATAACACCAGAACATCTGGAACAAGACAAGCTGCCAGATCAGCAAAGCAATGCTCTAACTGTCCGCCTGTCAAAACTTCAATCCTAGATGACTTTTAGGTTGCATTTCTTTGGACTAGGGTGCTAACAGAAAGCAGGTAGTACCATCTACGGTTTTACGGTAGCTCAGTCATATCTGATTTGGACCTGACTCCACAGAGGACACACAAGAGTGGCAAATGATTCAGATTGATTGATTGATTGATCTAGGAACCGACATCACAGCATTCGGGGCATTCCCATAGGCACTCCGTACCCATCCTCAGCAGCCAGCGAAGAGTTCCAACACCAATAGTACCAGTAGCAATCTGATTATATGTCCGTCTCGCCTTTCCTCTGAGTGTCAAGCGTTGGCCAGATCCCCACGTCACCCCTCGCTACCTCATTCTTGCCAGAACATGATGATCCATTTGCTCCTCCGAGGTGTACACGTGCTCCCACAAGGCCGCAACCACGTCTGCCTTGTCATGCATCAATACTCCACCAAGTTTTGCAGAGCCAGCCAATCTGTTCCCCCAGCACACCGGCATGCCCCGGAGAAAAGATCCAGGTGATGCTTGCCACCCGTGACCTTCGAAGCGAAGCAAGCCACTCTGCATGAAGCATGCCTGTCCTTCCTCACCTTCCTCAGCATGCTTTCTGAGTCAGTTACAATCACGATGTGTGTGCGTATCGTATTCTTGATCCAGCAGAAAGCTGCAGTGACCGCCTCCACCTTCATTCTTAAGCTAGATGTTGTGGTATCATATGTCAGGCTCTCCTGCACCAAACGTCGGCCATTAGCTTTTGCTATGAACCCCAAGGCACTTCTCCTACCTCTCGACACCAAACCATCTGTGTAAATAATCACATCAGCCGAGCGAGCATTATCCTGAATTAGTTGCTGGATTTCCACTTCCGTGGCCCCTGCTGGCCACTCCCTGCTCAATGTGATTATAACTCTGCACAAGTCTGACTGCTCCGCTGGCACTCTGACCCACTAATCTCCTCGCCTAATGTTCTCCAAGATGCACACACGTCTGATCGTATACTCCGCCTGAGCCATCCATGATTTCCCTCTTATCAGTCGCTGACCCTTAACTGTGTACAGCGCCTCCCGCAAAGGGTGATCTGTGTCTGCAGCTACTCTGAGGTATGCCTTCACCTGCATCACCTTGAGCCTACCTGCAACAGTCTGCAAACCAAGGATGCACCAGAGACACACTACTGGGGTGTCTCTGGTGCATCCCAGAATGACCCGCATAGCTTCGTTCTGTATGCATTCTAACTTCACCAGCTGACTCTTTGAGACAGTGAGCAGTCCTAGTCCATAATCAGTCACTGAGAGGATCAAGTGCTGGTATAGTTTGAAAAGCATTCTCTGCTCTGTGTCCATCGCAGCCATAGTTTTAAGTGCATTGAGTCCCTGTTGAGATCTTGTCACAACCGTCTCCACATGGTCCTTGAAGGACAGGCTCCTATCAAATGTGATTCCCAGATACTTCAGTTTGTTCTCTCTGTTAACGTTTCTACCATCTATGATTCAGAGCAGGTGACTCACTTGTCCTGATAGCTAGACATTTCTGTATTAAATGGCCACACACCATCCATCCTGTATGTATGCAGAAATCAAAGAAAAACCACCACGTAAAGAAGAATCTTTTCGAAGTACCTCGAGGTGTATGTGGCATATGGTAAGGAGCATCAGGCATATGGTGCTAGATCCAATCTTTTAAAAACCAATCAGCACTTGATGGGTGATGTGATCAATATCATGCCAGCTTTTTTAACTTCTCAGAACATTACTTGAGAACCATTTTAGGGTGGGTTGATAAAACATTAACAAGAAAAATAAATCATCCTCGATGTGGATTCAAAAACGTGACCACCCAGCTGGTAATCACACTATCCACTGTGCTACTGCAACTCCCTCCATCACTTTACCCTCATAAGTTTATGAACTTGACACAATCTGGAATGGAAGAGTGATATGCCTGAAAACTGTCAACCAGTCTTCAGAATGAACAACCTCAAATGACATCTCATCTACAAAGAATCAACTGAAAGAAATTAACTGTTAAAATTAAATCAAAGTGAATAATGATACATGAAATAAAAGTCTTTCTAATAAAAAATGTACCTATGTTATATACTCACCTAAAGGTTTTCCAGCAGCTGCAGAAGAAAACCTCTGATACCATTCCTCCTTCTCCCTGCAAGTACGGGCAAACAAATACAGGACACAGAGTTCGCCTTTCTCTTCAGTAACAAGCTGAAAATCCATATCAGGCAGACGTGATTTCTCCTTTAGAAGAGGCTCGGAGGAAATGTGCTTCAGCTTCACATCTTCATTTGAAGTTTTGTTAGTCAATGCTATGCAGATTGGGTACTTCTTGCTCCAAGTTCTTTTCTGGACCAATCCATGTGGCAGGAGAAACACTCTAGACCCAGGTAGATGGAAGTGACGCTGATGAATGAACTGTGGCTTTGGCAGGACCTCATCCCACATGGCACGTTTTGGTATGGCATTTTTAGGTCTTTGCAAACGTAGATGGGTCCCTTCCAGGCTGACAAAGATAGGGTGTGTTTTGTTTAGGTGGTAATCATCAACCTTGTAGTTGGTCAACTCATTCATCCAGCCCTACAGAACAGTTGATCAAAATGACAGGATTTTAGAACAAAGTATTTAGAGGTATATGTCAATATGAAAATAAAAAATAATATTGTCTACATGTCATTTACACTCATTGTAGATACGGTGCAATCTTTAATTATTTTTCAGTACTTTTGCCTTAATTCACCCCAAACAAACGGAGTCCCAGGGTATGACGTCACTTCCAGGGGTTCCCTGCGTTGCGCCGTAGCTCGGTGCGCAATTTTATCGGTGTGCAACAGTTGCTCTCGGCGACATCCCCCCCAACTGTAACTGGCAAAATGAAATGCTTGTCAACTCTTGAGACCAGCAGTATATGAAAAGAATGATGATGATCTGTCTGTACGGGAGACGCGAGCCTTGCAGCCATGTGGCCTTGTCTCAGCGGGGGGATGTCCTGCCGACATACATGGTGAATGTCGTCGTCGGCATCTCCATCTGTCCTGACGCTCAGTACGCTTCTTCTTCTTCTTCTTCTTCTTCTTCTTCTTCTTTCGTTCGCTTGACATATGTTTATAACTGCAATGTTGTCTCTTGTATGAATCTAACAGTATTTTTTAGTTCATTCAGCGGTCCATAGAGTTTATCTTCCACTGTTCTCTCTCTAGGCCAGAAGATCAGCCTGGGTATGTTGGTAGTTTGGGTAGTCTTGGAGTATGTGCTCTGCTGTCTGCGATGCCAAAGCACATGGCTGAGTTACCAATCTGGAATTTTGTATACATGTGGTTGCGTAATCTATTGTGTCCTGTTCTGAGGCGCAGACTAATTACTTGTTCTGGTCTGTCCATAACGTGGTAGTCATCTTGATCAGCTTTTGGTGGCCTTCTGACTGATTTGATCATTCTTTTCTTTTGGTGGTATGTAACGGGCATATCAGGCTGTTCTTCTTTGGCTCCTTCCTTAGCCAATTGATCAGCTATGTCGTTTCCGGGTACTCCACAGTGGGATGGTATCCACTGCATGATGACCTTATGCTGACTGCTCAGTCAGCGATAGCACCATGACATGATTATGAGAACAGCGTCTAGCAGAATGTCAGATGCCATGATGCTGCAGAAAAGCAACGCTACTCTGCTTGTCGTGGACAGCTGCTGCTGCTGCCAGTTCCAGAAAACTCATGATGACACATACACACTCACGCGAGCGCGCGCGCGCACACACACAGAGAAACGGTTGCCAAAGCCAAAGAAACACTGCGGGGCAATTGAAACGCACTGTATCCGAACACAGGGGAGATCACCGTCAGTGCTAAATATAGCCGGTGACCCTAAATATAGCTGGTGACGTTTTTTTGGGGTGAATTAAGGCAAAAGTACCTATTTTTCTTCTTTATTTGATGAAATGACACATGAGGACTAATATGGTCAGTATCACACTGCATGACTTTACTTTCCCAATTTGGCCTTCTCATGTCTTGTATTTGTAGACTGACCTACTCCGCACACCCCATGTGGCACATCACAGGAACGATACCAACCTCTCTCTCTCTTTCCCTCTCTCTCAAAAATTGCTTCTCTGTACCTACCCATATCATGTGTCCGCATACCTCATCATGTGGCATATCGCATTAACTATACCCACCCCTCTCTCTCTTCTCCTCAAGAAAATAAAGTCCGTTCGTTCGCTCTTCTTATGTGTGCCTTGCACAGGTCCATGTATACTATTGTATGAATGTCTGTAGAGCGGCGTGGATGTATGTGTGTGCGCTCGCACATATCAGTCCACCCTGACTTTGGGACTCGCCTCACAGCAACATAAAGGAGTGCAGAATGTGAGTTTGGTTAGTATCACCATCATACTTGGGTGCACACTCCATTGCTCTTCAATATTCGTCCACATTGGGTCCTACCCACTCACTGGCACCCATTCATGCTTTGTGGATGCATCCACTGGGATTGCTCAGATACCATTCTCCTACCTTCCTGCCTCCGCCCCCCCTTCTTTCAATGTACCACTTCCGCTCCAGTACCTGGGATGCTCACTGAATCGTCACACCCACCGTCCTGTCATCATCCTACACCTCACTCCCTCGGTTCGGTATAAAAAGAAGACATCGGTGATATTCGCAGTTATATATTATTCGCTCGGAATTCTGCGGTAAGTATGAACATTTTTTCCAATTTTCATTTTCTCTTCATTGCTTTCATTCTTCTCGTCCTGTCGTCACGAGTTGATGTAGACACAAGAGATCTCCTTGGCTATATGTTGTGTTTTGAGAATGTGTTTGTTTGCTGATGAAGGCTAATTGCCACGTCTTGTATGTGTCGTAATTCTGTTATGTAAAGCTGCACTACTTTGTGTCATTTTATATTGTCTACATTTTCACAGCTTTACCGCAGTTCCACCCAATTTTATTCATATTCTAAGGCAATGACATATAAGTGGGGTGGCCAGTTCCTTTCTTTGTCACTTTTCCTTCCCAAACAATTGTCATAAAATTTTGAAAATTGTCTGGTATCCCATTTTGTGAGAGCCATTATCAAACAATCAATATATGTCATTAAACTTAAACTAACTACTGCCTTATTAGAGACATTAATTTGAAGGTCTGAGTGTGAATGAGAAAGAAGGAGGACTAAATGAGGAGAAGATGACAGAGAAGAAATGTATCATATGTCATAAACCTCAAACTAATTAATTTTTTTTATTAGAGACATTAATGTTCAGGTCTGAGTGCAAACAAGAAAGAAGAGGAAGAAGCAAGTTTGACAACATTATCAACAAACCTTATACAAAAATTCTTCTCCCTCAAAGGTCATTTTCATCTCAGGTACAGGAGGTGGTTCATCTATACGTGGAAGTAGAACAGGTTCTGGCAATCGTGGTTTCTCTATCAGCCATATGTACAAACGCCAGCAGAGTGATGCCAGCAGTGTACCCATTATAAATCCAGATATGTATGAAGGCAAAGGTACAATCAAATAAGCAAATAAAACAACTGCTACTGCAACAAGTTTCTGATATGGCAAAGCCTGATCTTCCAAACTGAACCGCTGCAAGACCGTGTTTGTTGCTGACTTTATCACAGAAGTTGTTGTGTCTTCAACAGCTATTTTATCAGCGAATTTGGATTCTTTAAACTGTTTCTTACTTTCTGCATCAGTCAATGTTTTAGTACTCTCATGGCCAAGTGAAAAAACAAAGTGTTTATCAGTAGTATCATGTCTGTTTGTGAAGCTGACAAATGTACGTCCACTGGTCTCACTCTTGTTCATATGTTTTTCATTTGAAGAAGATTTAAGCTGATCGTCTGAACATAATACAGGCAAACCTGTGAAATCTTCTGCTGGTCCAATGGTAAAAGGCTTTGCAGGCACATGAGTTTTTGCATCTGTTTCATCACTGTTGGAAGAATACAACTGCAACTCAGCTTTAGAAGGTTCTATGACATCTTCAAATTTGTCATTTCTGTCTGAAGTGGTAACAAGGTCATATGAAACAAGGTCGTAAAAAGTGTCTTTCTGTGGAGAAGATGTCTGTCTTTTTGAAAATGAAAGAGATGGTATTTCTTTTACCGCTGATGCTGAGATTTCTTTCAAACATGATTCTGAATGTTGGGATTTATCTTTTAGTTCGCAAGAAGCAGCATTTTTTTTCAAAGCTGTGGATGAAACTAGTTCTGTATTAGATGTAGAAATGTGAAAGGCTGGATCCGTGTCTTTCTCAACTGACTTATGGCTGCTGGTTTTATGATGTGGCAATAGTTTAGCCTTTTCTTTATCTGGGCTTGAATTAGAACTAGAATCACCAGAAAATTCTTCAATTGTTCTGGAAATTCTGTCTGTAATTTTACCCTTCAAACTTGAAAACAAATCTTTTGATGTTTCCAGCTTCGCAAGAGTGGCAGCTATAATAGGCAAACTTGATGTTTCATTAGGCAAAGAGACTGGCTTTCCTGATAGCTTTGAATTCTCTACCATTTTACTTGTTTTCATTGAAGATTTATTTTCTTTGGCACCAGACATTGAAGAAATTGAAGATTTACACTCACTGCTTGGATTGAACATTTTCACAAACTCACTGGTTATTTTATCCTGTTTATCTGCACAAATGGTAAGATTGTCATCTTCATCATCATCATCACCGTCTTCCAACTGTTTGAAACTGAAACCAGACAGATCTGCACGTGCACCTTGTTTAGAGTCAGAAGATGACAAGGATTTCTTCCCATCCTTTTGGGAATTCATTTTGACACTATGAAAAGACAATAAAAAAAGACAAGTGACTCTTTGCACATAACACATTAAAAATAATGCAGCAGAATTAAAAAAAAAAAACATTTATAGATAAGTTTAGATATTAGTTATATACATTTAAAAAAAAAATTACATAATCATTATTTTCTTCTACAGCATTGCTGGAAACATAGGAATTCAAAGTGCCTTTGCAGTAGTAGTTTCAGAATTTAACATGCCTGTATTACCAACATTAATTGTATGGTAAATGTTCAATCTGAAAGCCAGTGACAGCATGGACAGAGGAAGTAGACAGAATACAATCATAATTGTAGTTATTGAACTCAATACACTAAAGTGGTAAGCCATTTATACTATATGAATTTCCAACATACACCTCTGCAGAATCACAGCATTATACCAACATGTGTGTTCTAAGTGATTCAATGACCATGATTCAGAAGGTCGATGCAGGATCTGTAAGTAGACAGTGGACCGATTCGCTGCGGAAGTGCGTTGTCAGTAAGGTCACCTTCATCTTCGTCCCAGGACATGCGGGAGTCGAGGGAAATGAACGAGCTGATAAACTGGCTGGCTCTGCATCCCTTGCAGATGGCTAGCCCATGGATCGCGCCAATGTTATTAACATCCTTAAAGAGATGTCGAGAACAGAGGACTTTGACGTCAGTGAATCCACATCGTTGGGAGTAAGAATTGGCATGGCCAGACACGAGAGGTACATCGGGAAAACGAGGGGCCTCGTCAACCAACACAGAACTGGCACTATTAGCCACCGGATACTGATGCATATGCTGGGGGGAGGATCTGAGCACCCATGGACCTGTCCGGAGTGCAATGACGATACCCCAACTGATAACTGATAACCTGTGTCAAGATATAGCTCTCGACCACATACAACAACCAACCACCTTCTCACTGAAAGTCATAAGAAATCTACTACAGTGACATTCAACAATCACTATCACATTCTATGGATCCCAAGTCTATGTACAGCAACCCTTCATGAGAAAAGAGCAGACAACTCAGTGACATTGACATTGGGGAAAATAAGAACAATAACAAGTAAAAACATGTTTATGGCATATCTTCTTCAATTACATTTACGGCATATTGTACCTCTGCTGGTCTGCCAGTATATCTATTCTAGGCTAAAGAAAGAAAGTCTTTTGTTCAAGAAATTGCCAAGCAGTGTACAGATGCAACCATAAAATCATTGTATGAATCCCCAGTCCAGCTACAGCAATCCTTCATGAGAAACTCATGGATCTGCCAACAGTAGATAAGCCAGCATTTGGACAACAATCACCTTCAAATTAATATCCTATTTGTGACTGGTGTGTCACAGGATTATTAATCTCAGCCAGGGATGGACCTTAATATAACTTCTCTTCTCAGGTTGAACAGAGTAGGGGTTTAAAAAACATCATTGGGATAGCAAGAACAATAACTAACATGAGAACATATTGTTTCTGGCATATTGTACCATTGCTGGTGTCTGCAATGATAACTTTTTTTGGGCTAAGGAATTGAGGTCTCTTGACCTAGAGTTGCCAAGCAGTGTACAGCAACAATTACTAACTCATTCTATGGATCCCAAGTCCAGCAACAGCAACCCTTCATCATGGAATCATGGAACTCAAGAGCAGACAACTCAGCGACACTGGATAGCAAGAACAATAACAGCTACCCAAAAACCTATTGTTATTTACCACAAATTGTACCACTGCTGGTGTCTACCAGGTTAACTATTCTGGGCTGAGAAACAAAAGTTTCTTGTTCTTGTAGTTGTAAAGCAGCGAACATGCTGGGGTTTTAATTTCACATCAGTCACACATCTCTAGGGTGTTAATTTCACATCAGTCACACATCTCTAGGGTTTTAATTTCACATCAGTCACACATCTCTAGGGTTTTAATTTCACATCAGTCACACATCTCTAGGGTGTTAATTTCACATCAGTCACACATCTCTAGCATTAAAAGAGATCAATCAATGTGACAGCAAATGATCCCCATTATCCTCTGTGAGCATGAAGTTATCTTTCTGACCACTGACTGCATAGTTGGCTGGCATGGATGATCATGAGTCTGCGCAAACCTCAATCTCTAATACACATAATCACTTCTAATGTTTTCCTCTTCTCATGAAGCTGTTCAAGACTGTTGTCTGTTTTGTTAAAATGTCATACCATGATCCATATTCGAAAATCTGGCTGATTCAGTCATTATGTAATTACAACAAAATATCATACATATAGCATTATGATTAGAGTGTGATTATCATTGCCGGGTATAAAAACAGTGGTTTCATGGTGCCATGTTACACCATGTTTGTAACATTTTTACCTTAATCTGCAACATATTGTAACCCTTCATGAGCAGGGGTGGAGCATTTGATTAGTGTGTGCATGCACACGCACATATGTCTAATACAGATTCTCCTACTATTACTATTACTATTACATTTAAATTATCAGAGTAGTTGATTACATTAAACAATAACACAGCACACTGAAGTAAGCAGACATCTGGAACAGTTAAAATGACTAAGTATGAAAAGTCTGCTAAAAGTATAGTAATACTAATACTAACAATATACAATTCATAAATGTATTAACTACGCAATGTATGTATTTAATTTATTCCGAGGTAAAACTGAAAAGTTAATATTATGTACTATGTTACTTACACTAATACTTAAATATTCTTTAAAATACTTCACTTAACAAACTATACAAAAGTAAGTTAGCAGCCGCCGAGCCTTAGTAGATTCACTTCATACAATACAGTCACTTTATTTATTATGTTATACCTTAACCTTTACAGGCCACAGCTGTAGACTGATACGCAACAGGGCTTTCACCAGCCATTACTTATTCTCCATAACGAAGAAAAACACAAAAAGTACACACAACAACCATTGGATACTGCAATTCAATACTGAATACTGGTCTGTGTGTGTGAACCGTCTGCTGAACACGTCTTCTTGCTTTCTTCTTCCCCAATCGACAATTTCAATTAACAAATACATGTGTTTATTGCACGAAACCCGTGTTTTTCCTAGCGTATTATTTAACGGAGAAATTATGAAGAATTTTGTTACAAATATTTAGATTTATATAATAGAAAACACGATACATGGATATGTATTTTATGAAAGATGAAATGATTATTTCGTAAACTGTCGTATTGTGCTGTATAATTTTGATCTCCTCGTTCCTGCAATATAAAAAGAAACAATAATGGCGAGTGTTTTGATGACATCTGTAAACACACCCGTGCCACTGTTTGGGGATATATTCAGATACTGACAACAGTTGTGTTTGTTACTTGCTGGAATGAAACAAAATGAACGTAATATTGCGTCATTTACCGATACGAATAACTATATTGCTGTTTTGCTGCAGCTATACAGTGATTTCGCAGGTAAGTTAACTAACTCAACCGCAACTGAACCATAGTCTGCAAAGTTACATCACCCTGCTTTTCACGTTTTATTTTCTATTTAATTTGGTTTTATAATACACTTTCTCTACTTTTTCAAGTATAGAAACATTGCAACTGATAAAATGTAATGAACGGTTTGGATTGGTTGTTAGGACGACTTTCATTCTAAAACAAGGGTTTTAAAGGAATGAGGCTCGGATTCATTGCACCAGGTTTTATCCCATATCGCTTGGTCTCTTTCCGCAGGGCGGCCTGTCGAAAACGTCGCACAAAGCACGGACTCCATAGCTCCAGTGATGACCCACAGGGGACTCGGAGAAAATTGCATTAATGAGCCTAATGACGTAGTCCGGAATCAAACTCGCAACCTTCGAAACGTGAAGCAGGCGGAGTAACCACTTTGTGGCGGAGACTCCCTAACTTTGATTTCAATGCCTCTTAAAGTCTAGAGGCTCCAATCATCTCCTAAGTATCAGTAGCAGGTTCTATCATGATTTTAAAATTGAGTATTTACTAATGAGATCACCACAGATAGATAGGCCTTGAAAAACCAAATCTAATGGTACTTCAGTGATGCCTGTATGTCATTTCTAAGTGGAGACATTCACAAAGGAGTGTCGGTATCTCCAGAGAAAAATATTGACATGATTGCCATGACTTTGGAACTCTTCAAATCAATTGTTAATAATCTTTAAACTTGTATTCTCTTTAACTTTAGTAATTCAAATTGAACGTTTTGAGCCTTGCCGATCAATATTTGCGCTGACCGCAATATTAAATTTTCATTCACAAAGACGAAACATGTCAGAAGAAATAATTTTTTTTTCTACCATCAATTATTGTCGATCATCAATGAAACTTTCCACATAAATGTAAAAGTGGGTGCAGAATTCAAATATACATCTCAAAATATCTGAGGACTTATGAGAACGGTATAGAAAATAAAATTAAGTGCTGTATTATATATATATTTTAACTAATTTACTGATAAGAGGGAAATCATGAATGGCTCAGGCGGAGGACACGATCAGACAGGTGTGCCCCTTGGAGAACATTAGGCGAGGAGAGGAGTGGGTCACATTGAGCAGGGAGTGGCCAGCAGGGGCCACGGAAGTGGAAATCCAGCAACTAATTCAGGATAATGCTCGCTCGGTTGATGTGATTATCTACACAGATGGGTCAGTGTTGAGAGGTAGGAGAAGTGCCTGGGGGTTGTTAGCAACTGCTAATGGTCGACGTTTGGTGCAGGAGAGCCTGGCATATGATACCACAACATGAAGCTTAAGAACGGAGGTGGAGGCGGTCAGTGCAGCTTTCCGCTGGATGGAGAATACGATACACACACACATCGTGATTGTAACTGATTCAGAAAACATGGTGAGGACAAGCAAGCTTCGGGCAGAGTGGCTTGCTTTGCTTCGGAGGTCACGGGTGGCAAGCATCGCCTGGATCTTTTCTCCTGAACATGCTAGTGTGCTGGGGAATGAACAGGCGGACAAATTGGCTGGCTCTGCAAAACTTGGTGGAGTATTGATGCTTGGTAAGGCAGACATGGTTGCGGCCTTGTGGGAGTACGTGTACACCTCGGAGGAGCAAATGGATCACCATAGTCTGGCAAGAATGAGACAGCCAGGAGTGACGAGGGGATCTGGCAGACACTCGACGCTCAGAGGGAAGGTGAGACGGACATATAATCAGATTGCTACTGGTACTATCAGTGTTGGAACTCTTCGCTGGCTGCTGGGGATGGGGATGGAGCGCTTATGGGAATGCCCCAAATGCTGTGATGTCGGTTCTTAAATCAATCAATCAATATATATTTTAATTATATAAATGACAAAGGTAATTTCAACCAGTCGCCCTGAATGGAATATTAGACTATAACCTTTTCTGCAGAAGCTAAGATGGCGTCTGTTATTGTCATGTGATATTTGAATGAATGAATGATGTCGTAAGCATGAATGGTCTTTACAGCAGCCATTTTGGTGACAATGGAAAATTCCAGGGTGGTGCAGTATATCACTTCCAGTTTCATTTTGAGTCGCGGCATGGTTGAACTCACTAGTATCAGAATCGCCTGTCATGTTTCGGGGTTTTATGTGGGCTAATGTTTGTCTATTTGGCTCTGCTGACAGTATCCGCCAATAGGACAGCACAACTCACGTTACTCCATAAACAAGTCTCTGACACGACATGAAGAGAATGGCAACATCTTTATTGCCGGCAGACAGTAGTGTATGACTCTGAATGATAATGCAGATCCAGGCTTCAGTCTCTCACTAACACTTTCATTCTCGTAACTTGTCTACTAATCCTACCTTCATAAGTGGCTGAACTGTTATGCAACTGAGTGTGACATCGCCTGTATTGGTGGTGTCATGATGTCTAGGTATAAGTAACCTTGCCCAAACCTCCTCGCATGTTCTATTGTCGTTGCGTTTGGATAATACCTTACCGACGTGTATCGAACATGATGTTGCACCGCAACTCCTACAACCATTGACAAGATGTGACACTACCTTTCTATGTCTAAACTGGTGAAGGAATCTAAGACGATCCTTACTGCGTGTACACTGGTGTTGGAAGCTGGTGGCCGAATGCCCCAAAACTCCAGTTAGGTTGTTATCCCACGTATCGTGTGACGTGCTATTCGTTTCTTATAAGTGCAGCATTGTGCACATTTCTCAGAGTTTCCTATTTCTAAATATTGATGCACTCGCTCATCAAGTTAACTCATCTACGCTGTCATCAGCTACATGACAGCTTTACCCCCTTCATAAGAAAAAAATGTTTATAAAACATTTTTCCACTCCTACGACATGTAAGCAAATGATGGACGTAACTTACTGCAAGTCTAGATCGACTATGAATCTATCGACAACGGAACACAGTATGTCAGCAAGAACCAATATAGATCGTGGGATATCGAACACCGGACTAAAACACAAGCCCCAATCACCGCCACCTCCTACATTCTAAAAATGATCCTCAAGATGTTCTAGCGTTAACATGATTGACTACTTGCAACTAAACCAAGGCTCAAACACCGCCAGTAAATATAATTAAAGTACTGTTATCGCGTATAAATGCTGACACCTTGAAAACTACCGAAAGGTCTCTGTAACCCCGAGTGCCTTTGGTGAAACTAAAAACTGCATCCTGTGTTGTACACCCAACGAACTTATGACCCATACTAAATAACTGATCTTCATTGATGCAAGAAACGTATGTCAATTTCACTCTAAGCCGACATATAATTCCATAATTCGTCTTATCTATCTATCATGTTGAAAGTGGCAAACTATTTTCTATATAACTGTGTACTACACCTGTAATGTGTTATTCAATTCTTATCTTCATATCTACATCCTAAAATCCATAATATTCAATATATGTATGTGTCTATTACTTAATATGTCTGTTTGTATATACTATTTTCCTTTCATTCATACTGCTACATTCATCCATCGTGAAATGAGACATATAATGTATAATTAGTTACCACAGAACATACTACTCACATTAAGAACAAAATAAATCAGTGTCAGGATATTTAAAATAATAAATATCTACAATCATAATAGTTTAAAAAATATAACATTAAAATAATAAAAATTTTCATTTATGAAACACTAATATCACTTAACTTAAATATAACTACTTAATCAAGTAACACATATCTACACTTTTTCATCACCGAAAGCAGCTATACACAAACTCTACTCGCTTTCTTGACATGTCAATAAATTCTCATATCAGGTCCATGTATAATTTCTATAATGCCGATCGAATCTATCTGTTCATTATTTCTATAAACATATCGCATAATATAAATGAAAAGTATATTCCCGTAATCAAATAGATAACATTTTAATTAACAACAGAAATGCATCAAACATACAGCAAGTTAGAAGTTATAGAGGAGCTGAGTGCCACATTGACCACTTCCTCGTTGGAGCAAAATTTAAAATAAAACTTAAGAGAGCTGTCTATACTAAATTACAAAGATTACACCCAACATATAACAGAGAAAAACTACAAGAAATTACAGTCAAAGAGAAATTTACAGATGAAATAAAATGTAAACTTGAAACTCTGCAAAACCCTTTGGAGGAAAGCGTTGACCAAACTTGGTTGAACATCAAGAATACAATTCAATCTACCGCAGAAGAATGTCTCGGTGTGTTAACCACGCATAGAAAGAACAGATGGTTCAATCAAAATTGTGAAGAAGCAGTCATTAGGAAAAAGAATGCCAGACATTTATGGTTAAATGACATCAACATCCAAAAGGAAGAGCATTATAGAAATGAATGTAAAGAGGCTACAAAAATAGTCCGACAGCAGAAACGAGAATATATGAGTAATATAATCAAAGATATGGAAACTAATCACCAGAAAAATGAATCCAGAAATTTTTTTAAAGAACTGAAGTCACTGAAACGAGGGCACCAACAAAACACATATGGTTTAAAAGACAAAAATGGGAATATGATAAATACCAATGAGGAAATGTGCATCATATGGAAAGAATATTTTGTTGAATTACTAAATTGTGAAGCTCCAAGTAACATTTTCCCACAGGAAGAGGTTCTAACATGCGAACCACAAATTGAAGAACCTACATTTGAAGAAATCCTATATGTAATCACACGACTTAAAAACAATAAGGCAACTGGGACTGATGGAATTGCTGCTGAATTTATAAAGGCAGGTGGCCATGCATTACATCTAAAGCTATACGAACTAATAATAAAAATCTGGAGGACAGAAGAATTACCCCATGACTGGAAAGAGTCATTATTGATACCTATCTTTAAGAAAGGAGACAAGTTCCAATGTGGAAATTATAGAGGAATATCACTACTGTCCACAAGCTATAAGATACTATCCGCAGTATTACTAAATAGACTAAAACCATATTCAGAAGACATATTAGGTGACTACCAGGCGGGTTTTAGACAAAACAGATCAACAATAGATCAGATATTTATCTTACGACAAATAGCCGAGAAAAATTGGGAATATAAAAGAGATCTCCATAACATTTTTGTGGATTTTAAAAAGGCTTATGAAAGTGTCCATAGGAGTAGTCTATGGAATGCTATGCAGGAATTTGGAATACCAAAGAAGTTAATCAACATGACCAGACTATGCTTGGAAGATACTTATAATATAGTAACATATAAAGGCAGGAAATCAGACCCCTTCCAAATAACATCTGGCTTGAAATAGGGTGATACACTATCGCCGCTACTCTTCAATCTGGCTCTAGAGAAAGTTGTAAGGAAGTTAAAGGAGGAATGTGATATTGGAGGAACATCCAAGCTGCTTGGTTATGCAGATGATATAGATATTATAGGGCAAAGTGAACAAAAGACATTGGAAATATTGACTCACTTAAAGGAAAAAGCCCAACAGGTGGGGCTGGTTATCAACCAAGATAAGACAGAATACATGGTAATTTCAAGAGACGGAATGGCTGAAAACTCTGGCCACATACAAATAGATAATATAACCATTAAAAGAACGGAAACATACAAATACCTGGGTACAATCTTCAACTGCTCCAACATCATAAGGGAAGAAATACAAACTAGAATCAACTCTGGAAATAAGATATACTATGCACTACACCATCTACTACAATCAAAGGCGCTATCTCGTAACACCAAAATCACAATATACAAAACACTGATCAGACCAGTTGTGCTGTATGGCTCTGAAACCTGGAGTACAACGAAAGGAGACAAAGCCTTGTTACAAACCTTTGAGAACAAAATTTTAAGACGCATCTTTGGACCCATTAGGGATACACAAAGTGGAGAGTGGAAAAGAAGAAGTAACAAAGACATTTATGATCTGTTTAAGTCCCCGCTAATCACTGGTATCATGAAGACTAATAGACTACAATGGCTGGGGCATATAGAAAGAATGGAAGATAATAGGGAAACAAAACTCGCTTACACTCAGGAAATAAATTACCGTAGACCCAGAGGTAGACCAAGAAGGCGGTGGAGAGATAATACATATACAGACCTACAAGCACTTGGAATCAACGACTGGCAAGAGAAGGTCCACCAGAGAGACGAATGGAGACGGATTGTATCTGCAGCAAAGAACCTCAATGGCTCAGAACGCTGAAGAAGAAGAAGAAGATATTCCCGAGGCACAAAACACCAACGAAACTACCACCAAATTTGATTGTCAGTGAATTCAGCCTCTTTGCTTGTTTTTGCTGCCTCCAACATATGCGAATATACTCAAGTAAAACTGTTCACCTGTCTATCTGAAACAATAATAACAATAATAGGTATCTAACTTACATCTCCATAATCTTTTACTAAATCTGTGGCAATTCAGAATGTAGCCACAGTCATCGTACTGTAATATTAACTTTATACATTATACCATTTTCACTTAACTCACAATAAAGAAATCTATATGCAATATTTCCAGTCTGTCTACAAGCGACTGAGTAAATCAGCTAAATTATTTTCACTGCCGGAAATATGAGCTACAGTGAAATCAAAATCCTGCAAAAGCAAAGCCCATCCATGGATTCGAGCATTCTTAGGAGAGCCATCCTTAAATATTTTTAAAGGCATATTATCTGAGATAACTAGAAACCTCCTTCTCAAAAGATATTTAACGAACTTCTGGACTACTTCCACAACAGACAGTGTAATTGCATAACGCTTGGGAGACTCATATACCTTTCTGCCAGAATATAAAACAGGATGTAGTAATTCTCTATACCCTTGTGGCAGAATGTACACAATAGAAAGTAAACAGGTACCATTTTCAGTAACGCAACCCTGTGCTATAAGAATGAGCTGAGAACTGAACACGGAACCTAATTCCTGCAAGGGAATATCAGACTCGCTAAGTTGTGTTGTCGGGCAGACTGTTCGAATACGCTGTATAGAACAATCATATACCAATCTAATCTGGTTCGATATCTGGTGCCAACCACCTTTCAACAACCTATTCACACACACTGTGATTCTAACCATATCTTTTACCACTTTGTTTAATGTGACAGATAACATACTACATATTATCAAAACCAACCAGAAGAAAGTACTGATAATGCCCGATGAAGTACTTGTCTTAAGAACCTCATCTTCCAGCTCACAAGTGCACATGTCGATTTCTGAGACAATGTATGCCTGTGGTGGCATATCCACCCGATTGAGGCTGTGCTTTGGCGATATAGCTGCGGCCTGCACTGTACTAACATCTCCGGGCTTTACTACCACTGGATGTGATATGTGTGAGTTTGAAACCAGAGTATCGTGAAATACCTGATTTTCTTCATGCATTTGTAAACAAGCAACAGCATTTGCTACTGCATGCTTCCCTTCCCATTCTGCTATGTCCTCAAGTGAAACATCACGTACTTCTGGGATGTTTCCGATAAAGACATCCACAAATGGATCAGGCAGCACAGCTACTTTTATATACCCAGAAAATATGGGCAGTTTATTTCAGCCCAAGCAATTGGAAACCTTTCTCTTCTGCCCCCGAAAGTCCTACAAGTCACATGTTCCCAAGTGTAGTCAGTTTCTTTTATTAATCTTTTATGTATCCCGACTATACTAGCCCCGGAATCACGGACTAGACTACAGTTTTTTTCCATTCACAATGGCTTGCTGTAAAACTAATGTACCATTTGAAATTTGAACTGCATTTGTCTCTTGCACGGGAACTTGGTGACCACAGGTTAAACTCCCGTCTCTATGGAAGATCTGGCAAGTATTACATGCTGGATCAATGGGAGAATATTCCACATCAACCGTATTTGCATGATTAGTATCTTCAGAATCACTGTTGCTACTCGATGTCACCATACCCATGTTTGCCTCTTTATATAAACGTCTTAAAGGACAACTATTAAAAACATGTCCATACGCCCTACACCGAAAGCATTGTGTTTGTCTTTGATAGGTGTTAAACCTGTCCCTGTTTTTAGCAGCCAACTTCTTTATGTAGTTATCAAAATCAGGGTGGCTATCACACATTTGAAGAGACCCATGTAAACATTTGCAAAATTTACAAGTTGTCCACATGCCCTTTTTCTCCTGTCTGGAATAAGGCAGATCTTTATGTTGTCTCTTTCATCTTTGATATGAGTGATTGCTAGACTGTTGTTGTGCCTTATAACCCTGCATCCGTGATCTGTGAGGAAACTTCTCGCATGCATTTGTCTCCACTAACGGGGACGAACTATGACTAAAGATGTCTTTATGTGCATTGAAGAATGACTCACCTTTATCTTCAAGATGCTGAATATTTGAGCACTTGTGCTCAACAAGAAAAGTAGCCATAGAAGATGGAACAGCAGAAATAAGTTTGTCTCTAATAATAAGATCACGTAACTTATTATAATAATTCATCACATTGGCTGACCGAGCCCATTTGTCAAATGTCATTTGTGTTAACGACGAAAAGTCAAGGAAAGTCTGTACTGATTTAGGAACAAGATTCTTGAAAGATGAACATAGACCAAATTCATCCAAACAAAAGTAAGAAAGGAATCTGTTATGAATATACAAATAGTTACTACGTAACTCGTCTGGAATCAGTTCCACAACATGTAAAGGCTCACCACTGAGATGTCTGTGCAGTAAAACGGCCCATTCAGTTTCCACAACTCCATAATGCTTAACGATCAGCTCAAAATTAGTCAACCAAGCGGAGATGGAATCAGAGTTCGAATATGTCTTTACTATTCCATTATACTTCTTAATAGCATCCGTGGAATGTGCCTCTATCTTATTTTTTAGCAATCTGTTCATCTTTGTCCTTCTCATACTGTTTCATTTTAAAGTTGTTTTCTAATTCCTTTTCCTTCAGAAGCTTCTCCATATTTAACTTTTCCAGATTAAAAGCCAGTTCTTTTTCTCTCAACTGTGTCTCCATTAAGATCTTTTCCTTCTCTCTATCCATCTTTTCTTTTTCTGCGGCTAATTGAGTTTCAAATTTCTCCCGTTTGGCAGCAATTTGCAATGCCATTCTTTCCTTTTCAAATAATCTTTGTTTCTCTTGTTCAGCCATTTGTTCCCTTTGTGCATCCAACCTCTCCTTCTCCAACTGTCTAACGACAGCCCTCTCGTCTCTTTCATGCGCTTGAAAAACCCCAAATTGTTTCTCCGCCCAAGCCACAAGATCCGGCCCTGACATTCCTGCATCCTTCCCAATCATAACAAAGTCCTGTAACGACGACATGTTACTATAAGAACTCTATATCCTAAAGAAATTGTAAGGACGAAATGCCAAAAGAAATTTCGCACGAAAGAACTATGATTTACAAAAGAAAGTTGATACCGACAAAGTCACAGAACGCAGCAATATATAGTTTGCTACCACACAAGAAATTGTCCACTGAGAAATAACCCCCCCAAAAAAATATTTATAGAAAATAAGATCTGCAACTCATTGAAGAAAATATAAACAGAATTAAAGTCCTTTAAATAAATAAATAAAGTTTAGTGAAACCAAATATTATTACTATATAAACATAGGAAACTATGCGCACCAAAGAATTTAGAACGCAACGCGCAATATAGCACACTAGTGCATAACGCCTATGACGTCATGAAATACATGATTAAACAAAGGAAGAATAAAATGTTTGTAAAATCACAGTATTTTGACTGCAACTATTTAACTGAAAGACCACACATGAATACTTAGCTAAAAAATCGGCAAACTTTCCCACCGCCGGATTCAACAGATCCGTCAGCCAAACCTGCTCGTATCTGACTCCAACGTTGATACAAAAATTTCCTTTGTAATGACGATCAATATAAAAGATTTCTCAGATAAATGACTCTATGACACCCTAGGTACAGTGCCTGTCATCGACCCTGCAGAACACGTAGTTGATGGCGGTGTCATTTGCTACAAACGGTAGCTATAATGTAGACCACTATCTTCACTGCTCAGTCGTAAACCAATACGTTCAGCGTTACTCTGCCACTGTCCGATTCATTCTGCTCTGATCAGTCGTTATCTTCGTCGATCTGTCGTCGTCCAACCAAAATTCTTCAGAGATATGTCGTTATTCAACAAAATTCTTTATAGATCTGTCAATGTACAACAAAATTCTTTGTAGATCTGTCCTTCATCGTAGATTTGTCGTCGTCTAATGCTATTCAGCGCTGTATGAACACCGATGAGGCGTTGACAGGAGGTTAACCTGTCTGTTCTGACCAATGAGCTGGTATAGCATAACAAAAATTATAAATGGTCCTCAGTCCTGCAATCCTGTCAGCAAAACCATGAGCTGCTGGTTCCGACGATTAACATAGCCATCACTAGTAAAACATGTGAGACGTGGACAAATTCTAGAACGTATAATCTGCAAATCGAATAGCAACTGCCGATCCCTCTACCAGTATTGTGGCTCCATAAGCAAAGCGACCTCTGATTCGATACGTTGCTGTAACTTCTCGAAAAGAAGAGAAATGAACTTGAAATTAAAATCCCTGGACAATAATAGATCGATGATAGCCAAGAGCTCCCTGGATAGGTGACGATAGGAGCAATATTATAATAACTTGAATTTCAAATTATATATGACGACAGTTCCGAAATCACACTGCCATCTCTAGTGTGAAATTACAGATGCTCAAAACTTTTACAGATGCTGTCGCAGTAACAAAACCACTGCTTCCAAATAAACTCGACCTTGACAAACACGTTGATGAAGACAATAAACTTTTTTACAGACAAATCAACAAATGGGGATATGCCACTTGGTCCCCAGCATTCTCGAACCGGCGTGATCCTCCTGGACAACAATGGAGTGTTGTGTGTAAAACTGTAGTGTATTCCTGTATCAATCTTGTAGATCTAAATATAACGGTTAGGATGACCTTCAATCCATCATTCAGTGACGCATCAAATATTTCCAAATGATCATTGAGGTCCAAATTCTCTACCGGACAAAGCACCCATGTCACGTTTCGGGGTTTTATGTGGGCTAATGTTTGTCTATTTGGCTCTGCTGACAGTATCCACCAACAGGACACCACAACTCATGTTACTCCATAAACAAGTCTCTGACACGACATGAAGAGAACGGCAACATCTTTATTGCCGGCAGACAGTAGTGTACGACTCTGAATGATAATGCAGATCCAGGCTTCAGTCTCTCACTAACACTTTCATTCTCGTAACTTGTCTACTAATCCTACCTTCATAAGTGGCTGAACTGTTATGCAACTGAGTGTGACATCGCCTGCATTGGTGGTGTCATGATGTCTAGGTATAAGTAACCTTGCTAGAAACCTCCTCGCATGTTCTATTGTCGTTGCGTTTGGATAATACCTTACAGACGTGTATCGAACATGATGTTGCACCGCAACTCCTACAACCATTGACAAGATGTGACACTACCTTTCTATGTCTAAACTGGTGAAGAAATCTAAGACAATCCTTACTGCGTGTACACTGGTGTTGGAAGCTGGTGGCCGAATGCCCCAAAACTCCAGTTAGGTTGTTATCCTACGTATCGTGTGATGTGGTATTCGTTTCTTATAAGTGCAGCATTGTGCACATTTCTCAGAGTTTCCTATTTCTAAATATTGATGCACTCGCTCATCAAGTTAACTCATCTACGCTGTCATCAGCTACATGACATCGCCCATGGTAGCTATTATATTCTAGTGACATTTCGTTAATAAAAAAATAAAGTAATGTTGCATGTCCCTTGCAAGATGTTGTGATTAGCTCCACATGATTTTCTAGTCACATTTTAGGTTCAGTAGTTTGCCATTCCATTCTGAATGAGAAATCGTTTAAGCCCGGCCAAGCAGTGATGTTAATGAACCCATTACCCCACATATGAAATCCATCAGTATCACATTGAAGTCTCTTCGTTAATTATAAGCAGATATTATTGGTATGTATACAAGAGAAATGTCAGGAACATAACTCCAAAATGTTCTCCACTTTCATTGACCGTACCAAGACTTTAGATAGTGGAAGGCCCCGGTTAACGCCGGGGTTACGTTCTTGGAAAACGCGTCTTTAAGTGAAACACTATTTCCCATAGAATTAAATGGAATACAGTGTATTATGTAATGTTTATTTTGATGGTTGTTGATATTTATGGCTAAATAGAAGTGGTTTGGAGGGCGAGTGGTAGAGTTATTGGGATGTAGAGGCATTAAAACCACGACTCGCTCCAAAACGATCATAAGCAGTACTAGTACTGCTCTGTCCCGCTTTCTTAGCTAGATCTTCATAGAGAGACTTTGCTCTCTCTTGGATAGCCATCTTGCTCACAGGCATATTCCGTTGGTTCTGGTCTTCAATCTAGATGGCCAATAGTGCTTCCATGTTCTCCATAAGAGTACTTCTGGTATGAGTGATCTTGGAAGCACTCAAAGGGTTTACGTTTTTAGCACCCTCTTTGATTTTGTCAGCACCTGCACGAATTGTCCTTACCATGGTTGGAGGTAAACCATGGACTTTACCCTTATCAACAACCTGATCGCCAGCCTCAAAACAACGTAACACATCTAACTTCACCTCAAGAGTAACACTTTTCCTGGTTCTCTTAAATCAAACACACTATCAGCACTTACTGTGTGCTTTGAACTCATAATTATCAGTGATTACATGATAAAATCTTGGAACAAACTGTCTGTCAAACTGTCATTTACTGCCTATATAGTATCTTGCTGTGTATGGCAGGGAGGTCTCTGCGCCTGAGGAATTAAGGCCACCTGGCTAGGGCTGTCGCCATGAACTGTGCAGGTTAGGAGTTTCTTTTTGCCCTGGACAGAAAAAAATCCCACACCTTACTGAGGATTTGAACCCAGGTCTCCCGAAGGAGAATCCAGCATTCTAGCCACTTGTCCAGCCGCTCCTCCCCTGGAAAAACACACTGCACAAAAAGTAAAATGGCGACGTTAACGCAGCATAGCAACACAGGTGACGGCATTATAGCGGAACATAGCGACGTAAAGTGAAGTTATGGACCATTGTGACAACAATGTTTTAGCGAAACGACGTAAACCGAAGCGACGTGTAGCAGGGCCTATCAGTACAGTCAGCAGAGAAGGACTGGAAGATTATGGCAAAATATAGCTGTCCACAAAAGTTTGTCCAAATAGTGCGGCTATTTCATGATGGTATGCAGGCAAGAGTACAGGAAAACGGTGAACTGTCTGAGCCCTTTGCTGTCACCAATAGAGTGAAGCAAGAATGTGTCCTGGCACCAACACTGTTCAGCCTCATGTTTTCAGCTGTGCTGACGAATGCCTTCGAGAACAATGACATTGGAATAGACATCAACGACTGCATGGATGGAAAGTTGTTCAATCTCAGAAGGCTGAAAGTTAAAACCAAAACTAACAGCGACACCATTAGAGAGCTGCTGTTTGCTGATGGTTGCGCTCTATATGCAAACTCAGAGGCAGACATGCAACACAATGTTTCAGTTTTCTCATATGCCTGTGCCAACTTTGGGCTCACTATCAGCTTGGAGAAGACTGTAGTTATGTACCAGCCAGCTCCAGGGAATAATCACACCGTACTGAATATCAAAGTGAATGGTCATAGACTAAGTGTTGTGGACAAATTCACTTATCTTGGCAGCACTGTGTCACAAGTAGCCACAATTGATGACAAAGTGAATGCACGAATCTTCAAGGCCAGCATGGCCTTTGGCAGACTGTACAAGAATGTATGGGACAGAAGCAGAATAAACCTGCAAACAAAGCTGAAAGTCTATTAAGCAGTTGTATTATCCACACTGCTATATGCTTTTGAAACCTGGACTGTTTACCAGCGACATGCTAGGAAATTAAACCACTTTCACACAGTCTGCCTTAGGAAGCTACTGAAGATTAAATGGCAAGACAAGATCCCAGACACTGAAGTCCTAGAAAGAGCGTCCATGCCCAGTATCCACACTCTACTAATGAAGAATCAGATTCACTTGGCTGGTCACCTAATTCGCATGCGAGATCACAGGCTCCCTAAAAAAAATTTTTATGGTGAGCTGCGTTGTGGTAAACGCTGCCAAGGCAGCCAGAGAAAACGCTTTAAAGACACTCTGAAAATCTCACTGAAAGCCTTTGGAATTCATCATGACACCTGGGAGACTGCAGCCAGAGACCGAAATTTGTGGCCTACATCATAATATAAGGGGGCAGTCACTTGTGAGACAACCAGGACTACAAGAGCTGTGAAGAAAAGGCTGGACAGAAAAACCACTGCAGGAGATCCTCCTGGAACATCAAGCATTCTTTGATCACATTGTCAAAGAACATTTCGAGCCAAAATAGGCCTTATCAGCCATCTTAGAACTCACGGCTCCATACTTTCAACCCCACTGGATGAAATGAATGGTCATCATCATTCTTGATGGACAAACAACATTATTGGTATGAATTAATTGTCTCTTTGACGTCAGTTATTGAGCGAAAGAGGGTAAAAAATTGGTTGGCAGAATTGAAAAAGTATTTTGACAAATCAACTTGTATCATATGCTTGCCTACAATCCTATAGGAAAATACATGTAAAGGCATGCCACCTAGGCCCATGAATTGATTCATGCTCACTTTGGGTCCCCAACATGGAGGATAGGTAGTTGAGCTGTTAAAGCCTCTGGAGTGTTTATGCTTGTCGCTGTGGTTTGCTTATGCATTTCTCATGTTGGACTAGCAGTGCATGGTTCTGTTGCCCTGCTACTGAGTTGAGTGTGTGGAGTGACACTGAGCTGTCAATGTTGTGTGGATTGCATTTACATCTGCCCACGGTTGTTTATAGCATGAACTGCATGTTCAGAAGAATGGCGGCTGACCAGTCGGTCGCTGAACTAACTGGATTGCCTAATGCATTAATGTGTGGCTGCTGGTTTCTCTAGTGACTGCTGCTTCCATCGACGATGAACTGTATTTTTCGGACTTTTGTTTTAGCATTCTGGCAGCGGCATTATGCATAGCATACCAGTGCAGGCTGTTGGTTTGTCAAGACTCCTGTCTGTTCCACTTTTCACATAGGGCAGTGAGGAGCATTTTGTGTGATATTCACTGGCATATGAACGGAGCATAATGGGTCGACCCTTTGCCTTAAAGTTGGAACCACCATTGACTGACTGATTCATGCTTTTGGAGATCGCAAAGATGATTAGAAGCAGATCATCCATGACAGTTGGCAAGTCACTTGACAATGATGCATGTCAGTAAAAGACATACAGAAAACATGGATGCTGGATTGCAGATGTGTGTTATGACTTCTGCACAGCAGTATCACTTGATTAAACACAAAACCGCTTGACACATGCAAGACCTTGCATCAAATAGATATTGATACTGCCATAGTCATATCATGTTCATATGTTCTAGGCCACAGCATAATGAGGTTTGGTGAATAATATCAAATTAATCAAAGCATCTTTAAAATACCCAGTTGTTGCAAATAACTGGTTCTCATCAACTTTGAAAATTGTAGAAATTTTTAAACTTTGAATATCTTTATGAAAGAGGCATAAACATTCATACAATGAAAATTGGAAAGTTAGATTAGTTGCATATCCTTTACAGGACGTAGCAGTCAACTCCAACATAGTGAGTGTTTGTTTGTTATTCCTGGGAAAGTTTAATTTCAATAGTTTGCCATTGCTTTCTGAATGTCCGGCACTCACACCATTGTATGTAAACCAACGCAAGGCAGTCTGCTTCCAAATTGCCCACAGCTGTGTTTCGATCGCAGTATGCAGGATTAAGAATTGCAGAGTCGCCACAGAGCCGGCTATTAAAATGGTTAGAAAAAATGCATCTTGTTGCCAGTCAAGTTCTGAGAACTGATTTTTTTTTTCAACTCTTGAGAACTTGCCAAATTGGATATTATGTCTCATGAAAAGTGTAATCCATCAGTCAAACAAGAGCTTTGAAATTGACTAGTGAGTTAGTTTACATGAAATAATTGTTTTTCTGTTGAATACATGTTCAGACACCATTGTAAACCATGGTTAATTGAGCTAATTTGCTGAAGGCAGACACCATTGTAAACCTTGGTTAATTGAGCTAATTTGCTGTAGGATTGTTACAATTTCAGTTAAATCAATTAAACTCAGTTTTTCTATCAGCACAGTTATCATTTCTGTTGCAGATCACAAACCAGCTTAGCACTCATGACTCTGTGCTTTTTGTGTCAACCTTGAGTGGCTCCTTCTCTGCAGTTAGCCGTAACACTGGCAAGATTATGTGGTCACTCAAAGAAGGTATGTATAAATTGATTGATGAATTTTTAACTAAAGTAGCGTCATATATGGTCTCTCTCGGAGTGTAGGGATGATGCTTGTTACTTGCTTATTTCTATCTGAAATTTGTTGAAAGCATCTATAACAGAGCATGAAACTATGGCTGACATGATTATATTTTACACAGGAGATATTTACTTAGCTGAAGTCATACAGAAAAAATAAAACTGATGCTAATTTGTTTGTTTGTAAATAACCGAGTTGGTATAAACTGAGTCTTAGACCCTTGAACACTGACTTCCTGGCACTTGGCCGTCTTAATAGATGATAGTTTGTAAAATGGAGTTATAGCTCTCTACAGTGCACAAAACCTGGACTGAATTTAGAGACTATGTGTTGCCCATGCAGCATAATCCCTCTCTCGGCCTGCCTAGTTTACTCCAGAGAAGATAGCACCAGAATGTCTGGAACAAGACAAGAAGCTGCAGGAGCTGCTGGATCAGCAAAGCCTGTCAGAGCTTTGATCCTAGACCAGTTGCCGACCAAGGCTTAGGGCCTGGTCTGCCCTGCCATGAAATTTAGTCTTTAGGTTTCATTTTCTCGCACTAGGATAAGGCTTGTACCCTCCGAGTTGCACTCCACTCGAAGCCGTTGACACAATTGGGGTGTCAGGTTTGGTGTGCGCTGCCCAACATTTGGTGCTAACAGACAGCAGGTAGTATCATCTACTGTCATACGGTGGCTCAGTCATATCTGACTAAGATCTGACATTAATAACATTAAATAAGAAATGTAGTATCCCTGGGAAGGATCATCCAGTCAACTGATGCCTGCAAAAGTTGGATGTGTCAGCCTATGGCGCAAGAACGCAGCTCTGTTGTAAACAGGCACAACGCAATCACGTCTGAAAAACTCTGCGGATGAATGGAGAAGAAGAAATGTAATATTAATAGTGTTTGCAAAAGTATCATCATGGCAAAGGTAGCCTTTTGCAAGATGGAAAACATACTGACCAATAAAAAGCTGTCAGTTGCAGTGAGAAAGAGTGTTGTAGTAATATATAGAACCTGTAATGTTATATTCATGTGACAAAGGAACAATTAGCAGACAAACTGAGAAACATCTAATTTTTTTTCCCCACGTTTCCATCCTGTTTCAAGATATTGCGGTCAACATCAGCATCTTTCAGCTGTATGTTGATTCCTAGGCTAGATTACGCTCATCAGCATGCCATGACTTTCTGAGCGACCGGCTCCATACTCTCATAAGTCACTGGTGCGACTCGAACCACTTCCAATTCTCGTGCGCTCACGTCAACCACGAGAGTATTCGGGGTTACGGAGAAAGCTGCTAACTCCTCGGCCAGGGAGACTGGCAAGAAACATCTAATGGCAGTGAAAATGTGGTTTCAGAGGAAGATGCAAAGGATACCATTGATGGACAGAAACAAGAATGGGACAGTTCTATAAGAAACAAATGAAAACCATAAATTGATTAGGGAAATTAGACATAGTCTAGGTTTTATGTGCATAGTATGTGCAGAAATAATCTAGAAAACATAGCGACAACTGGCAGTATTGATAAGAAATGATGAAGGGGAAGGCAGAGAGATAAATATCTGAATGGCTGAGCCACTTGGCATAATTGGGACCAGAACATAGACCTGATCCAAGACTGGTAATTGTGTGAGAAGGCGAATCATGGTTTACCAGCATGGCACATAATGATGATGATGAGTGTTTGCAAGCCATGCCAGTTAGTAAGTCTAGCCTTTATCAGTACTTGGACACAAGAATGGTAGAGTACTTAAATGTGAGACACACAACATCTGCCACTTTTATTATTGATGTAAGTATAACAACTGTCAGCTGACAGGCACTAAATAGGTCAGCCTGCCTGTTAGATTTAGATCTTCTCTGTCATAGATATGCAGCATGGGGACAAAAATCAATATGTTTTATTACAAAAGGTGTTTACCAGAACTGGATGAATGTAGATGTATTCATGTATGGAAAGGCTGGTGTGTAGGACAGGCTGGTGTGTGACAGATGTGGTTGCTGGGTCACATAGGGGCAGAGTGTATATGTTAGTTCTACACAGAGGCAGAATTAAGGAGGCTTTAGTAGAGACAGAATAAATACTTTGCTACACTTGAGCAGGGTTGTGGGTGTTTCACACTTACATAATTACTTTGCTACACTTGAGCAGGTTTGTGGGTGTTTCACACTTACATAATTACTTTGCTACACTTGAGCAGGGTTGTGGGTGTTTCACACTTACTCAATGGAAATGAGAGCCGCACTAGAGCAGTGGCCAGCACCATATACCAAAGTATTGATTGCTTTAGAAAAATACAGGGTTAGCACCATATAGGAACTGCTGGCCGAGTGGGTAGAATACAGAATTATCCTTTGGGAGCCTCGGGTTTGACTCCTCAGTAAGGTGTGGATTTTTTCTGTGGGGGGAAAAGGGGGGGGGGGGGGGAAGAGAGAAAGAATACCCTAACCTGCAGTCCACAGCTAGCCAGGTGGACTTGCTTCCTCAGGCTCAAGACCCCCCCTGCCATACACCGCAAGGTACTATATAGGCAGTAAATAACAGTTTGACAGTGACTCAATATGCCACATGAGCAATGGTACAAATGACATGATGATAGTTGTATTTTTTCAAGAATATTGAATGGTAGACATTGGGAGGTACAGAGACGTCCTGTATCAAGAAGTGATCCATTTAAATGACATGTACTCTTCCTGATTGATGTTTTCTTACTGCACTGCTTGTTATGTGATTGTATAGCAGTCTTCATTTGTAAATATTTACTAGCTTACTGAACAGTTTATGGCCTTTTCTTCTGTATGTATAAGGATGCTTGGCAATAAGTAATGAAATAGTGAAGAAACTGGGGGAAGCAGATGTGGTTTTTGAGAAAAAATTTGAGAAAATTGTGGGCAGTGAAGAAATGGCAAATTAAATTTATAGGCCAAATCAACAGAAGAGGTGGAATACGTTTTATGTAGGAAAATACTAGGCAAGAGGCAGTTAGAGACAGAAAAAGATGTTTGTGGAAAGTTTTAACAACTGACAACAAATAATATAAGCAACATCAGTGACATCAAAACATAAAATGACAGAGAGGGTTGGGTCTTCACAAGCATTGATATATGCTTCAGACTAGGCACCTAAAGAAGAAGAAGAAATAGTTGGCATGGCATCTCTTGTGTGCTTTTTTATAGCATTTCACACGACAGCTTGGAATTTGGGAGAGATTTGAATGTGCTGTGAGACTAAAGATGTCTCAAAAGAGATAAATTTAATCAGTGTTTCATAGCTTGACTGCTAACATCATGGTCAGAGATGACCAAGTCTCCATTGAAACTCCATGTGGTGGTCTTGGAAACACTGCATTCTGGCCAAGAGAGTAGGGATCAAAAGGAGAAGATAAACCTGGTGGTCTTGGAAACACTGCATTCTGACCAAGAGAGTAGGGATCAAATGGGAGAAGACAAACCTGCTAGTCTTGGAAACATTGCATTCTGGCCAAGAGAGTAGGGATCAAAGGGAGAAGACAAACCTGGTTACGAAAGTATGGTAATCAGAAGAGGCAAATTCATTATAAATAGGCACAGTACCACAGCCATTGTTTATTTGAGTAGATGACCAGACTGCAAGAACATCAGGTCAAACAGGATGAGGCTAAGCAGATGTGACATGAGAGGAGCCAAAGAAGAATAGTCCAACACAGAATTGGTGTCATCAGCCGCTATGCGCTGAGAGGGGTCTGATCACTTATAAATTGAACAGTTTGATGTGCATTTAGATCATCTGTCAACTAACTAACTAACTAACTGACTGACTGACTGACGATCTGTCAACTTGCTAGCTAGCCAACCAGTAATTCAACTAACCAACCATGTGAATTTGTTGTTTGGAAATTTCAGGAAAAAAAACTGCTTGATATACTAGAAAAAGAAGCACATATTTTAGAAATATTATTACTTGGAGGGTTATCCTAGCATAAGTATTATATATACTTTGCAGATATCGTGGATTTCTTTACCATGGACAGATCACAACACAGGAAACTATTCATCCTGTGTGAAATTGTTTCACTTTTCTGCCTATGATAACATCTACTATAGGATTACCTATATATACTCTTAAATAAACTATGTGTTTGTTTATGAGAGTGTCTGTAAATGGTATAATTAAATGGAAATTGTTTGTGGTTTATTTCAGATCCTGTCTTGCGTGTTCCATTGGATTTTGCTTCAGGGTAAGGAAACATTTTAGCAGACAAAATGTGCAGTTGCAGCATGAGCGAGCACTTCAGCTAATGTGATACACACTTGCCCAGTGGTCACCTGTCCAAATTACCATTGAGGAGGGGATATTTTAACAGTTGACCTGGCCTGAAATAGGTACCAGGAAATGTGCTGGGAAGTAAAGGTGATATTGACCACATTATGCACCAAGTGCTGATTGATCTATAACAGTGGTTCCCAAACCACGGGCCACTTGTGGCCCGCCAGCTGTCAGAAAGGGACATGCGAAGCCTCGTTATTTAATACAATATCTTCTTCTTCTTCTTCTTCTTCTTCAGCGTTCCGAGCCATTGAGGTTCTTTGCTGCAAATACAATCCGTCTCCATTCGTCTCTCTGGTGGACCTTCTCTTGCCAGTCGTTGATTCCAAGTGCCTGTAGGTCTGTACATGTATTATCTCTCCACCGCCTTCTTGGTCTACCTCGGGGTCTACGGTCATTTATTTCCTGAGTGTAAGCGAGTTTTGTTTCCCTATTATCTTCCATTTTGTTTCGTAACAAAGAAAGGTTTTTAATACAATATATTTTAATAATTTCGAAAATGCACGTCGAACATCAGCGTGTGATAATTTACTCTGCTTGTGGTTGTTATGCTCAGTTATTATCGAAAGCGCCTGTTCAGTTTGCAACGAAACGTTATGAAGACACTGACTGCCTTTAAAGTTTTAGAATTTCATTGACAAAAGTTAAGAAAGATAAAAATGATATTGCACGACTTTTATAATGTTTTAACGTTGTCGCCCGCTTAACTACCGAAAATAATAGAAATGACCCTCTGCTTGAAAAGCTTGGGAACTACTGGTCTATAACAATACAGAGCTAGCATCACACATTCAGCAAGCCTCAAGGTGTGGACAAGGGTCCTTTTGAGTGATATGACCAGTTGTATTTCTTTCATGAATGCTGCTGTCACCTTGCCATCTTGATAGACGATAGTTTGTTACATTGTACTTCACCAAAGGCATAATACCAGGGGGATTCAAATTAAAACCTGAAAAATGTTAAAGAAATTACAGTAACTATGCCATTGTCTTGTAACCTGTCAATATTATTGTTAAGGATGTCAAGAGTGTTAAGTATGTGACATCATGGTGCAGACATATACTTTGACATCATAAGGACAGTTTAAAGATGGCCGCCCCACTTTTGACATGTACCAAAGGAGGAGCAGCGTTCTGTTGTCCGATTTTTGATCAGTGAAGGTGTGAAACTGACAGACGTTAATTGGCGAATGAAGGTCCAGTATGGTGATGCATGCCTGTCAGTCCAGCAAGTGTAAGAATGGAGTAGGAAGTTTCATAACAGTTTGATTTCTGTGACAGACTGTTCATGATCGATCGGATCAGGCACACCTAGCAGTGGCCTCTGATAATTTTTTTCTACAGGAATCCAAGCACTTTATCGGTGCTGGAGGACTTGCATTGAATGCAATCATGACCACATTGAAAAGTGATACATTTTTTCTTTACTTTTTCAGAATATATTCACACACAAAAACAAACAAAAAATTTAAGGTTTTTATTTGAAGCCCCCCTTGTAACTACAACCCTTAGCGGTAGTGAATGTGACTGATCAGACCAATTCATGCTGTAAATGTTTGTCCACAATTGATGCACGTGAACACGTGGTCATTTCCACCATCACACACCATCTGACATCTCACACGCTCAATGTGTGACTCAAATGAATTAATTTTCTTCTTTGTCTTTATTCCATTTGTGATCTTTGCCCTCCATGCAATATGAATATATACTCCTTTCATGAATATGTTAGTGATAAATGAGCAGTTGACATTCCCAATTTTCAAGCTGAGGTCTATTTTTTCACTTTCTACAACCACTGCATCTTTCATTTTCTTTAGTTCCTTCTGACTTTGCTGTCAAGATGTCATCAGCACAACAACAATTATTTATTGACCACCAACCACGATCCCTGTAGATCTCATTATAAACTTACTGTACAATGTAAACAAATCAGGGAGCAACCTTGTCTGACACCCTTCTTTAAACACTGAAATGTTACTAAATGGTTATTGATTCTTATAGCATTCCCATATGTATGGCACGCTACACCTTCCTTGGGTATTTTTAATGCCCATGTTAAACATTGCCTCAATGAATCATGTATTATTGATTATTTTTCATGCGTTTTAATGCTTATTGTTCTTTTGTTGTCAAAGATTTGCTTCATAAGAGATGTTGAATGAATGAATGTATGAGAGGAAATAAAGAAGAAGGGCAGAATGTCAGACGCTGTGTGCCCAATTCTTAACTCTTTGAAAATAAAGATTTTCATTCGTTCGTTCGTTCGTTCACTCATTCGTTCGTTCCAATATATGTTCTTTATTATTTGTAGATCTGTGCCATCAAGTGTTTAATAGTTTAAGCAGTTTGATTATTTCCTTATGTTTCACTCTTTCTATTGCTTTTGTGTCATCTGTGAAGTATAAGTACAGATCTGTTTTTACTTCTATAGCTGTATCTAATAGTGTTCTGAGAATGTCTTTGTTTTGTTTGTGTCCTTTAACTCTACATCATCATCATCATCTTCCACTTCTGCCGTCAAGCGTCGTGGGGAGGAATAATTTGCTTTCCAGCGCCCGTGGGCGGCACTGGATTGTATCATTCCGTGTGGTTGTACAATGTCTTTGATGTCATCAATCCATTTTCTTCTTGGACGTTCTCGTGGTCTCGTCGCAGATAATCTTTGATGTAAGGCCAGTGATGGTAGTTGCTGGTGTTGCATTCTAACGACATGGCCAAACCACTTGATCTTCTGTCTTTCAATAAATGTGGCACAAGGTGTTGATCCCACAGTCTGTCTGATAATAGCATTTCTTACTCGGTCTCGGATTGTTCAGTTGGCAGCTCTCCTCAGGCATCTCATTTCGCAGGTGTTGATTTTGCGAAGGTGTATTTTAGATAAAGTCCAGGTTTGAGATTGGTAGCATAGGGTTGGTGTGAATATGCTGTTTATTATCTGTCGTTTTGTGGACATGGGTATATTTGGATGTTTCAGTAAGGGTGATAGTTGATATGTAAGTGCAATAGCTTTTTGACATCTGATTTCGATTTCTCTGTCCAATCTGCCATCTTCTGTGATCATACTTCCAAGATATTTAAATTCTTTAACTTGTTTCAGAGTTGTGCTATTTATCTGTATACTTAGTGGGCCCGGCGATCTGCTAACTCGCATTACTTTGGTTTTGGCTGTATTTATACTCATATTGTATCTCCTGCATGTTGAACTCAGATTATTAATATGATTTTGCAGTCTGCCCTCGTCGCTATAAAACAGGCACTGATCGTCTGCAAATAGAAGTTCATTTATTTCCTGTGGATCAGTTGTTTCATCTGGAGTAAAGAGTTCTAAATTTTCTGAATCTGTTCTGTCGAGACTTGCTTCTTTGGAAATTCTGTCCATGTAGATATTAAATTGCAGGGGAGAGAGCATACTCCTGTAATGACTGTGAACATATCTGATATACCTTCTTGTGTTCTTACTGCACTTCGGCTCGAGTGGTACATGGCTATGATATTTTCTAGCAGTTGCCCTTGTATCTCATAGTCTTCAAGGATGGTCCATAATTTGTGTCTGTTTACTCTGTCGAAAGATTTTTCCTGATCTACAAACACAATATTCTGCTGGTCACTATATTCAATAGTTTTTTCACATATTTGTCTAAGTGTAAATAATGCATCAGTGCAACTTTTACCTTTCCGAAAACCGAATTGTGCTTTGCTTAACTGTTGTTCAACTATTGGTCTAGCTCTTTGTTCCAAAAGTTTTGCATACATATTCCCTATATGGCTCAGGAGTGATATATATATACCTCTGCATGTTTCGCACTCTCTCATGTTGCCTTTCTTTTTCCATATTGGTACTACTATTGCCTGTTGCCAATCATCTGGGACTTTTCTTTCTTCCCATGCTATATTAAAAAGTCTTGTTAGCCATTTAACTCCTGTTTCCCCACAGGCCTGAATAGCTTCTGTGGTTATTCCATCTGGACCTGGTGATTTGTTTTTAGGACTTTTCTGTATAACTACGTTGACTTCTGCAGGTATGAAATTTGGTTCCTTTATAACAAAGCGCACACAGAGAGGACTAACACTCTGTTGGTTGAATATAAATGGAGTTTTATTTCATATTGATGACCACTACAAGAATCTTATTAAAATTCCAAACTCAGGGTGACTTCTCTCTTCTAGTCCTAGATGTTTACTGACTGCCCTAACAACAAACTACGTCACGACTTGAGCATCTCTCTGCTCATCCCATCCTGATGCTCAAGCGTGCTGTAGCTTTGCACACCTAACTAATACATTCTGCTACACCTTCCTATGTTTTGAAGAGACTTTTTCCCTTCAAAAAGTCTTTACTCCTAATCCCTCTATACCCTCTCTTTCCTTTCACAACCCCTCTAATCTTCCCCCAAACCAACAATCTATTCGTAACTCTTTCCCCTGCCATATAGTAAACCACTATACATTCTTGTTCGTTCTTGGTTCCTTTACAAAATATATACATCATAAGAACAGCTCGTATAAATCATTATCGTACATTTAACATTATGAAATTCCTCACTCTTTCACAACACAGGATAGACAGAAAACAATGTAGTTAGAAAAAGTAAAGAAGGGGTGCGCACCCAGTTTGTGAAAAGTACAAGAAGTATAATGAATGAATAGTCAACACAATCCCATTTACCTCTCTTTCTCACGAAAAAACTTTTGTAGAAAGTTTTTTCTAAAATATATTCTATGAAATACATATCCGTTTACTATAAATTAAGTTGCTCTAAGTTTTCTCAACATATATATATTCAACATTTATATTGCCATCCACAACCTTGTCTATATTTCTGATATCTCATCTCCAACCACGAACCAATGTTCATATTCCATGAACATTTTAAATTAATTAACGCTGATTTTTCACAGCTCCTATATCTTGCCCCCTCACATCCCATGATATGCTTCCTTGTCCACCTATATATACCCAACCTTATATCTTCACATAATGCTGACTTTAATGCAGCTCCTATTTTACTTTCTCATAGCCATCCCCGACCTATGTTTCTAATACTTCATATCCATAAGAACCTCTTCATGCCGATTATCACAGCAACTTAATATTCACAAAGAGAATGTGTCTCTCTATTAGCCCTCAGTAGTTTTATTAACTCTTTTCTGAACGAAGGGTCTTAAATAAAGCCCCATGTATTTTCTTTATTCTAGCCAACACCATAATTATTTGAAAATTAAACTTACTTAATTAAATTTGTAACATATTTACTAACAAGGTAACCTAACACACAAAACAACTTAGCTAAATAAAATCAAAACAGGACATCATACCCCCCAAATAGTTTTTTATACATATTTATGTTTCCCCTCATATTAACTAAAGATGTCAACTCATTCAAAGAAAAACACATTTTAAAATAATATAACATGCATTCTATCAAATCAGAAGAAAATATTCTAGTATTACCTAACACTACTGGTCTCTTTTACGGACCAATAGTTTGTACGCAAAAGTCTAAGAACACAATAACCCTATTCTAAAATCAAATAATAATCATTTTACAGGAGCAAATCAAGCAACAAAAAAAACATATTATATATGAGGCATTAAAAGCTCAAATTCAATAAAAACAACTGTCTTCTCGCTAAAGAGAAGGTTTTCAAAAAAAATATAATTCACTTAGAATTAACTTCGTAAAGTGACCCAGCAACCTTGGCCTCCTATACGAACCAATGTAACACATATCTATTCACACAAGTCATTCCATTATTTTTATAACCGAGAAAACACAACTCACTGCCAAGTATATATATCTGTTACCTACAGACCAATTCCTAACTTAAAACAATATCTGTTCTCTCAATAAAAGTCATTAACCAACAATGACCGTACTATCTACCAATAGAACTTGTGGTTCGGCACACCAATTGTTTCCCTTTAATTTGTAGCAACTTCTTAATCATTACCATTAATCACTGTCTCATATACTTCATCAAGTATCTCTTTCCTTTTTAAATCATGAAACTTATTTCTTGCCATCTGCAGTATTTTCTATCCATTTACTTCCTACGTTTCCACTTCTTCAATAACTCCAAGTTTCTTTGAATAAGTGCTATCTCCACACCAATATCTTCTTCTTCGTATAACTTATTAGTTACTTCCATACTACTATTTGATTCTGACTTTTCATCCATTTCCTCTTCTTCATCTGTATGTCTCTCGCTAGCAGCCGCTAATTTCTTCCGTTCAATATCCCATCTAATTTGTCTATCATTATTTCTTAAGGACCTTTCTAGTAGAGGCATATCTTCACCGCTTGTTGAATAATCTCTGATTCTTCTCTGTCTTTTTACTTCTTTTTCTCTTTGTTTTTTTTACTTCTTTTTCTCTTTGTTTATCCATTCTTCTTTTCGTTGCTTGTCTAGTATTCTTAAATGGAGCACCTATTTCCTCTTCCATAGACTCTATACTATAATGATCATCCTCATTTACATTTTCTTCTTCTATCGTTTTCGGCATTGTCTGTTCTTGAGTATCATCGCACACTGGAGTTGTTATTAACTGATTTTGTACTGGATCTTTTCTAAAAGCTGGGGTTATTGTAGCTCCTCTGACGACTTGTTCATCTAAGTATCCGGTGTCTGAATAATAATAATTATTATAATTATTATTTCCCTTCTCATCCTCATCTCTTCTTAAGTGTTCCACGTGTGCCCTTGCCACATGTCCCGTAATCTGGTTCTTGATACTATACGATACATTTCCTAGCTTTTCCAAAACGTAATAACCTGGGACCCAACGAGCATCAAACTTAGTGTTCCTTCTATGCTTCTTGTAATAAACTCTATCACCCACTTTAAACTCCTGTAACTTTGTATTCACGTTTTTGTACTTTTTCTGTCTTTCTCTAGCTTTAATTATATTATTCTTTAATCTTACGTGTGCTTTATGCATTTCTTGTATGATAGTCTCTTGAAAGTCTTCCCCCATATATTTCCGTCTTGGTTTTAACAGATTATCTATAGGTAGTATTGGTTCTCTCCCGTGTATTAAATAGAATGGTGAAAACCCCGTGCTCTCATTTTGATTTGTGCGTATAGCGCTAAGCGCAGGTCCTAGGAATAAATCCCAATCTTTTTCATGTTCATCAACAATCTTTGCTATAATATCGTATAATGTCCTAAGTTGTCGTTCGTTCTTAGCATTTGAAGAAGGTCTGTAGTATGAGGTCTTTATATGTTTTATATTCAAATCTTTTAATAACTTTTCGAATTTCTTATTCACAAATTCTTTACCATTATCCGTGAGTACAATCTGTGGACAACTAAATCTTGGTACGAACTCCTGTAAAAAATATTAATGACAGTATCTGTGCTCTTATCTGGGATTGCATAAACTTCCGGCCAAAGACTATAGACGTCTACCATATGAATTAAATACACGTTCCCTGATAATGTTCTAGGGTGAGGACCCGATATATCTAAACTAATTTTTTGCATTGGAAACTGAGGAATATCTGTATCTTGTAAGGGACACTTAATTGTTTTCATATTCCTTAATCTGCATCTTTCACACGTATCTACTATTTACAAGCAGATTTAAATAAGTTCGGCCAATAATATTTACTCGTAAGTGCTTTCACTAATTTATCACGACCGAGATGACCATTCTCATCATGATATGCTTTTAAAACTTCATCTTCCAAATGTTTTGGAATATATTTCCTTAGCTGTTCGTTCCACTTCACTCCTTTCACTCATATAATATAACTGTTCATCCTCTTGCAAAACTAAATAATTCTTCTTATATTTATTCTCTTCCGTTTCTTTTAATTTCTGTTTTATTTGTAAGACTTTTGGATCTAATTCTTGTTCTTCTTTCATATTAAATTGTGCTAAATGTGGGTCTTCTGCTCTAGGTTCAGACTCTTGATCCGATGGTAAACTCTCAAAGTCTTCTCTATTTATTATGGCAGAATCTAATATATTTACTTGCCAGTTTCGGTCGTCTATCTCCGGTTCTCCTTCATCTTCCGTGTTTCCTAATGACTGTGGATATGGGATTCTAGACAATAGATCAGCGCATGTGTTGTTCCTACCTGGTATGTATTCTATTCTTGTATTGTATCCTTGCAGATTCAACGCCCATGTCTGTATTTTTCTGTTCTGCACTGGAGCTTCTAACAAAGATTTTAAAGGCATGTGGTCAGTTCTAATAACAAAATTTGCGTTATGTAAATAGTAGTTAAGTTTCTGTAGAGCATAATGAATAGCATAAGCCTCTTTCTCAATAGTCGACCATTTGCGCTGAGACCTGCTAAGTTTATGAGACAAGAAATAAATTGGCCTTTCATTTTTAACCCCTGGTATTCCAGATTCTTTTCCTTCATATGGTTGAACCAAACAGGCTCCTATAGCATTATCGGAAGCATCTGTATATAGTACTAGCTGTTTATTCAAATCTGGATGCGTCAATAGTGGTACCACTGTTAAGCTGTTTTTTAAAAACTCGAACGCTTTTTGACACTCATCATCCCACTTAAATCTAGCGTATTTTCCAGTTAAATTAGTAATAGGCTCTGCTATCATTGAGAACCATGGAATGAACCGCCTATAATACCCACAGGTTCCAATAAACGCACGCACTTCTTTTACGTTAGTTGGAGGAGGTAACTCTTTAATAACCTTTATCTTGTCTTGGTCTGGTTTAATTCCGTCTCTATTAATAATATACCCCAAATATTTTGTTTCTGTTTTTAAAAACTCGCATTTACTAAGCTTCAATTTAACATCATGTACTCTTAATCTGTCGAATACTAATCTTACATGTTTTAAGTGATCATCCACATCCCCTGCTGTATAGATTAGAATGTCGTCTATGTATGCCAATGCAAACTTTTGCATACCCTCTAATACTTCATTTATTAACAGCATGTAATGAGATGGAGCCGTTCGAACCCCGAATGGCATTCGTAAAAATTCGTAAGAACCCATATGAGTACAGAAAGCACTTTTCTTTTGAGCATCTTCCGACATCGGAATACACCAGAATCCTGATCTTGCGTCTAGTGTTGTAAAAAATGTAGAGCCATTAAGCAACCCCAAAATATCATCAATCACCAGCAATGGGTACGCTACATTCTTAGTGATTTTGTTCAACGCCCTGTAGTCACAGCAGAATCGATGTGAACCATCAGGTTTGGTCACGATGACGATCGGAGATGACCATTCTGACTTCGATCTTGTTATTATTCCTGCTTTCAACATATCTTCTATTGCCTTTTCAACAATTTCTCTATTCCTTAAGGGAGTTCTATACGGTTTTAAACTAATTGGTGGATGATTTCCCGTATCTATTTCCATTGTAACTGTTTTTGTCCTTCCCAATTCTAAATCATTAATTGCGAATACATCCTGATTTTCTTTTATAAGTTGTTCTAATACTTCCTTATTTTCTGGTGGAGCCTTTAACTGTGTCAACAATTCTTGTTCCCTTGTCATTTTGTCTAATGAATGTATTTGGGCTATATTTCTTCTGAATGGATGGATCAATTCATCCTTCTGCACGTTCCCTTTTCTTCCGCGTCTGCGTCTGTTATTAACTCTTTCAGTAGGAGTTTCTGAATAGTTTGTTCCCGGCATTTTTACCCTATCTGTTACTAATATGTCACTAATGTTATGTTCTAGTTTGGCTATTACACATCCTCTGTATAGTCTAATTTCTCTACCTGTGTTGTTAATAATCATCACTGGAAAAGTTAAGTGTTTATCTAATGATATTATTCCATCCGGGACTTCTAGACCAGGCTCATCAATTACTTCCTTTTGCAATTCAGTGATTCTAACTGTGTGTCCTGCCACATAGTATGGGTTTCTCTTTACCTTTGCTTGTATCAAATTAACCGACTGTGGTTTTAACGTCGTAGACATTTTAACTCTAACTAGTGCTGATATATGCATGTCTTCTTCCATATCTACATATACGTCCTTGAATTTTAATTTGTGTAAATCAAAGAAAAGTCTTATTTCATTTTTTATTAAAAAATCTCTTCCTATAAGCATATTTCTATTTAAATCTTTCACTACATGAAAAAGATGTCTTACGTTGATCCCTCCTAATTTAAAATTGATCATTGTTTGTCCAATTACTTGTAAATTCTGTCCTGTAACAGAGTGAAGATTATTATGACTCTTAAATATTCTACAATTTCTCATTATTTTATATAAAAAACTTTCTTTAATTACACTAACCTGAGCTCCTGAATCAATTAATGTACGAACTCTATATTTTCCTATTTCTATTATACATGAGCTAGGATCTGTTTTATTTTCCGTAAACTGTTTGACTTCATCTAGTTGAAAGTATTCTCTACTCGTTCTACTATACCTGTTATTAACATATTCTTTAAATCTTGGGACCTTGTTATTTTCCCTCCTACTACAGGTCCTATTTAATAGGTAGGGCGCCGGTTTTCCTGCGTTCTTGTACCTGTAAAATTTCTGTGTCTATCTTCAACATTCCTATTCAACCTGCTATTGCCATTTCTACTTTGTGTATTCCACTGGACACGCCTGTTACCACAAAAGCGAAACCCGTGTCCGCGTTGACCACAAAACCAACAGACTATATTTGTGCTATTTGTGTTTCCTACTGTCTCACTTTTAGGATATCTCCTTTGTCTACTTCCATCATAAGCATTTCTATTACTACCTTGTAACGTCTGTATACTTCCTCTCCTATTCCATCCGAACCTTGTTTGTCCTATCTCCATAGGCTCTTCAATCCTGTCTTCTCGACTAGTTCCTATTTCTCATCCTGTTCTCAATCTAAATCTACGTCTCAAATTTTCTTCTTGTACCGCAATCTCTACAGCTTGTGATAACCTCTCGGGGTTTTCTCTCATCAGCTTAAACTTCAGTCCATCGGATTTTATGCCATCTACAAAAATCCCGACTAACATCCTCTCCACCTCTTCTCCTCGTACATTCTGTCCTAAGAATGCCTCTTCAGCCAAGTTAATTAACCTATCGCTGAACAATTGTACCGTCTCTCCAGTGTTTTGTTTAGACTGTCTTAACACCGAAAATGCATGTTGTGGGTCCGTTATTTCCGCGTACTTATGGGCCAGGTCGTCTTTGAACTGTTCCCATGTCTCATCTACTCTAGCCTCTAATTTTCTTCTGATATGATCTGAAACCGGTTCTGTTGCTGCTTGATAAGCAAGTTTCATTTTCTCTTCATCTGATGCTGACACCAAATATGCATATTTCTCTATGGAAGTTACCCACTTCTTAAAATCTCTTGCTTGTCCGCTAAACTTAACAATTTCAGTTGCCATTCCTTGTTGTTTCATGACTGTGTTAAGTCTATCTATCACCGTTCCTACCCCCGTCAAAACTGGTGCCAGTGAATCTTGTTCTGTCATGCTGAAATACTTCTGTATACCCTAATAAAATCAACTTTACATTTGTAACCAGCTAATTTAAAGATATGATCGTATTTACTTTACACAATAAGAATTGTTCAAGCAGTCAATGGTATCTAAAATGATATTTAAGGTTTACTAATTACCATTAGCTCTGCTCCCGATCCAAGACAGACGGATTCCTCTATGTTCGCTGAAAGTTTTCTTGTCAGGTAGAACTCAAATGATAGGAGTCTGTGTTAGTTGAAATGCTCCTCCAACCGATCACGTACTTCAGGGAGTTTCTTCTTCGAACGCTTCAGTAACTTCAGCCCCTGGTCGGGCCCCTACCAGATTTCTGGCTTCTTTTCACCCCGAATAGGGCTCATCAAAGCGACGACTTGAAAAACCAGAGTAGCTCAGTAAAGCGATTTAACTTTGGGTCCCCTCTTCAGCAGGTCGGCAGCCCAGTCCACCCAACCACCTCCGAGGGTTCCCTAACAACATCGCCTCTGTTGAAAGTCTTCTCATTTCTTCTTATTTTTCAAATGAGCGATTGACTTGTTTGACTTATTCAAGGTCACGCTTCAACGGCTTTCAGTTCGCTCCAGGCAATCTTGATGCAGAGTAGATATTATTCTGTGGACTATATTTGCCTTCAAGTTTCTTCTTCTTGAGCCTCTTGTTTCGCAGGAGCCCGAGAAAACGTGCTGGTTGTTCCTATTCTTTTGCTCAGTAGGGGTGAAGAGTGAGTTCCCTTGAGCAAGATGGCGGGACATTTCTTCGTCCCGTAAAATGGAACGTGTTTTTTCCGAAATGTGTATGGATTAAGTGTTTTTTCGTGGTGAAATGGAGTTCGGACCGTGCAACGGAGTTCGTGCACGCGCGTCCGGTCTTCTTTCGGTGTATCATCGGCGCCTGGTGGCGATAGTTAAGCCTAACATGACGGCCAGACGACCAGCTAGGACACAACGTGGTAAGAGGGCGGGCGCGCGCAGAAGGCGCTTAAAATGTGACAGATTGGGTATCGGAAATGTTCGAGTACTGTACTGGAACTGTGCATCATTTAGTCAACGCCGACCCATTCTTGAAAAACTACTCTACGGAAACGATATTGTAGTCTTGCAAGAAACACACCTCACCGACGGAACAGTCAATGTGGCGGGATTTCAGGGTTTCCTTAACAGGCGGCACCTCGGACAGGCCATTCTGGTCCGCGACAACATACTAGTGTCTGAGATCGATATGTCCGCTTGGAACAGCGATGCCCTGCAAGTGCAGGCATTAAGAATAATGACGCCAGTGCAGCTTGTAATCGTTAACGTCTATGCGCGAAATGGGAAGGTCGACATGCGACAATGGCAGAGTTTGTTCGATATGGATGAAAGGCATATCATCTACTGCGGGGACTTCAATGCCAGAGGCAGTCAATGGGGGAATTGCATCACCAATAGACAGGGAGAAGATTTGGAGGACGCCCTGGCATCTGCTGCCCTAATCTGTCTGAATGATGGGAAGGTCACTAGAATGGCCACTCGACCAGGCGACTCTGACAGCATCATTGACTTGGCTCTGGTGTCGCCCACCATCGCACCAAGGTGCCGGTGGGGCACACTGGGATACCACGATAGTGACCACTACCCTTGTGTCATCCTGATCAAGAAAGACGGGGCCATGAGTCAAAGAAACAAGACCAATGCCTTCCCGTACGACACCACTGGTCAAGACGCCATAAGCAAGATCAGAAGAAGGAAACTAACTTCCTCCCGTAGGAGACAAGAAAGATGGCTGCAGCCACCATGGTGGAATGGAGAGGTCGAGAAGGTGTGGCTGGGAAAGAGGCAGGCTGTCAAAGACTGGCAAAAGGCCAGAAAGGCTAACATGCCACAGGTTGAATTGGCGAACCTGAAGACTGAGGTCGTTAGGACGACGACTTTATTCAAATCCTGCGCCAAACAGGCCAAGGCCGACAAATGGGACGAGTTCTGCAGGAAGGTGTGCTCCGAGCAATCTCTTACGACATTCTGGCGCCTCCACAAGAGCATGAACGGTGCTGCACAACGTAGGGGTATTCCAGACTTTCAAGGCACAGACCTCGCATGGAAAAAGTCGGATGCGGATAAAGGTAAGGCCCTTCTTGCACGCTACATAGAACAGACTGACCAGAAAGACGAGCCCGCCAGACAGAGGACCACAACAACACTCTCTCAGTTGTGCGAGGGGGTCGGGACAGACGAAGAATGGACGATCACAGTGGACATATTGCGTGCGATGCTCAAGAAATCACCTAACACCGCCCCAGGCCCAGACGGCATCCGATATGGTGACCTAATGGTGATATCAGATGATGACATGGAAGAACTGGCCAGAGAATTCAACACCAGTATCCAGAGGGGTCAGGTCAAAGAAGAATGGCTACACAGCTACCTGCTGCCGCTGCCAAAACCGAACAAAGACCACTCCAAGATAAGCGGCTACAGAATCATTACGATGCAGAATACTGTTGGCAAGCTACTGGAGAAAATTGTAGCACACAGACTTGCTTGGGACTTGGAACAGCTCGGCTGCTTCCCGCCCACACTTGGAGGATACAGACGCAACAAAGAGTCATGGCTGAATGCGGCGGTCTTTGCTCAAGATGTTTACGAAGGATTTCAGGTCAGAGAAGAGACATGTGCGGCCGCCATACACTTAGAGGACGCATATAACAGAGTATCTTTCGAGCACTTGATGCAAACCCTCCTCAGACTGAAAGTGCACCCTCACCTTGTACGATGGATAGCTGCAGTTCTACTCCAAAGGAAGGTGGTGCTAAGATGCGGGAGTTGGTCTTCTGAGCCGATAACGATATGTCCAGGATTGCCGCAGGGTTCACCATTGTCACCAGTACTATTCAACGTGTATACGGTGCCGATCACTGAACAACAGTTGGATGGGAGGGGTAGGACTCTATCATTCGTTGACGACATCCTCGTGTATCGACAGGGTCGAGATAGACAGGCGGTTGCCAACTATATGCAGGGCGAACTAGATCGAATTTCCTCATGGTGTGCCGATGCCGATGCCCTTGTCAACCCTGCAAAGGCAACGGTTACATGGTTCTCACTAAACAACCATATTGTGAAAACAGACCTGCCGGCAGTAAGAATGGATGGGAGCATTCTGAGTAGAACCCAGTCAATGACATATCTTGGCGTGAGGCTTGATCGTAGCCTGTCCTTCAGAGATCATGTCGATTATGTCATAACGAAGGCTCGAAAAGGTTTGGCAGCAATGAGAGTCATGGCGAGTGCCAATATCGAGCAAAGACTGCTATTACTTCTGTTCCAAGGACTTGTGCTTTCACGCATCGAGTATGCCCTGGCCATCCTCACTGTCAGCCCTACACAGATTGGAAGACTTGAAAAGGTACAAAACGAAGCCATGCGCATCATTTTGGGCTGCACGAGAGACACCAGCTGTGTAGCAATGAGATACCTCCTTGACTTCCCGACAATGGAACACAGGATCAAGATCTGGAGAGCTCGTGCATACTTAAAAATAAGTGCAGATGAGCAGCACCCTCTGCATGACGCTGTATTCAGAGAAAAGGGTGACAGGCTAAAGAGGGGCAAATCATGGATGGGTCGGGCGGAAGATGTCGTCGGACAGGTCTGCAGTCTTACCAGTATCAACCCCGGCAAGGAATGGGTGCCGGTGCCTCCAGCTTTTAAGTGTACCTTCTCCTGCATTATCACACTCGACAGACGGTGCAGAGAGCAGAACCCTGCCGCTGTCAATGCAGAGGTTAACGCGCTCATCTATGATCACTCAGATAGCCCCGAAGTGCTCATCTATACAGATGGATCTGTTGTAAAGCAGCAGAGAAGTGCGTGGGCATTTACAGCCCGCTCAGCGGGCCGAACCGTTCAAGAATCCAGTGGTGCCCACTCCATGACCACGAGCAGCATGACGATGGAGGTGATGGCAGTTACACAGGCTTTCATATGGCTGGAATCACAGCATTATACCAACGTGTGTGTACTAAGTGATTCAATGAGCATGATTCAGAAGGTCGAAGCTGGATCTGTACGTAGACAGTGGACTGAGTCGCTGCGGAAGTCTGTTGTCCGCAAAGTCACCTTCATCTTCGTCCCGGGACATGCGGGAGTCGAGGGAAATGAACGAGCTGATAAATTGGCTGGCTCTGCACCCCCTGTAGATGGCCAGCCCATGGATCGTGCCGATGTTATTAACGCCCTTAAAGATATGGCGAGAACAGAGGATTTTGACGCCAGTGATTCCACATCGCTTTCCAGGATGAAAGACCTGGGAGTAAGAATCGGCACAGCCAGACGCGAGAGGTACATCGGGAAAACAAAGCGCCTCGTCAACCAACACAGAACTGGCACTATTAGCCACCGGACGCTGATGCATATGCTGGGGGGAGGATCTGAGCACCTATGGACATGTCCGGAGTGCAACGAAGATACCCCAACTGATAACTAACTAACTAACTAACTGCTCAGTAGGATGGTGACAATCGCACGCACTGCAACCCGTTATGGCAAGCCGGTTTTCATACCTCTCCTGACAACAACCGCCTGTACAGCTAGGATTCTTGATAGCAGGTCCGTACAGCGAGGTTCACTGAAGAATACTTACAGACAACCACCCCTAGCCGGGCTTTTGGCTGCTGTAACTCTCACAGACGACGTAGTGGCCATTTACCAAACTCGTTTTACGTTCAATATGAGTGTAGAACTGTGCCGAAATCCTGTCTCATGGCAATTGATACGAGCAGAACGAAGATCTTCAAAATTTTGGAGCTACTTCGACGTGTTACTTCGATGTGTTACTTCGATGTAGACAGTGTTTTGAGATTCCGCAACAACCCAACTAGGAATCCTGGTTCGTGGGCACCATTTCGTCCTTTATAACAAAGCGCACACAGAGAGGACTAACACTCTGTTGGTTGAATATAAATGGAGTTTTATTTCATACTGATGACCACTACAAGAATCTTATTACAATTCCAAACTCAGGGTGACTTATCTCTTCTAGTCCTAGATGTTTACTGACTGCCCTAACAACAAACTACGTCACGACTTGAGCATCTCTCTCCTCATCCCATCCTGATGCTCAAGCGTGCTGTAGCTTTGCACACCTAACTAATACATTCTGCTACACTTGCTGTCCCTGGCTTTTAGGCACAAAAGTGAGGTTTTCTATATTATGTGTGGTGTTAAGTAGTTCTTGAAAGTATTCTGCCCACCTTGCTAGTCTTTGTTGTGGATTAAATATTGGTATACCTCATTTGCTGTTTATGATGGTGGTTGGGTTGTAGCATCCATCTCTGTTTCTCATTATGTTGACACGTTTATAAAATTATCTTGGGTAGTCTTTACTAAGGGTCGCCACATGTTCACCGCATATTCTGCAGGATTCATCTTTAGATGCTCTAATTGTTCGTTTGGAATTACGTCGTGCTATTCTATAAGTAACATAGTCTTGTTCGGATTTAGTTGTGATCCACTTTTTGAACGGCACCTTCGTTTTGAATATGCTATCTTTAACTTCGTTGTTCCACCAGGCTGTTCTTAATCTTTTGTCCTGCCCTACTTTCTTTGTTTCACATTTATTTTCCAGTGGTGTCGAACATGGCAGCCTTGAAAATTGTCCCATCTATATCTATGCTTGAGTGGTCATCAGGGATGTTCTTATGTAGGTTTTTGATTTCTTGATTGAATTCGTCTTTAACCATATTTTCCTGAAGCCTCCTATAATTGATGCCAAGAGTTTGCCGACAGTCTCTAGAAATTATGGCTCGTTACAAGAATGTCTAAAGGGATGGTCCCGATAGAAGAGACTGGGATTCACTTGGTAGACAAAGGCAGAAGGTGAAGAACACTCGTGTATGTAGGAAGACCTAACACGAATGTCTAGTTTATCTGTCGGTGATCCTTCGTCATTTAATGATAAGCCCCCTGTTTTAAATACTTGCACGCACTCACGCACCCGCCTTGCGTTCAAATGATCACGAGGGTAGTACGTTGGTACAAGTATAAAACAATAATACTCTTTAATAGTAAAAGAGAGAATGAAAATTGTCGTTCATGTGGTGAACTATGATAGTTACATTTATGTTACAGGTACAAAAATAAAATAGTTTTCTGATGCTTAGACAGATAGCATATCATCATTCACACCATCCAGACAGTGACACACTCAGAACACATGTAGACACAGAGTCACCTGAGACAATCTGATCTCTGTTAGGAATAGTGCTGGCTTTCGGTTGTATTATGTCTTGGAGTCGACCCTGGCATTCGACAGGTGTACGATGCTCCTCCGGATTCCAGGTTTCGTCTCCACTAGTTGGTGGCTCAAAGTTTCGGTAACCGGACCAGTTAGGTGTCAGCAGTATCAGCAGCGAGGCTCCCCCAGTCTTATTGCAGCAATTAAGATAGGTTTTGGTATAATCTACCAAAGATGGAGTTGGATTTGGCAGCCCACTTCATGTAAGGTCTGCTTGGCACAGCAGCTATGGTCGTTGTGAACCGGACGGAAGTTGTTAGTCACAATTTCCGGTGCCGCAGTACTAATAGCATATCGCCGTATTCCCGTTGCTAGGGAGTGACGGACCTATGTCCCCAGTCCGTAGACTTGGTATTAATAAGGGTTGAAGACAGGGGATTTCCCTTGTGACATCATTTGAATAGATGAGTGAAACTACACGCTGTCCCCAATGCACTGTGTAGTTTTAGTGCAGAAAATGTCTGCGTAGTCATTCTGACGTCATTATTAGTAATTTAGCTGATGTACTGAATCCATACTGTAAATAGTAATTCAGCTAACATAGTTTTGGTGGTATTCACATAGTGATCTAGACTCATCCCGTCACATATGCCGCCCCTAGAGAAAAGTACGGCTCAGCGAACTTTTAGGGTGGATGAGCCTAGATCGACTATATATTCTCACCATTGATTATAGTTGAACCAAGTGTTCCCCTCTAGCGAAGGATCTATTAGACTTCTTTTGACTCCGGGGCTGACTGGGTACTTTGGTATGACCTGGAATTTCTCTAGATACGTTGAGTGAGGATCCCGTCAGAGGTGGGTGTGGAAAGCTAAGAGGTTCTTCCCTCCTCCCTGCTTTCTGAACAACATTTAGAGCTACCAGATGCACCGGTCGTTCTTTTGCTCTGTCATAATATTTGTGGAGCAATTTAATGTGGTAGATTTTCATCTTACCTTTTGTAAAAATTTTATATTTGGTGTTGGACACTTTCTACCTGATGGGGAATGGTCCTTGCCACTCCGTCTTCTTATTAGTCCCACTAGATCTTAAGAGTAACACTTTGTCCCCTACCACTAGCGAACGTTTTGAGGAAAAAAATTTCCCTCTCTGGAGAGTTTTCCTAGCACTAGGAAGTTGGTTACAGCCAGGTGTTAGAGTTGGGACTTGGGTCAGTGCACTCCCTACTATCATGGGAGTGGATGGTTCCCCTAAATAAACATATTTACTTCCCAGTATCATGTCATAGATAGGATCAGTCATCACTGCTGCCGATATAGTTCCCTTTACAAATCTAGAGTTAACTAAAACTTGGGCTATTGGTAAAGTTAGGGTAGGCGAACTTCTTGTCGCACCCATAACTTCAACCATGTTTTGCGTCAACTGACCAGGTTTTACTAAGCGTGATGCTATTATGGCATCATACGTTAAACCCGTATCATGCAGACACTCGACCAACTGTCCATTGACATTGATCTTCTCTACCACTTGATGTCCTCTCATTTCGGGAGGCGGTGGTAGTGTAGTGGTTTTCTTCCCTATCGAGAAGCAAGCCGCAATCTGGGGTTTTGCTCTGCGCTTGCAGTCTGCCGTACTGTTGGACTTATTATGACAATTCGTGCAGTATGGTTTTCTAGCCCCAGATGTGGTTTGTTTTTTATTATGCTGCTGCTGAGGTTGCCTCTGGTCTGCTGGTATATTGCTAAGGGTTTGTCCCTGATTGGTTGGAGGTTGGTTCTTTTGAGGTTGGGGAGGTTGGTTCTTTTGAGGTTGGGGAGGTTGTGTTGAGACAGAGTCCCCATGGGCAGTCAGATACCTTTCAGCCAAGACTATCATTTCCTCTAGGTTTTGCGCCCCTTGTTCAATGATGAAAGTTTCCATCGGCTTCGACATACAGTTCCTCAGCTGCTCACATAAAACCATCTCCTGCAAGCCCGCATAGGAGTGTTCATACTCTCCCAAGGTCTCCCATTTACAGAGATAACTCTGCAGACGAGCGGACAATTGTGAGAATGACTCACCCCTCAGACGTCTTGCGGTTCAGAATTTCCGCTGATAAGCATCTGAGGTTAACTCATATCTCTTCAATAAAGCTGATTTCAAACTTTCATAAGAATGTTTATGGCCTGGAGGTAGTCCCTGAAAGACTACATACACTTGTCCCCTCAGTGCCTGAGAAAGCTTCAAGTTCCAGTGTTCCCTAGCCAACCCAAATGACTCAGCTAATTTCTCGAATTTCTGAAGGTAACTATCCAATTGTTCCTGATTTTCCTCGAACGGCATCAAAGGAAAACTCATAGGACCCACATGAGAAGTCGAATGTAGCTGGGTTTCAATGCTGGGTGCCGGAGAGCTGGCGTTAGAACAGGTTGCTGATAGAGCTTGGTTTTCTAGCTCTTTCATCCTAAACTCATGCTGTCGGATTTTTTCGTTTTCCTGTAACTGCCTAAGTGCTTTCTCAGCCTCGATTTTCTTAAGCTCTGTCTCTGCTTCCAGTTTCTTAAGCTCGAGTTCATGCCTACGTATTTTATCTTCCCTGTCTTCTTTCCTTAACTCCCTCTCCATATCATGGACATATTTGGCTGCTTCGGGCTCCGATAACCCCATAGCTACCGCTGCTGCGTGCAAATCTGCTGATGAACTCATGACTGAGTTGTGACTGGGAGGGTGAGTGATCAGTGGACTACAATTTCTATATCAATATTATACTACTTCCCAATTCAAGTTATACTAATACAATTGCAATAATTTACAAATCTTATTAGTACATACACAAAAATGGTTAGTACAAACAATGATACAAAACACCCTTTCACTCTCTCAATCGAATGGAAACAACTAATTACAGAGTTTCCTACACTACTCTACCCTTTACTGAGATGAGAAAAAAATTTTTTTGGTACCAAGTAACACAATTTATTAGAAATATTTCTAATTAGCTGGGTAGATCCCGGACCGAGACCACAGTTGTCACCGACCGTTAGGGTGTTTCTATTGAAATAGACAGAAATCCCTATCCAAGAGTTTGCCGACAGTCTCTAGAAATTATGGCTCGTTACAAGAATGTCTAAAGGGATGGTCCCGATAGAAGAGACTGGGATTCACTTGGTAGACAAAGGCAGAAGGTGAAGAACACTCGTGTATGTAGGAAGACCTAACACGAATGTCTAGTTTATCTGTCGGTGATCCTTCGTCATTTAATGATAAGCCCCCTGTTTTAAATACTTGCACGCACTCACGCACCCGCCTTGCGTTCTAATGATCACGAGTATATTACGTTGGTACAAGTATAAAACAATAAAACTCTTTAATAGTAAAAGAGAGAATGAAAATTGTCGTTCACGTGGTGAACTATGATAGTTACATTTATGTTACAGGTACAAAAATAAAATAGTTTTCTGATGCTTAGACAGATAGCATATCATCATTCACACCATCCAGACAGTGACACACTCAGAACACATGTAGACACAGAGTCACCTGAGACAATCTGATCTCTGTTAGGAATAGTGCTGGCTTTCGGTTGTATTATGTCTTGGAGTCGACCCTGGCATTCGACAGGTGTACGATGCTCCTCCGGATTCCAGGTTCCGTCTCCACTAGTTGGTGGCTCAAAGTTTCGGTAACCGGACCAGTTAGGTGTCAGCAGTATCAGCAGCGAGGCTCCCCCAGTCTTATTGCAGCAATTAAGATAGGTTTTGGTATAATCTACCAAAGATGGAGTTGGATTTGGCAGCCCACTTCATGTAAGGTCTGCTTGGCACAGCAGCTATGGTCGTTGTGAACCGGACGGAAGTTGTTAGTCACAATTTCCGGTTCCGCAGTACTAATAGCATATCGCCGTATTCCCGTTGCTAGGGAGTGACGGACCTATGTCCCCAGTCCGTAGACTTGGTATTAATAAGGGTTGAAGACAGGGGATTTCCCTTGTGACATCATTTGAATAGATGAGTGAAACTACACGCTGTCCCCAATGCACTGTGTAGTTTTAGTGCAGAAAATGTCTGCGTAGTCATTCTGACGTCATTATTAGTAATTTAGCTGATGTACTGAATCCATACTGTAAATAGTAATTCAGCTAACATAGTTTTGGTGGTATTCACATAGTGATCTAGACTCATCCCGTCACATATGCCGCCCCTAGAGAAAAGTACGGCTCAGCGAACTTTTAGGGTGGATGAGCCTAGATCGACTATATATTCTCACCATTGATTATAGTTGAACCAAGTGTTCCCCTCTAGCGAAGGATCTATTAGACTTCTTTTGACTCCGGGGCTGACTGGGTACTTTGGTATGACCTGGAATTTCTCTAGATACGTTGAGTGAGGATCCCGTCAGAGGTGGGTGTGGAAAGCTAAGAGGTTCTTCCCTCCTCCCTGCTTTCTGAACAACATTTAGAGCTACCAGATGCACCGGTCGTTCTTTTGCTCTGTCATAATATTTGTGGAGCAATTTAATGTGGTAGATTTTCATCTTACCTTTTGTAAAAATTTTATATTTGGTGTTGGACACTTTCTACCTGATGGGGAATGGTCCTTGCCACTCCGTCTTCTTATTAGTCCCACTAGATCTTAAGAGTAACACTTTGTCCCCTACCGCTAGCGAACGTTTTGAGGAAAAAAAATTCCCTCTCTGGAGAGTTTTCCTAGCACTAGGAAGTTGGTTACAGCCAGGTGTTAGAGTTGGGACTTGGGTCAGTGCACTCCCTACTATCATGGGAGTGGATGGTTCCCCTAAATAAACATATTTACTTCCCAGTATCATGTCATAGATAGGATCAGTCATCACTGCTGCCGATATAGTTCCCTTTACAAATCTAGAGTTAACTAAAACTTGGGCTATTGGTAAAGTTAGGGTAGGCGAACTTCTTGTCGCACCCATAACTTCAACCATGTTTTGCGTCAACTGACCAGGTTTTACTAAGCGTGATGCTATTATGGCATCATACGTTAAACCCGTATCATGCAGACACTCGACCAACTGTCCATTGACATTGATCTTCTCTACCACTTGATGTCCTCTCATTTCGGGAGGCGGTGGTAGTGTAGTGGTTTTCTTCCCTATCGAGAAGCAAGCCGCAATCTGGGGTTTTGCTCTGCGCTTGCAGTCTGCCGTACTGTTGGACTTATTATGACAATTCGTGCAGTATGGTTTTCTAGCCCCAGATGTGGTTTGTTTTTTATTATGCTGCTGCTGAGGTTGCCTCTGGTCTGCTGGTATATTGCTAAGGGTTTGTCCCTGATTGGTTGGAGGTTGGTTCTTTTGAGGTTGGGGAGGTTGGTTCTTTTGAGGTTGGGGAGGTTGTGTTGAGACAGAGTCCCCATGGGCAGTCAGATACCTTTCAGCCAAGACTATCATTTCCTCTAGGTTTTGCGCCCCTTGTTCAACGATGAAAGTTTCCATCGGCTTCGACATACAGGTCCTCAGCTGCTCACATAAAACCATCTCCTGCAAGCCCGCATAGGAGTGTTCATACTCTCCCAAGGTCTCCCATTTACAGAGATAACTCTGCAGACGAGCGGACAATTGTGAGAATGACTCACCCCTCAGACGTCTTGCGGTTCGGAATTTCCGCTGATAAGCATCTGAGGTTAACTCATATCTCTTCAATAAAGCTGATTTCAAACTTTCATAAGAATGTTTATGGCCTGGAGGTAGTCCCTGAAAGACTACATACACTTGTCCCCTCAGTGCCTGAGAAAGCTTCAAGTTCCAGTGTTCCCTAGCCAACCCAAATGACTCAGCTAATTTCTCGAATTTCTGAAGGTAACTATCCAATTGTTCCTGATTTTCCTCGAACGGCATCAAAGGAAAACTCATAGGACCCACATGAGAAGTCGAATGTAGCTGGGTTTCAATGCTGGGTGCCGGAGAGCTGGCGTTAGAACAGGTTGCTGATAGAGCTTGGTTTTCTAGCTCTTTCATCCTAAACTCATGCTGTCGGATTTTTTCGTTTTCCTGTAACTGCCTAAGTGCTTTCTCAGCCTCGATTTTCTTAAGCTCTGTCTCTGCTTCCAGTTTCTTAAGCTCGAGTTCATGCCTACGTATTTTATCTTCCCTGTCTTCTTTCCTTAACTCCCTCTCCATATCATGGACATATTTGGCTGCTTCGGGCTCCGATAACCCCATAGCTACCGCTGCTGCGTGCAAATCTGCTGATGAACTCATGACTGAGTTGTGACTGGGAGGGTGAGTGATCAGTGGACTACAATTTCTATATCAATATTATACTACTTCCCAATTCAAGTTATACTAATACAATTGCAATAATTTACAAATCTTATTAGTACATACACAAAAATGGTTAGTACAAACAATGATACAAAACACCCTTTCACTCTCTCAATCGAATGGAAACAACTAATTACAGAGTTTCCTACACTACTCTACCCTTTACTGAGATGAGAAAAAATTTTTTTTGGTACCAAGTAACACAATTTATTAGAAATATTTCTAATTAGCTGGGTAGATCCCGGACCGAGACCACAGTTGTCACCGACCGTTAGGGTGTTTCTATTGAAATAGACAGAAATCCCTATCCAAGAGTTTGCCGACAGTCTCTAGAAATTATGGCTCGTTACAAGAATGTCTAAAGGGATGGTCCCGATAGAAGAGACTGGGATTCACTTGGTAGACAAAGGCAGAAGGTGAAGAACACTCGTGTATGTAGGAAGACCTAACACGAATGTCTAGTTTATCTGTCGGTGATCCTTCGTCATTTAATGATAAGCCCCCTGTTTTAAATACTTGCACGCACTCACGCACCCGCCTTGCGTTCAAATGATCACGAGGGTAGTACGTTGGTACAAGTATAAAACAATAAAACTCTTTAATAGTAAAAGAGAGAATGAAAATTGTCGTTCACGTGGTGAACTATGATAGTTACATTTATGTTACAGGTACAAAAATAAAATAGTTTTCTGATGCTTAGACAGATAGCATATCATCATTCACACCATCCAGACAGTGACACACTCAGAACACATGTAGACACAGAGTCACCTGAGACAATCTGATCTCTGTTAGGAATAGTGCTGGCTTTCGGTTGTATTATGTCTTGGAGTCGACCCTGGCATTCGACAGGTGTACGATGCTCCTCCGGATTCCAGGTTCCGTCTCCACTAGTTGGTGGCTCAAAGTTTCGGTAACCGGACCAGTTAGGTGTCAGCAGTATCAGCAGCGAGGCTCCCCCAGTCTTATTGCAGCAATTAAGATAGGTTTTGGTATAATCTACCAAAGATGGAGTTGGATTTGGCAGCCCACTTCATGTAAGGTCTGCTTGGCACAGCAGCTATGGTCGTTGTGAACCGGACGGAAGTTGTTAGTCACAATTTCCGGTGCCGCAGTACTAATAGCATATCGCCGTATTCCCGTTGCTAGGGAGTGACGGACCTATGTCCCCAGTCCGTAGACTTGGTATTAATAAGGGTTGAAGACAGGGGATTTCCCTTGTGACATCATTTGAATAGATGAGTGAAACTACACCTGTCCCCAATGCACTGTGTAGTTTTAGTGCAGAAAATGTCTGTGTAGTCATTCTGACGTCATTATTAGTAATTTAGCTGATGTACTGAATCCATACTGTAAATAGTAATTCAGCTAACATAGTTTTGGTGGTATTCACATAGTGATCTAGACTCATCCCGTCACAGTCATCAGGGATGTTCTTATGTAGGTTTTTGATTTCTTGATTGAATTCGTCTTTAACCATATTTTCATGAAGCCTCCTATAATTGATGACATGTGTTGTTACCTTTTTGTTTCTTATTTTCCTGTATGTTGAAATCTTTTTTATTATGACTGGTTTGTGATCAGTATCAACATCTGTATTTGGGAATGCTCTTGAATCTAATAGTAGTCTTCTGTCTGATTTCCTAATTAGAATAAAGTCAATTTGAGATGCTTGGTCTATGTCATTCCATTTATACCAGGTTCTGGTGTGACTATGACGATGTTGAAAAAAAAACCTATTTGCTATTATTAGTCCGTGTTCGGAGCATATGTTGAGTAGATTTTGACCATTGCTGCTACATTCAGTCTCTGTGTTGCTGAATCGCCCCATGCAATCATCCCAAGGTGTTCTTTGTGTGCCTATTCTTCTGTTAAAATCACCCATCACAATAAGTTCATCTGTCTCCCTGACATTATTTAACGTGTCTGCAAGTTTATCAAAATACTCGTCTTTGTCTTCGTCACTGTAAGTGTATAAAAGTTGTTGTTCTATTTCCTTCTTTGATCTGTACTAGTATTATCCTTTCCGATATAAATTTAGTGTTGATAATGGCCTTCGCTTTGTCTGGATGTAACAAAAAACCCACTCCGTGTTTAGCTGTAGCTCGCTGGTCGACGCCACTCCATATAAGAACGTAACCTTCATGTGTTCATTTCGTGTTCTGCCCTTTTTTCCTAGTATCTGCGAGTCCTAATATTTGAATATTTGATTGTTTCATAAACTCTACGAGAGCTGGTTCCTTATATCCTAGACCAGTAACATTCCAAGTTGTGAAAATCTCCTTTCTATTTGAAGTATTTCGAAGTTTAGCAGTTGTTAGTCGCTTGTTGTTGTTGTTCGGCTTCGGTGTGTTGTTTCCGGCGTGAACTTTGATAGAGCTGCGTTTTTCTTTCAATTTCCTCCATAATTCTCGAGCAATAGTACTTGAACAAATAAATTCCCTACCGGTTTGCTGGACCTGTCGTAGGTTCATCCTTATTTGAACAGATTGATGTTAAGAAACACGCACTAAACACATAATTAAATTCCGAATCGAAGCGACGCGGTTTACACCGCCATCTTGAATTCTCAACAATTTAACTCTACAAATTTACATTATTCATCACAAATGTCTGGTTTAATTTTGTTTCTTACTTTTTCCATAATTATTCACATTAACAGCTTTGTCATATAACTAATAAGACTTATTGTGCAATAATCATCACATTTTAAAGCACATGCTTTCTTTTAGCAGAACTATAAATTTTAATTCTATTATGTCATTAGGAATGTATCCACTATTATCGATGTCATTTAGAAATTGTATTATTTCTATTACAGAATCCCCCAAGGTCTCATTTTCCACCTTCTTCATGTTGTCTTGTCTGGGGCCTTTCCTTTCTTCATGTAATGTAGTGAGTCATCTTCTGCAGCAAGTATCAGTGGACCTTCACCATTGTCTTAAATATTTGCATGTCATCACTTATCACCATATACATTTTTATGTATTCTGCTCATTTGTTACCTGTATTAATTTGTCTCCCTAATATTGCACATTGAATTTTAAACATCCAGTGGTATTTGTATTTTTCAACCTGTTAAGATATTTATTTTTTTTTTTTTCTGTTAAGATATATTAAGATATATAAGAAAATAATAGTAATAGTAAAGAAAGATGTCCATGGTTGAGCAGTGAGAGTGTCTTAAATTATTTAAACATGCTCTATGAACTTTCTCTTCTTCCTCCTTTAATTGTTTTTCTGTCTACATCTGTAGTGTTGTCTTCTGGACAATGTGGATCTTATCTAGTAGTTTGGGTTTGAAACCAATGAATTATCAGAAGTTTTAGTTGACCAATATATCTGCTTAAAATGTTCATAGTTGGTGAACTCTTCATGAATGCACTCACATGATTTCTGGGCTTGATCACATGCACTGTGCTGAAATCTTAATTTTGAAATTTGAGTACATGTAGTTGCATTATCTATTGTGTCTCATTCCAAACCGACTTCTTTATTTCCTTTTTCAAGGTGAAGTCATGCCTAGTTATGCACTACAAGGGTTAACATATCTGACTACAGAGTGCATTTGTGTAACGTTCATTTCTTCTTACATATCCCATCCAAGGTTCTATCTTTATGTGTATAAGTTTTCTTTTCTAACAATTTTGCTGTTTGGAAAATTGACTTGTCCAGTCAACAGTTGGTAGTTATCCTGTGAAGATCACTGCAGCATTCCCTACGTCTATCATATTTTCCTTTTGTTAATTAGTGATTGACTCTTTGAAGAGATGTTTAACCATGTATGTTCATTGCATGGCACCCATCAGAAGGGAGACTGCAATAAATGTGAATTATATGTTATATTTTGCACCAAAAAAATACTATTACGGGTCAACTATTTAATTTTTACTTTTTATATTTGTGGCAAGAAGTTTGTGGTAATAAGCAGTTTTATCCTCCAGATTAGACAAACCCATACTTTTCATTACCTCCGTATCCATTAATGATTGTTTAATTTATTCTAAATCTTGAATTAGTCATTTTATTTTAGTGATATTTCATTTGTGTTGTTGCTTATTATCCATACTCACTTAATTCTTCTTTTGAGTATTCCATTGTTACTAGATTAAAATGGTGCCATTGTGTGTTGGTGAACAAATGTGCTAACCATTATGTTATAATGACTCTTCCATAATGAACTTGTGTCAAAATATGCCTAAACTAATTATAGTAGAGATCAGATATCCTCCCAGTGAGCATCACTTGTTATGATGCCATCAGCAATACACTTCCCAGATTTATTTCTGAGATGCAGTCTTCCTATCCCCAGACCAAGCTTCTTGCCTGATCCAAAAGATGGCAGTCTGTATGCTGTTAGCCCTAACCTGGAACCAGTCAAGAAGCTGCCATTTACTATACCAGAACTAGTCACTGCTGCTCCCTGCAAAAGTTCTGAAGGTGTATTTTATACAGGTAAGTAGCACATTCATCTTGAGGCAAGAGCATGTTCTACTGTTAGGCGCATCCACCAAGTTGCAGAAAGTAGCCATGAACCAACACAGGTGATGGTCATGGAAAGGAGATGAGTTAGTTGTGTGGGACAGCTAATTCTTTTAGATACTTAAAGAACTCTGATATAGACATTAGTGAGTAAGAGGAACCTTCACCTCTCTCTCATACTGCCTTGCAGAGTTTGACTTTTTAGGCAAAGGTCATCAGAGTTAAATGGTAGGAAAACCAGCTGAAGACAAAGGGAATCTACCATTATAAATCCCTAGTACATGAAGTGTTGTAGTCAGGATAAATATGCAGACCTGAACTCTAAGACGTTATTGTGTGAGGTGACATTTTTATGCTCAAGGTGTCTGCAGTGTTGTCCTGTGTCCATCTTTGTGCTGGTCAATCAATCCCTGCCTCTCCTTCCAGGAACCATCCTCCCATCACTGTTATTTCTAAACCATTGTGATGTTTAATATGGCCAAACTATTTCATTTTACGAGACATAGGAGCCAGTTATCTTTCATGATTTGCTTCATAAGAGATGTTGAATGAAAGAATGTATGAGAGGAAATAGAAAAGAAGGGCAGAATGTCAGACGGGCCTGCGTGACCAATTCTAAACCCTTTGAAAATAAAGATTTTCATTCGTTCATGTTCAGTTCTTGTAGAATGTCAACATTTTCCTTTTTCCTGGTCCACAATATTCTAAGAAATTTTCAGTTGCATTTCAGTTCAAAAACCTTGATTTTCTTTTAGTGATTGCAAAATTGTACATGACTCATATCCTTTTCTAGAGGTCAGCATGGCCGAATGGATAAGAATGTGCATTATTAAACATCCCATGTGCTGATTCCGTGGCAAGGGGTTGCTACACCAGACTGTTAGACTAAAATGTTGACTTCTTGTCTTTGACTTGGGGACGTAAATTACAAGTGCCCCTGGAATTGGAGTGGGTTTGCCTGATGACGATGTTAATAGGGAAAGCTACTACACATGCAATGTTCAGTCAGTGCTACTAGAAGTAGTGTGTATTGACTACGCTTAAGTTCAAATCAAGCAAGTGCTAAAAAAATCCTGATATTGCCACAGGAAAGAATCATGTTCTCACAAATTTTACTGGAAATTGTTTTCAGGATTTATGTCATAGGTTCTTGATACGGTTTAACCTCTGAATTGCTGTGTGCTCTGATTTCTTTTGAATATTCCCAATTGTTGGTGAATATGGAGCAAGCATACTAACCAGTATAGCACATCAACTCTTTATATTCTTTCCTTATCTATGTTTTGCAGTTTTTACATGTTTTTGTTTGCTAACTGGTGTTGTGCATACGCAATGGTGACATTAAATAATGCTATTTTATTTAATTCTAATTCAACATGTAAAAGTTTAAGTTAGCTTGTTTGCTGTCTAACACCAGGGTCTTTAATTACAAAGCAGACCTGGTTTATTGCATTTGTGTGTGTTTATTGTGCTCTATTTCTTAGTTTATTATTTAAATTCTATGTAACAATAATGAGAGTTATGTACAACATTGTTCCTCATGTATTCACCCTAAAATTTTGTTTGCATACTTATTATGTCATCCACCATTTAAAGCTCAATTTTGCATGCTAGTTATCTGGCACAAGGTTATTTAATTACAAAGCATTCACCCTTGTTTTTCTTCAAGCCCCTATAGAAGCCCGGATAGTTACTGGACAAGATACCCATGATATGAGGAGACTATGCAAACTCGTCTGTCACATCCTTATAAGAAGAAACAATAAACACAAAGGAGTTTGGGCCGCTGACCAGGGGGACAACTTGAGACTTGCACTTGAATGCTCTGCCTTTGCCTACATCGAGTCCTTATGTGGACTGAACATGACCGGGACCAGCCCCAATGAGAATAACAAGAAGTGACAAGCACGTAGCAGTGCTAACAGAGAAAAGAAGCCAACAAATGAAAGAATGCGGGCTCCAGTAGGCCCGGCCAAGGACCGGTCTCTATCAGGACCAACACAAGACAAAGAAAACAACCAGATAGCACAAAATAAATATATCCGACAAACAGAGCGGGACCAATAAAACCAGTAGGAACTAGGACTAACAGTCCACACAACCACGGATCTCAACAATAACCTACGATGAGGAGGCAGGTTGGACGAGACCGAATTTGGAATTTTTTTTTCAAAAATTGGAAATGGAATATCCCCTATATGCCATGTGGCTTGTAAATAGGGCCTTTAACTTAACTTAATGGCTTATCCAGGTATTTTTTTCTTTTAATGTTGTATCCTTTCTGTCCCAAGCAACACACCATGTGTGATCAGCTATTCTTTAGTGTAACTGTCATTATGTCATGTGGCATTGTACTTTTTACATTTAGTCAGAGAATAATAAACAAAGACAAGCAAACAAAGGAGAAAATTATTGCAGATAAATCACACATCGAGCATGTGAGACGTAAGATGGTGCAAGATGGTGGAAATGACCACGTGTTCACATGCACCCACTGTGAATGAACATTTACAGCGCGAATTTGCCTTATCAGTCATATTCGCTACCGTCATAGGTAAAAGTTATTATGCCTTTTTAAAGCACAAACTATCGTCTGTCTAGACGGCAAGGTGCCAATGATAATAAAGAGATCTGACATCTTTGTTGTTTTACAAGATTTTCGGGTGGGTGATGTGTTCAGTATTATACAGGCCGTCTTTACTTCCCAAAACATTTTTGGTACCTATTTTAGGCTGGGTTGACCTGGGGGATCTGGTCAGTTTAGAAAAAAATCTGAATTCACTCAGCTGTAGATCGAACCTGTGACCACCAGGTCAGCAGGCGAGTGCCTAGCCAATATGCCACCAAGGCTCCCACTTAAAAAACTGCATAGTTAAAAATATTAAGCAAAAATGTTAGACTATTAAAAAGCAAAGCTGTGTGCAGGACAAGCCCTCCAGCATGTTGATGCATGTGTTTGGACCCCTGAAAGTACTGTACTGTGATTTTTCTGTTACTGATACTGCCTTGCTTAGGGATCTGCTGATGCCCTCTAGAACTGAGAGTTCACAGGCTCTATTATTTAGTATCTTTACCTGCTTTGGAAAATCTTTAGATCAAGAAGATGACAAATATTGAAATTCTATAAGATCTGAACGGCAAGGAATACTGGCTCATAAAAAGCATCATGTTTCAAAAGCTGAAATACTTTGGTCATATTAAACATTAGAGAGGCTTGAAGAGAACAGAGATGGAAGGCGTGGTTCCTGGAAGAAGGAGGCAGCGGTGAACCAGCACAAAGTTGGACAGAAGACATTGCAGACGCCTGGAGCATGAGGGTACATGAGGTGGGAGATGGAAAGGCTTTTCTGTGGACTGTGATTAGAACGGTGGTCTGTAAAGGACATGATGATGATGATGATGACCTGCTTTGGAAGAATAATGATATGTACATTAAGTACATGGCCGTATGAATAAGAAACATCTGGTGTGATGAAGCTGAGTTAGTGGGTTTAACCTCAACACCGGTCAGTTGGACTAAAATGGTGAATTCTCTTCCTTGATTTGGGGACATAAATTGCAAGTACTTCTGAAGTCGGGGTGGGTTCACCTAATGGTGAGGACACTAGTAATTGGAAAAGCTAATCTACATGCAAAAATGAGTCCAGTGTGTTAAAATTAGTAGCACATGTATGGACTACACTTGTGTTCAAAGCGAGTGAACACAAATAAATGCACATTAAGTGTTTGCATATTTGCCCTGTTTCATGTGTTCATGTAAACTGGAACTGCTAATGTGAACAATGTGGCATTGTTATTTTAATATGCAAACGTTGATGTACATTTTGGAACACTGCAGATTCCTGGTAGAAAAAATTGTTCATAATAACAGCAGGAGCTTTGATACCACAGGAATGTGTTGTTATCTGTGGACTGGTTACTTCGCTTGTTAAAGTTATACATCAGATGGATATCAAAGATGGACTGGTTTGTGGGGGAGGGAATGGGAGTGTTGGGACATAAAATATAATAATTTTTGCTGAGATGTATCTTGCATAACTTCAACAGAATAAGCTCAGATATAACAGGTCCAGGGTTTGCAGAAACAATCCAGCAAATGTCAACGAAGCATCAACTGAACATCAATGAAAGGACTCGAAGGCCGGTAATCTAATTGATGAGGCCAAGTTTATTTGCCCACATTCTCGTGCTGCATGATCAATCAGAGAATTTATGAAATCATAATTGGTTTCGATCGTGTCTGTTATTTCCAGACGGGACGATCATAATAACATTAATTATAAATCATCAACTGTTGACCAGACTAGCCACTAAGAATTATCAAGTCCGTATCGCAGTCCGTCTGTCCTTTGCAAGGTTGCCAAAGTGTCCTTCTGCTGTGACATTCTAAGTTTCATTCTAATATTCCGCATCTATCAAATATATTTCATTTGCCATATAAGATGCCATACTATTCTGGTTCTCCTTTCTAATAAATGTTGGCCATGAGTACGGTTGTCCTGCCAGTAAATATCTTTCTAAGTTCTAGACAACTTCAACGTGCTGCTTCTCTGGTGGAGCTCTGTGATCCGAATGTTTGTTGTTGTTGACAATTCTCCTGATGTGTTCTCCATTCTACGTCAGCCCATTTGATACTCCTAGACATTGGTTTCGCGATTTTGTCATGAATTTACTTTTGCGTCATATTCTCTGTCCTGCTACTTGGCAGTTTTTTATGCTATATTGCCATGTGTACTAAAGTTTCTCCTAGAAGATATGCTGTTGTTTGTATTAACATTCTGCTTGAAAAATACAGTTACCACCACATTTTATTTCAGTTTTATTAAAAGTAGGAAAATATACTCTCAGAGATAAGAAAATAAAGAATGGCATTAGATATTTGATGGGATCAGTGTATAATATCACTGAATTCAATCCGTACTTGAAAGTTTTGTTATTTTCCTGACTTTGCAAAATGTAATTTTAATTAGTGAGGTTTGCTGTTAAAATTGTGTGCTTTGGCCTATTTCTTCAGGAAATTGCAATATGACATGCATGTGTGCACAAACGTGTGTGTGTGAGGGAGAGAGAGAGGGAGAGCATGGTTGCATGTGGTTATTTAAAAGTTAAAGTTACACATAGTCATACCATGGCAGATATTGCTGTAGAAATGTCCAGAGTTTAGTCTTCAAATATACTAGGCCTCAACATAAAACTCATGCGTGCACGTATGTGTGTGTGTGTGTGTGTGTGCGCGCGTGCGCGCACGCACATGCACACGCACACACACACACACACACTCTCTCTCTCTCTCTCTCTCTCTCTCTCTCTCTCTCTCTCTCTCTCTCTCTCTCTCTCTCTCTCTCTGTTGTCTGTCGGCCGGTCTGTCTCTCTCTCTCTCTGTGCATGTACATGCATTCTTGTGTGCATGTCTCAAATGTGTCAATCATTAAATACACTTGGTTATTAGGATTTTTCTATTGCCTTATAATCTTTTAGAAAGGGAAATACAATATCAAAGGGCCTTATTCAGAAGGAAAAATCAACACAGTTGCCTAAGGGAGTTTATTATCCTCAGTTCGTAGATATTTGTGAAGATTACTGGAATTGGGGTGGAGGTGGAGTAGGGTCTCATATCATGTTATTTATATTTGTTGTTGTCTAGGAACCAAGAAGGATTTGTGGATCGCCATTGATCCCATCACAGGAGCTAAAGTGCAGACTTTGTCTTCAGATGGAGCTCAGAAAGTCTGTCCATCATCCAATGAAAACCTGTTGTACATTGGTAGAACTGGTAAGAGCAATTTATTCGCTGCTTTCTGTGTGCTCACGGAGCTCTAGTTAAGAATGTGTCCATTTTGCTGATTTGTGAATTTGATTATCAGTTAATGTTATGAACATTTCGCAGGATAACACAAACAGAAGCTGCAGTGGCGCAGTGACTAGCACACTTGCTTGTTGGCCTGGTGGTCATGTGTTTTAACCCCATGAGGCATGTTTTAAAAAATGTATATGGGTTTCCAGGTCCAGCCAGTCTGAAATGGGTGCCTAGAAATGTCATTGGCAGTAAAGCTGTCCAGCTGAATTGATCACATCATTCATCATTGTCTTCTGGGAAGATTGCACCAGTTTTAATGGTAACTGATTGCTTTGTCTTTCAGTAACCAAATGGCACAAAAGAAAACTTCTCTTGCTTTTTAATAATGACTCATTTAATTTTTTTTAAAACAACATATGTTTAGTTTTATTATACAATTATTGCTTGATTTATGTAATTCTTTTCATATTGTGCTATATGCTTGCGAAACCTGATAATAGTATAAAGTCCGTTCTCTGAATCCACTGGAAAAATGAAATAGAAGGCTACCTAAAAACACATGGAGAAGAGAATAAGGTGAATAATGTGCGGAAAATATGGAAGAAGTTGCAGGAAATAGAAAAAGATGGGATGGCTTAGCATGAGTTGGTTTAAGGTCAGTGTTCCAATGGGGGATTAAATGCAGAAGAATAAGAAGTATGATAACTCATTGCTTTGTCTTTCAGTAACCAAGGAACAAAGAAGAAGAAACTTTCTGTTGCTATTGAATAGTTATTTATTTCATGTCTTTTTTAAACAACACATTTGTATTTTTGTTGTGCATTTGCTGCTTGACTTCTATAATTTTGTTGATATTCTTCTTTGTGTTTGTATTTTTATATTGAAAAAAGAGATGTCCTGTAAATCTCCTAACCTGGGGATCATTAGATAATGAATATTTTCCCCTGACATCTTAGTACCTGAGTTTAGGGGAATGGAGGACTTTTCTTGGGCTTACTGCCCTTGCCTTCTTGAGGAACTCATAAGGAATTGGACTTTTTTACCTATGCTTGGGAGCTTGGTACATATGATGCCACAGTCCATTCATATACACCTTGTTCTGCATATTGTCATGTCTAGAAATCTTTTTAATTTTTGTTTTTAAGGTTGCACATCCCTTACAGGATGTTGCAGTCAACTGCAGCATTTTTCAGCTGCTGTTGATGTACTAGGCAAGTTTTACGTTCAGTAGTTTGCCATTGCTTTCTGAACGACTGGCTCACATACCCCGTAAGATACCAGCATGGCGTGAACCGCTGCCGATTCTCGCAGCTGCTGTTTTCCCCACATGGATATACGGGGTTACGAACAATGCCGTTAACTCCTTGGCCAGGGAGACCTAGAAATCTAGGCTCCCAAAATCTTAACTGAATTTAGCATGTTTCCACAAGAATGCAGCTGCCATGTGATTCTATGAGTAGACATAATTGGGATGTAGAGGCTGGGTACTGAAAAATAGGGGCTAGCAAAGCTGCTCTTGTTTTCACTACAAGATACTTACCCAGTCTGCAGGCAACTGTGCTAACCACTGCACCACCACAGCTGTCAACTAGGAGGATTCTAGTCAACTATTATTCTAGTTAATTATTATTCTAATCAACTATTATTCTAATCAACTATTATTCTGGTAAACTATTATTCTAGTCAGCTATTATTCTAGTCAACTATTATTCTAGCCAACTATTATTCTAGTCAGCTGTTATTCTAGTCAACTATGATTCTAGTCAGCTATTATTGAAGTCAACTATGATTCTAGTCAACTCATATTCTTGTCAGCTATTATTCTAGTCAGCTATTATTCTAGCCAACTATTATTCTAGTCAGCTATTATTCTAGTCAACTATTATTCTAGTTAATTATTATTCTAGTCAACTATTATTCTAGTCAACTATTATTCAAGTCAACTATTATTCAAGTCAACTCATATTCTTGTCAGCTATTATTCTAGTCAGCTATTATTCTAGCCAACTATTATTATAGTCAACTATTATTCTATGTTTTTGCATATCCTTTACAGGACATCACTGTCAACATCAGCATCTTTCAGCTGTATGTTGATTTCTTGGCAAGATTACGCTCAGTAGTTTGCCATTGCTTTCTGAGCGGCCGGCTCACATACCCCGTAAGTTACCGACCTGATTCGAACCACTGCTGATTCTCACCGTCGTCACGTTACTTACGAGAGTATACGAGATTACGGAGAAAAGTCGCTAACCTCTAAGCCAGGAAGCAGGCACTATTATTCTAGTCAACTATTATTCTAGTTAATTATTATTCAAGTCAACTATTATTCTAGTCAACTATTATTCAAGTCAACTATGATTCTAGTCAACTCATATTCTTGTCAGCTATTATTCTAGCCAACTATTATTCTAGTCAGCTGTTATTCTAGTCAACTATGATTCTAGTCAGCTAATATTCAAGTCAACTATGATTCTTGTCAGCTATTATTCTAGTCAGCTATTATTCTAGTCAGCTGTTATTCTAGTCAACTATGATTCTAGTCAGCTAATATTCAAGTCAACTATGATTCTAGTCAACTCATATTCTTGTCAGCTATTATTCTAGTCAGCTATTATTCTGGCCAAATATTATTCTAGTCAGATGTTATTCTAATTAACTATGATTCTGATCTACTAGAATTCTAATCATCAACTATGCTGTTCAACTATTATTCTAGTCAGCTATTTTTCTAGTCAACTATTATTCCAATCAGCTACAACCACAATGAGCAGACAATCTGAAAAACATCTGATGGCTGTGGAAATGTGGTTTCTGACGAAAATGCAAAGAATACCATGGACAGACAGAAAACCAATGAACAAGTCCTTCAAGAAACAAATGAAGATCGTAAACTGCTTAGAGACATTAGATGTAGACAGTCAAAATGTTTTGGGCATGTTATGAGAAGAAATGAATTGGAGAACTTGGTGACAACTGGCAAGATTGAAGGCAAGAGACCTAGGGGAAGACTGAGTTGTAAATATCGCATGATCGAGACAGAAACACAGAGCTGATCCACGACTCTAGTGATCGAGTGAGATGGCAAAACATGACAACCCACACTTATCAGCATGGCACTCGATGGATGGATGGATTATTCTAGTAAACTATTATTTTAGCCAGCTATGATTCTAGTTAACTTTTATTCTAGTCAGCTTCTATTCAAGTCAACTGTTATTCTAGTCAGCTTCTATTCTAGTCAACTATTATTCTAGTCAACTATTATTCTAGTCAGCTATTATTTTAGTCAACTATTATTCTAGTCAGCTATTATTCTAGTCAACTATTATTCTAGTCAACTGTTATTCTAGTCATCTATTATTTTAGTCAACTATTATTCTAGTCAGCTATTATTCTAGTCAATTATTATTCTAGTCAGCTATTATCCTAATCAACTATTATTCTAGTCAGCTATTATTCTAATCAACTATTATTCTAGTCAACTATTATTCTAGACAGCTGTAAGTCTAATCCACTATGATTCTAGTCTACTAGAATTCTAGTCAACATGTTGAACAAATACAAGATTAACTGTTATGTTGCTGTTGCCAATTATGATGTAATAATATGTTTCTGTCTTGACATTTGTGGTTGCAGAGTTTTCGATCATGATGTTTGATGGGAAAACAGGGACTAAAAGGTAATTGACTTACTGTTCAGTGGTCTAAGAGCACAAGTATTACATTTTATACCTTAATTTGTCCTAAAGCAGTTTCCTGCAAGGGATCTGTGAGGTGATTGTGCTGTCAAATTTTGTAGGTCAAGGGCAGTGGGGAATAGATGGTCAATCTGTCCCTCATTTTGGCAAGCAGTGAGCCCAGGGGTGAAATTATAAGTTAATAATAACTACTAGTAATTCTCAAAAACAGCAACATGCATGGTTTTGATTTTGTAGATGTCACTTGAACAATAGTAGATGAGAAGAAGAAGAAAAGAAGAAGAAAAAGAAGAAGATAACTACTGAGGGAGGGGAGGCTTGAGAGTGGACTTGTTAAGGGACATGCACTGAACAACAAGGACAATGCAAACAAACGAACATCTCGCACAGCATAGGAAAGATGCCTAGAGTCATGACCTGGACAGTCCCGCCCCTAGAGAGTGTTAAGAAGGTGAAAGGGCCGAAACATTCGCGGAAGGGGGGATTGCTTCTGATGATCAGAAGCCCCCTGCAGTGTTTGCTCCGTGGCAGAGTTTTTATCACTGTGAGATATGTTTCAAAGGCACTCATTGTTAAAGGCAGGTAATCACGTAGCAGATACTGCCGTAGGGGTGTGAAATGTTAGGTTGTCACATATACTAGGCCACAGCAGAATAAGGTGGGTTCCCTTTCTTGCATTTTTATATTTCCATATTAATTCCATTATGTAGGTGTTTAAATATCATGCTGGTTGCCTTTATTTCCCAGGGAATTTCCTGCAAAACCAACGCAACACTGTCTGCTGCCAAATCGTGCGCAGCTGTGTTTCGAACGCAGGTATATAGGATTGCGAACCGCATTCGTAATCCCTTCGCCATGGAGACAAGCAACTATTATTCTAGTCAAGTCTAACGTTGTTTGACTTTGGAATTATGGGAAGTCAACATTTTGGGATATTTTAAGGTGTTAGTGACAGGTCAATAACTTTTACCAAAAGTTTTCTATTGTCTTAACCTAGTTCTAATTATTAAATATTTCCTTTATAAGCATGTATAACATCACTGTTGCTTAGAAAAATAAAACCATATTGAATAACTGACCTACAACATTTAACAACATATGAAAACTCCAGGAGTAGGAGAATCACTGCACAAAACTTGTGAAGACTGTCATGCCCTGTAAGAGTTAAAGCATGTGATAGTTTCACGCTTTGTACACACTCGTCATCCAGTGGCTTGTCCAGTGCAGAACTTTGCTACGTAACAGTCTTTCGTAATTCCTCTTTATTATTAGTCAGATGTCCTGTCTCGGTTGCTGTCCTGTATGAATTATCTATGAGATCTTGAATCCATCTACATTGTGTTATTCCTCTTCTCGCACTTCCCCAACACACTTCCTGCAAAAATTATCGTTTCTAGATTTTTCTTTTACATGCCCAAAACATTTCACTTTCCACATATTGGTATGTCTTAACCAATCTTCTTTAATATTGAGTTCTGTTTGTTTTTCTTTTTTGTCAAGTGAAGTTTTAATACTCTGTAATACTTATATTCAGATTCGGATATATGCTTTTCAGCTGATTTGTGGAATATCCAAGTTTTGCACTTATATGCTGCCACAGGAAATATTCATGCTCTGTATACTGACCTTTATTGTTCTATCTATATATATATATGCTAACCAAGAGAATTGTCAATCTTAATCATTCTGTATGTGTTGTGATCAAGTGATAATTTATTATAGTCATTTGTGCATCCCTACATCATTATGTGACAATCCTTCCAACCAGCACAGCCTTAGAAAGTATCATTTGTTAAACATTACCCAAAGCAGTTGAATGGAACACATGTGCTTTTCACTTATTGATTATTTGTGGACATGTATATATATATATATACAAATCCTGACACCTCCATTTGTATACAGCACATTAATATCTCACCTGGTGTGTAATGCAACTTTTGAGTGATAAACACCAGCAGAACATTGATATCATTATTTCCCAGCAACTGACAGTTGTTCTGCCTGACTTATTTCATGCTGTTTCTAAATTAATCACTGATCACCACTGTCTAACCACATACATTTTGTTCTGTTAAACAGCTGGAATGCAACATACATGGATTACTCATCTCACGTTGCACCAGATGTCAACGATTATGGTAAAGCATAAATATGGCTTCATGTTTATCTATCTATTACTTGCTGCAGTAGGAGAAGTGTGCCTGTGTTAGAAAGGCTAGTAGTGAGATTGATTTGTTCATTTGCCACATGCATACATTTTAATACCAAGGGGCATAACATTATATGAAAGATGTGTGATAGAGATTAGGTGCAGAATCATTACCATCATCATGTGCCATGCTGTTAAATGTGGGTGGTCATGTTTTGCCATCCCATACGATCGCTAAGAGTTGTGGATCAGCTCTGTATTCTTGTCTCGACCATACCATATTTCCTTCTTTGCTTTCCCCTTCTTCTTTTGCTCTTTTCCACTCAATCTTGCCAGTTGTCACCAAGTTCTCCAAATTATTTCTTATCATATAGTGTCCAAAAATTTGTGACTGTCTACGTCTAATTTCTTTAACCAGTTTATGGTTTTCATGTGTTTCTTGTACGACTTTGTCATTGATTTTTCTCTCTGTCTATGGTATTCTTTGCAATTTCCTCAGAAACCACATTTTCACAGCCATTAGATGTTTTCAGCTTGTCTGTTCATTGTCCATGCTTCACATCCATACAAAAGTACAGGATTTATGTAGCACATCAACACTCATTATCTTGTTGCAATTGGCATCTTTTTATTGGTCAGTATATTTTCCATCTTGTAAAAGGCTACCTTTGCCATGGCAATTGTTTTTCAAATCTCTTCAAGGCATCTCCCATCAGATGTTATGACTGTTCCGAAATAGTTGTACTGTTTTATTCGTTTAAGAATATTCCCATTTACTTGTATATTACATTGTGGTATTTCTTTCTTCCTAGTGATGACCATAATCTGTGTCTTCTTACAATTCAATTCTAACCCTAGTTGTTCACTGCGTGAAACAATCGCATCTACTAAATGTTGCAGATCCTGCTCATTGTCTGCAGTCAATACTGTATCATTCTCACATCTAATGTTCTTGATGTTACGTCCCCAATGGTTATTCCTCTCATTTCTAAATTTCTAAAAATATTTTTTTCTGTATAACGAAAAAAGATCTGCAGACATTACACATTCCTGTCACACACCTCTCTTAATAGGCTGATATTGACCTATTTCATTATCAATCTTTATGGCAGCTTGTTGTTTCCATTATATGTTTTTTACAAGTCTAAAGTCTTTCCTGTCAGTTTGTCAGAAAGTGAACATTATGTTAGGCAATAAGTCACTATTACTGAATGTCGGAAAGAGAGTACTGAAATGTTGATGTTTTGATGTGTGGCAGTAAATCATGGAACATGAGTGAACAAATTAGGAAGAGCATTAGCCAGTGGAGATGTGGTCCCTGAGATGAATATTTAATGAGTACCTTGGGCTTCAAGAGTGACTAAAAACGATTGTCTGGGAGAGATTAATGAAGGTAAAACATTAAATACACCGATAAGAAAGAGACAAACTGTGTTCTTTGGTCATATAATGAAAAGAGAGGTGTTGGAAAACAATGTGGTGATTGAAAAGATCAGTGAGAGTAGAGGGAAAGGTAGGCCAAGAGAAATGATGCTGCACGGACTGAGGTGGTGGCTTGGAGGAACATCATAACAGAATTGATCAGGAAAACCATGGACCATGATCTGTGGAGAGAATGAATGATGCACCAGGTGGCAGGGCACATGATAATGCATTTTAAACACTTCATGTAAATACTAATTCAGTCATCTTGACTTTTTGTTGTCAGGTAGACAGCGTTATTCATCCATTTACAGCTTCATTCATCCATTGACAGTCTTTATCTATTGACAGCTTCATTCATCCATTGACAGTTTCATTAATCCATTGACAGCTTCATTCATTAATTGACAGCATCATTCGTCCACTGCCATATAAAGCTTCATATGTCCCAAAATATCTTTACGTAGTTATAAACACATGAGAAAAATATTCACAAGTATTGGCCGACATTCATAGAAGCTAAAAAAAACACACCAAAAGTTGAGATCAAATTACATAACAGATAATGGAAGAATAGAAAGCTAAAGGCACATCAGGATTTTAATCTGCTGCCTCCTAATGATTCCAGTTCGCTACTGGCGTTCACAAGCATACGTTGATTCTTGGTCAAATAAATGGAAATAAAAAAAGGGTGTAATCATTAGCCAGGTCTATCATACACCTAATCTCATAACAGGAATTTATACACAGCCATTTTGATAGCACCTTGAGTCTCATACACATTAACATATTGTCTGTCTTGCAACTCATCATTGGTCCCCTGGTTTCTTCATACATCCCTCACTTTTCATAACTTGTTCTGTTACCGCTAATTGTTACTGTTCTGTTGCTTTAACTTCTTTTCTTCTGCACTATACATTTGTTGCTTTAACCCTATTTTCTATTCTGTTTCTTTAATTTATTATAACTATACATTTCTTGCTTTAACCCTCTGTTTTGAATTCTGTTTCTTTAATTTCTTTTAACTAAACATTTGTTACTTTAACCCTCTGTTTTCTGTTCTGTTTCTTTAATTTCTTATAAATATACATTTATTTCTTTAACCTGGGGGTCACCAAACTTTTTTCACAGCGGGCCGGATAACTGACAAAATAACGAGCGCGAGTGTATACTCATTCTGTACAATACTTGCACCGGTCTCCATGGCGAAGGTCTTACGGACACTGTTAGTAATCCCGTATACCCGTGTTCGAAACACAGCTGCGTGCGATTTGGCAGCAGACCACGTTGCGCTGGTTTTTTACGCTATGGTATGGGTGTCGGTCATTCAGAAAGCAATGCAAACTACTGAATGTAAACTTGCCAAGACATCAGCAACAGTAACAAAATGCTGGTGTTGACTGCAAACGTCCTGTAAAGGATATACAACTAACTTTAACAATACTTGCAAGCCAGAATGAAAGCTCTGGGGAAAAAAGATGAAAAACTAAGTTAATCATAGGTGAGTGGCGTGCAATGCACAAAAAACAAAGACAACCAACATGCTTATTTACTTAAAAAAAGTTACCAAAGAAGGCGACGTTAGCAAAAAGATAGTTACATCAGACCTAGTGTGCATATATCCGAATCTCACAAACTAAGCAGCAAAAAAGGTTAGTAAGATTTGTGAAACTGATATTTGGCTTTCAAGATATCATCAATGTTTGGTTTGGAATTGCAGCATCCAGTAAAGAGAATTTTGCTTTCAAATATTCATCAGTCAATCTCGTTCGATGTGTTGACTTCACATACTTCATTTTTGAAAATGTTTGCTCAGACATAAGTTGTTCCAAACACTGATGCCATACCAGTGGTAAATTTCTTCAGTTTTGGAAACTCAGCATCAGGTAAGTAGCGGTAAAATTCAGCAAGTTTTCCTTCTCTGTGCTTCTCTTTCAACAAGTCATTTGCTAGCAAATCAGTGCAGCAGCAAAACAGCTCCAACTGTAGTTCAACTGGCATATAATCAAGGTTACAATCAAATAGATTCTGGAACACAAGAATGTCACTCTCAATTCTGTCAAGATTTCAAAATATCTCTTCCAAAAATTGCTTCTTCACGTCATGAATATTTTTTTTCTCAGAAAATCGAGGTTGACATCTTCGGGGATTGTAGCGCAAAACGTTTGAAACAGTGAAAATGAAAAAAGTTTTCTCCTTCCAGTCGTGCTTCAAACAATGACAGCTTTCTCCAAAATCTTTTGGTGATTCTGTATAGATCACAGATGAGGTAATTCCTTCCCTGAAGTTTCAAGTTCAGTTCATTCATGTGGGATGTGTTGTCGACCAAAAATGACAGCTTTGACAACTAGGTAGGATCTGACAGCTATGGATCTGCTCTATCTTTTTCAGTGAGGAAAACATCTAATCTGAGCCACCTCACTGATGTTTGATAAGGCAAGTCACAGAATTCAGAATCAATTTCTTCAAGAAAAGCCTAGAACTGACGGTTATTGAGTTCGTGTCCCCAAATAAAGTTCACAGCAGAAACGACTGGTTTCAGTGCACAAGAAATATCTAAATCTTTCCCACAGAGTGCTTGCTGATTATGATGTAGTGTATGAACAGAGTGCCCAGAATTCGCAAATCTTCCAACTGAGTCCCGATCTGCCCCACCAGACCTTCCTCACTTCAGCCATGTTTTGTCCTCCATCAACTGTAACACCTCGAAGCTGATTCCACTGAAAGTCTTGCAAACAATTTTTGCACTTCCACGAAAATGTCTTTTCCAGTTGTTGTTCCATGCATGCTGCAAGCGGATGCCAACTCTTCCGTTATCTATAAGTCCAAATTGGCACCACGCGTGAACCCGAGAAGTGACTACTTGAGAGATCAGTAGACTCATTCAGCGCCAGATAATACCACAACAAGTTCCTAGTTTTCTCTTGTATCTGTAGCACTATGTTCTCTCCAAGTTCTTCTGTTCCCTGCACAGCTGAACTTGCCAAAAGGCTGATAGTTAAAAACAAATCGGCTTTCTCAGGACGCAAGTCATTTGCTGCTTCCTCCATACACTCTTTGATGAAGTTGCCCATCAGTAAACGATTTTCCTCGTTCTGCTATCTTATGCACTATTTTGTAACTTATACGAGTGAAGATTCATTTTCAGCAAACTTTCTCGTGAAGACATTTCTTTGTGTTTCTAAGTCACGTTTCATGGACTCATATTTCTCAGAGCGTAACTTTCCAGAAAACTTTGAATATGTTGATAGATGTTTTGTTTCATAGAGACGCCGAAGATTGTACTTGTTCAAAACTGCTTTTTTTGCTGCAGTTTTTGATGCAAATGGTTTTCTGGTCCTTTGTTTCCACAAAGAAGTACTTCACTCACTATTCTTCATTGAAAACGTGACACTCGGCATCCACTTGTCTTTTCTTAGTAGCCATAATGAAGGGTGAAGTACACGGGATCTGAAAATGAAAAAGACATTGAATTAGAAACATAATTAACATCCTATTGAAACACAAGAAAAGCAGAGGACTAGGGGTCACTGGTGAAGCCACGGCTCACCAAAAGTACATATAAAGTGTATAGGTACCTTTGGTAATAGAATATATCTCATAATAAGGTTTGCAAAATATACAAATAGGGCCGGCCTAACTAAACAGCCTAGAGCAGAATTTTTCAACCAGGGTTCCACGAGTGGCAGCCAGGGGTTCCGCAGAAACAGACCAAAATCACCTAAATACAACATTTCTGCCCATCTGGTTTATTACATAAAGTAGGACAGACACTTGGATCATTGCAGAGTTCCTTGAGCAACGTAAACATTTGCGTTAGGATCTGCTCCTGCAGAAAGGTTGAAAACCACTGGCCTAGAGACAAGCTTGCTTAACACCTTGACCGGGGAATTCTTCTGAGCTGGGGATAATATTTTCATAATAACACAAGGCTTATATGGCATTTTTATGCTATGTTTGCTACTTTATTGCCTCTATTCACACTTGTAGTTCACTTACCTATCACTGTCAAATAAAGAAATCTTTGTTACATAACTATAAAATGGATGAATGGCAAAAAGAAGTAAATTTTTCTTTAGCATAGACCTCCCTCTAGGGGAGGGAAAGATGTGTGTGTGTGTGTTGCCATGGAAACCATGGTAATGTCAGAGCGTAGGCGGCACTACCAAGAGCCGGGGAAGGACTTGAGATGGTGTGAAATAAGCAAACATTACAATAAACAAGAAAATCTAGATACAATAATTTATAATTGAAAATAGTAAATTTAAGACAGCTGCCAGGAGGTCCCCACACGTGTAAAGATCTCCTATTATTCTAAACATAATATTTACATTTAAATTGTATCACAACATCTCGTGTCCCATGGGTTATATCAAGCAAGCTCAAGTAACGTCAGCGGGCCGGATGAAATGACGTCGCGGACTGGATCTGACCCGCCGGCCGTAGTTTGATGATCCCTGCTTTAACCCATTGTTTTCTATTCTACTTCTTTAACTTCTTCTGTTCTATACAATTGCTGCTTTAACCCACTGTTTTCTGTTCAGTCGCTTTAGCTTCTTCAGTTATATACATTTGCTACTTTAACCCACCGTTTCCTATTCTATTGCTTTGTTTTATGTCATTTACATTTGTTAGTTTTAACACACTGTTTCCTTTTCTGTAACCTTAACTTCTGTTCTTTACATTTGCTACTCTAACCCACTGTTTAATATTCTTTTGCTTTAACTTCTGCTTTATATATTTGCTACTTTAACTCACAGAATCCTACATTTTACTATACCTCCTTATTCTCCAGACTAGAATAAAATAAATTTATCTGGGCAGAAAAAAGTTAACACTGAATGAATGGTAGTGTTTGTAACTTTCAGAACTCCGACATTTCGTATCAAGCTCTACAGGTGCTGCAGTTACACTTGACAGCGATACAGGTATGGGTGTTTCACAGATATTCACATAAGTTCTGTTCTTGCCTGCAGTTGTTACTATGTAGAAATATGTTTATGTCTGTGTAGAGACTTACCAATAGTTGCAGCGAGATGTTATTGTAAAACTTCAATTCTAGTTCCTCATTGTTGTACGGCTTGAAGTATATCTTCTGCGTTCATTCGGAGTTGTTATTTTTTTCCCGGACGTGATTGCGTTGTGCCTGTTTACAGCAGAGCTGCGTTCTTGCGCCGTTAAGTCGACACATCCGACTTCTGCGGGTATTTGTTGACCGGGTTAACCTTCCCGGGGACTTGAAGTATATGAGATTGGTGATGATTTGTGACATCATTAAGTGACGACATCATTAAATGACATGTGTTGCACTGTTTCATCAAGCCTGTGGCTCAGTACATCTGACTTCGACAGGAATTTATTTTCGCCTCTGCTTTCCCTACTTTTTGACTGTCGCCAGTCTACCCACAAGACAGCACTTATCACTTTGTCTGGTTCCTGCCCCTTGAATATCTGACATGGGAGACCCTTCCAGTAGCTGTGCAACTGCTGGCAATATTCTTGGGGTCATTGGAATATGCAAGCCCCTCTACTACTGCAAAGTGGAAACATAGCAAAGAGGTGGTGATGACTTGATTTCCATTATTGATAAGCAAGCAACACACATTCCAAGCATGAATGTGAGCTCTCCAAGAGGTGAGTTCAAGATGTGGGTGCTGATTGTCCACCAGCATCATGGGGGATTGCTATGACTCTCTTGCAGTCTCGTAATGTACAAAGGTTGAGTCATTGGCAGGCTTTATCACAGTGGAGACCATCTCAGGTCCTCTCTTCGTTAGTGAACTAGTGTCCTGATCAGGATGCTTCACATGATGAAGAAGAGAGGTCTTCATCCTGTGTCAGCATCTTGCTACGTTGCAGTTTAAGAGAAGTAATTATTGTATTGAATCATCAGTTATTTTATAGACTCATTCATCATTAGTTACCATACAGAATAATCATTAGTTCTATATAGAATCATCTTCAGATTCTGAAAACCAGTATAATTTGTTACTGTATATAGAATGGTTATTGATTGCCATGTAGAATTGCCAGTAGTTTTACTGTAGAAACCAACCTCAATTGGGTACCAGGTCATGTCTTGGGAAGTAAAGCCAGTCAGCAATATGATATTGACCACATAATATTGACCACATAATATTGACCACATAAGTCCTCGAGTGCTTATAGGCTTTTAGTAATCTGGGGCTAGCACCGTATACCTAGTAAACCACAAGGCATATCAACAGAGTCCGTTACTGACTGTAAAACTGTAGAACTGTCAGAAATTAGAATCATCAGCAGTAGAGGGCAGAGAATCGTCATTAATTACTATATAGAGTTTCATTCTGTAATTTGTTTTATGTAGTACAATGCTAGTAGCTATGGCAAACTACTGAGTGTAATCTTGCCTAGTACATCAACAGCAGCTGAAAAATGCTGATGTTGACTGCAATGTCCTGTAAGGGATATGCAAATAAAAATGCTAGTTTACAAGGGAAGGTCAGTAATATTAATATGGTAAGGCTGAATATGATAATGGGTATTTCTTAAACTTGTCACTATCTTCTATACTGCCACAGCCTCTTGCACAATTACACTAGAAAAGAAAAGATAATGTATACCAAAGTGAATATGAATGCATATCCCATATGATATTAGTAATCTCGCATACCATGTTCAAAACACAGCTGCAGGTATTTTGGAAGTAGACCACTTTGTGTTGGTTTACATACAAACGTATGAGTGCCGGTCATTAAAAAAACAATGGAAAACTGAGCTTAAACTTCCAAAGAAATCACAAACAGCCAAAAAATGCTGGGATTGACTGCGATGTTCTGTAAATGATATAAACTAGCTAACCCATATGATTCTCTGATGTTGCTTCTAAGGAGACATTTTGTGGAAGCATGAGTTTGACTCACCTGTTGTGGCCATGTACCAGATGCATCATGATGGTCTTCAGCGAGTGCCGTTTGTGAGCTTTGCCGCAGAGACACTTGACCACCTGACCGGTCAGCTGGCATCCACTCACTGGAAGAATAGGTTTATGATGTTAAATATCAGGCAGACTTTCTAGTAAGTTCTACAAGAGTTTATATTCTTTTAACATGTTCTGTGTCCCTTTTGTGAGTCCATTAAAAATATTCAGGTAGGTCACATGTTTTCAGGTACAGTACATGCTGTTTTATTTTGTCGACCTGGCATCTGTAAACTGAAAGAAAAGGTGTTTGATGTTTATACACCTTGTCTTTCAGCCAGATATTTGGGCATTATTCTAATGTTATAAAAGAGTGTATTTTCTTTGACTATCATAAAGTATTCTGTGTTCCTGTTGTAAGTCAGTCGAATAATTTTATTTGGCTTTGTTTCTTTTCATACGTAGGACTAATATTTATTTCTGTTGAACCTCTACCTCATCCTCCTGTGTGTTTCATATCTGCCACTGAATAATGTATTACCTAGTGGTCTTCCTTTAACTTCTCAAATCTTGCTTTCTCAAACCTTAACTTTTCAAACCTCACCTTCATAAACCTCACCTTCTCAATCCTCACCTTCTCAAACCTTACCTACTCAAAAATTGTTTCTTTTACAGAGTTAACTCTATTGATGCAAATTTGACAGTAATGTAATATGTGTATTGTCAAGGTGGCCAAACATAAAGAGGCTCTCGGCACTCTTCCGACAGACGGGTCTAAATAGTTCTGCAGTGAATAATTTTATATAACTAACACTAACCCTAACCCTAAACCCTAACTTATTCACTGCAGAACTATTTAGACCCGTCTGTCGGAAGAGTGCCGAGGCTCTCTCTCTCTCTCTCTCTCTCTCTCTCTCTCTCTCTCTCTCTCTCTCTCTCTCTCTCTCTGTGGGTTGGGTGGGGTGTGTGTATGAGAGAGTGCATGAGAGAGAAAGAGAGATAGAGAGAGAGAGAGAAAGTAATAGTGACTGCAGTATGATAGAAAACATCCAATCAGAAATACATCATTACAATATTTTATTAATCCTACTCAGATGACAGGTGAATTGAGGGATTACACAATGAGTTAAACAGACAATGACTGAAACATAACATAAGCAGTAGACATACAGTGGAGACAAGTGTAAACAAACCCCAGCTAGTATAAACAGAGAGTTAAATATAGCAGCAAGGTCATGATATCAGGGGTAACAACTCATGACTGGCAAAGTATGGTTCTGCATTCAAGGGAGACAAATTTATTAACCAAAATCTTTAATAAGGAGGGCATGGTTCGGGAAGAAGAGGCAGAGGGTCGACCAGCACGAAGATGGACACAGGACATTATAATACTACCCTGGGCATGAATGAAAATACATGAGGCAGGTGAACTGGTTAAGGAGCAAGAATCTTTCCTGCAGGCTGTGATGAGACCAGTGTTCTGTAAGTGGCTTGCAACAAGATGATGATGATAATACTGGTCTAAGTCTGCACTATAATCAACATCGTAGATTGGTATTTTGCTATAATATATTTACAGTCATTGTTAGTAAATGAATGTCTTTTGTCTTCAGTCCAAAGCTGTATATTGGGGAATCACAGCAAGGTGCATATGCCTTAATTACACTGGTTGATGAAGCTGTACCGACACTGAGTGTAAGTTTTCTATTCACAAAACTGAAAGTGTATCATCATATTTAAGAAAGAATTACCTGTATCATTACACTTATGGAAGAATTACCTATATCGTTATACTTAAGGAAGAAATATGTGTATCTTCACATCTCAGAAAAAAATTACCAGCATCATTATACTTAAGGAAGAAATACCTGTATCATTACACTTAAGAAAAAATTACCTGTATCATTATACTTAAGGAAGAAATACCTGTATCATTACACTTAAGAAATAATTACCGGTATCAGTGAAAAAAAATTACCTGTACAGTTATAGTTAATAAATATGAAAACAAATTAACATTTAAAAAATGGCTACTGGGATAAGCAAAATACGACACATAAGAGAATTGAATGTTGCAACCAAAATCATTATCAGTGAACATGATACAGGAACAAAAAAACAAAAACTCAGACATTATGAACCACTCTTTTAAAATGAACTTAAACATAGGAGACACAAAGAATAGGTTACAGTGAAATAGGCCAGGCAATAAACTGTGCAACTTATTGTTTATGATTTCTATGTTTAAATTCACTAAGGGCATACATTGTTTTGAACTCTTTAAGTGCCAAAAAAAAAAAAACATCTGATTACAATGCAACATGGCGGCCCCAATAGCACTGTGGCTTGCACACTTGCTTGCTAACCTGGTGTCCTCCTCGAGATGGGGGTCAACCTAGACTAAAATGGGTACCAGCAGAACTGTCCTGGGAAGTAAAGTTGGCTGGTGTGATACTGACCACATCCCCCTCATGTGCCGGTTAGTCTGTCAAAATATGGGGCTAGTACCATACCCACAGCATGCCTCTTTACATGGAAGAGGGCTGTTTACTGACAATATAACCTAGCTATTTCACAGGTAAAGGGACTGGTTGCCACAAAAATATAATTATGGCAGGAATAAACAAAATATACAGATTAGGGAAGCAGAAGATAAGAAGGCAGAGCAAAAAGAAATATATTTTACATTAATTAGAGTTTTCAAAATATAGCTTGACAGTAGTTCTAAAGACATATGAAAAATATTGATTGATCAACAAATGTAAAATGACTTCCTCTAATAAAATTCACCTATATGATCCCACATTAGGTCAGAACAAAGGGCCGCCTTCAAATTGAAGGTCCACATACAAATCTGGCCAAGCTGAGACCAGTGCCAGACAAAAACGTGGAGTCACAGTCCCACGAAGAAAGTATTAAAGCTTCCACCATCAGAAGGGGAGGAGCTGTGCTTATGATAGGTAAGATAGTGAATTAATATAGGAAACTGAACTCTCTCACTCTAGGGTGTGTTCTGCCATGTAGAGTGCCTCTGATTTGTTCCCTTATTTGCTTGTCACTTGCGCTCATCCTGTTATATTTGTATACACGTCATCATTGAGTAATTTTTTTTGCTCACTCACTTTGAAATAAAGTGTAGTCCACACGTGTGCTAATACTAGTAGTTGTTACTACAAACAACAGAACTGGACTGATTTGCATATGGGTTAACTTTCCATATTACCAGAGTCCCCCACCATCAGCATAATGGAAGATTTATTAAGGAAGTTAAATATAGAATAGCCCAAGCAAGGCAGCATTTCACAGTATGAAGAATATTCTCTGCAATTTAGCAAGGTGAGAAAAAAAAATTCTTAAGAGTTTATTGCGCCAATCTTGATGTATAGAAGTGAATCATGAACAACTAACAGTTGAGTGAGGAAGTATGTGGAAGTCGCAAAGATGTGGTTTTATAGAAGAATGATAAGTGAAGACCAGGATGAGAAGTCAGCATTTAAGTTCACCTGACTGGTGTGTGGCTTGAACCCACTTCCCCACCATCAGCGCACCGCAAGTTTAAGCATGACTGCTGTATTCCTTACCGTTGTCCACTGCTATTTAGTAAACACTAAGTATATTTATTTACACATTCTAATTTCTGTTTACATGCGATTTTCTACAGTCTGACCTGCAACATAATACATGACTGTTCTAGTTAGCTCAGAGCAATAGCAAATTTAACATCACTGCATACATATTCATAGCATGCTTGCCTGCCACTGTTGTGGTGGGCATGCGTTCAAGTCCCCATTGAGCGTATTTTTAAAAGTTGAAGACATGGACTCCCAGGTTGACCTAGCCTAAAATGGGCACCAGGAAATCACCTGGGAAATAAAGGTGGTTGGCATGTCTTTGACTATCACTCACCGAGTGTTGATTTGCCTAAACAAATGTGGGGCTAGCACAATATACCATATACATGACTTTGACTGTATCACTCACCAAGTGTTGATTTGCCTAAACAAATGTGGGGCTAGCACAATATACCATATACATGACTTTGACTGTATCACTCACCGAGCATTGATTTGCCTAAACAAATGTGGGGCTAGCACAATATACCATATACATGACTGTCAGGATCTTATAATTGGCTCGTTAGCTAACACGTGTGAGACAGTACAAGTATAACGTGATTCGACGTAAGACACAGCAACACAAGTTCTATGGATTTATTGCCACATTAAATACAGAACGATAATTACAACAATCTACAATATATAACTCACGACGCTCACAACCACAATACAGCTCATAGGTCTGACGCTCAAGATATCAGTCGTTCGGCTTTCAATCACGGAGATTCACACAAACGCCTTGCTCTCATCGCACATGTCCGTCCAGTCTCCGGTCCCAGCTCGGTCTGAGGTTAGCACGCCAACTGCCCACTGCCTCTAGTGGTGTCACGTGTCCTGCGTGCGTCTGTCGTCAGCCTGACCGCTGGTCGCGTGTCAGGTAACAATCTTGTCAGCCGACAATTCTTGTCCGCCGGGTGTCGCAACGATGTTGCTGCACAGCTATACCATGTTAGGCTCTGACATTCTCCCCGGGTACCTCAATGAAAGATGTCATCTTTCATTCATGACGTATGTATATACTGGGGTAGTGTTAACTTCATGTCAGAGACTACTCTTTCCCAGTGTTATGCATGAAAATACATATATGGCATGGAAATATATACAAAAAATGTAAGTTGCATTGAAATGACAAATGAAGTACAACTTTTAACACAACTCCGGTTTCATCCCCCTGATGGCTGGTTACCTCCATTGCAATAATACCCAGTCAGATCAGTAGTACCAGCTTCACGCATCTACCTCGCAGCAATTTGAAAAAAAAACGTAATAATATGGTTGTTTTGCAACAGCCATCTAGCCAGACTGAAATACGGCTTTATATGAGTCGTATTAAACACTCAAACTCTGACCTCATTTGGCCAGGAGCTTTTATGTTGGTTTGCAATGTTGGCAGCTCTCTGCCATGCTTGGTGGACGCCTACACGGTGTGTTAACCATTTGAGCAACAAAATGTCTATTTATACAATACACATTAATGAATATGTTTCAAATTATGGCCCTTGGTGTAATTCATAAATGCAAGGGAAGTAATTTTAACAATCAAGAAATTCAATAAATTAAAATAATTATTTAATTTCTTAGCGTCATTGCTTGACGTTTCTTCATATTAACGAGAAAAAGTCGGTAATATGAATACATTAATCAAGATATGATTCTAAGATTACACTAATCAAAATAAATAAGTACCCAATTGGTGTATTATATTTTATAGATTCAAAAGGATTTTACAATCGTCATAAGTTTTTGAATATTTGTATATCGTCTGCTAATTTTGCTATACTTTTTAAATTACACAGGAAGTACACACGAAACGCAAAATTTAGTTGCTGTTACACGGTTTGACCACAAATGCTCCCGTTTTCTTTTGTAACGGATAGTTAAATGTTCTCAAAGTTCGTGTTTGATGTTCTAGTATCACAACTATCGGATTATGATGGAATGTTCTTATTTCCGATGTGTTCACAACTTCTGGATAAAGATTGAATGTTCTTATTTCCGATGTTCAACTGTCGAACATTTTGGATTAAATTCGATGCAGAGGTGGTGTAGAAGTCACTGTTCGGTCCACATTTGCACACGTCGTTAAAATATCACGGTGAAGAAAGTCACTCACAGCTGTCACTGTTAAATGGTAAAGTTCGCTTCTGGTAAGTGGTTAAGCGTCTGTGACACTGTTCTTGGTGTATATTTACAATTAATAATGTTCTCTTTCTAACCCACACTACACAATTATACTACACTCATTACATGGCTTTATTAAAATAAGTATATTATACATGTCGGTTTTTTAACCGTATCACAATTACAATTATAGACCTTACACAGTAGGTGAATAGAAACAACATTCACTCATTGGTGGCTGTGTTGTTCTGAGTGTATTAGTACACTCTGCACTCAGACATTGCTTACTGGGTCGGTTGGACAACGGGACAAAAGATCGGCAATTGTATTGATTCTGCCTGAAATATGACGAACCTCGAAACTGTAATTTTGAAGCTTCAAGGACCAGCGAGCAATCATATTGTTGGATGGTACTCCGGCATTTATATACCGTAATAGACTGTTGTCAGTTTCGATGATAAAGTGACGTCCTAGAAGGTATCTGGATAGTTTCGTCACACTTTCTACTAAGGCAAGTGCCTCTAATTGCGGAATGGACCATGCCCGCTCTCGAGGCCTTAGTTTTCTTGATATAAAATAAACGGGATGCAGGATGTTGTTGTATTCCTGCAACAGGACTGCCCCAATCGCAACGGAGCTAGCATCTGTTCTCAATCTGAAAGGTAAATGGATGTTGGGCAATTTAAGGATGAGGTTATTCGAATTCTTATCAGAAAAGTATGTCAAAACTTTATGAAATGCATTTCGTAGGCATTCATCGTGTACAACTTTTTCAGGCTTATCCTTGGTTAGTAAGTTAGAAAAAACCTCGGTCAGTTCTGAAAAATCAGGAATGAATTGCCTGTAATAATTGATCAGTCCCAACAAACTCCGGACTTGTTTCTTATTAGTCGGGAGTGACAGTTTTAGAATTTTGGAGACAATTTTGTTGTCTGTCATGACAAAGCCATTGGATATTCTGTACCCCAAAAATGATATCTCTTGGTAAGCCATGCTCACCTTTGAAGGCTTCACTGTCAGTCCGTGCTGTCTGATACGTTCTAGTGTCTGTTCTAGTGTCTTTATATGTTCCGTCATTGTCTCTGTATGGACACAGATGTCGTCAATATAGCAAATGATATTAGGAATGTCAGATAGGAGGAGTCGTGTCATGCGTACGAATGTGGCTGGGGCATTGACTAGCCCAAATGGAAGTTTACACCATTCGTACAGTCCCCAAGGTGTGGCAAAAGCTGTTAGATGTCTGCTGTCTTCATGTACAGCTATCTGCCAGTAACCTTTAGACATGTCAAGCGTCGTAAAGAACTTAGCGTCAGTCAGTTCTGTCAGAAGATCGTCAGTGTTTGCCATTGGTTCAAGATCTAAAACAGTTATTTTGTTCAGTTTTCTGTAGTCGATGCAAAGTCGTATTGTCTTGTCCTTTTTGCGTACAATGACCATGGGTGAAGAGAAGTCTGATAAGGATCGTCTGATGATGTTGTTTTTTTCTAAGTTGATAATTTCTTGATGTAATTGTTCTTTGTAATGTAATGGTATTGTGTATGGTCTGCATCTTATGGGTGTGTTTGATGTGAGTGTGATGTGATGCTGTACTAATTCTGTTTGTCCTGGATTGTCTGAAAAGATGGTGTTGTACTGTTGTATCAACTGTTTGCAACTGTTTGTCTCTGCTTGACTTAAGTTTGGATTGATCTTGATCTCCTTCAAGCAGTTTGTCGTGTCTAATGTGGGTGTTGGAATCTCGTCGCTAGAATCGTCATCTTCGTGATCTATTATCACGGTGCAAGCTGTCGTATCGTCTTGTTCGTTGTCCCTGTTGTGGTATGGTCTTAGCATATTTATGTGAAATATTTTGTGTTTGTCTTTTATTAGGATTTCATAGTCTACAGATGAGATTTGTCTTGTCACTTTAAAAGGTCCCTGCCAAGAATCAGTCAGTAGCTGTCTGTCACTAGGTAGTAGTAGTAGAACGTCCTGTCCAGGTGTCAATGTTATAGTCCTGTTACCTTTGTCTGCGTACTGTCTGTAAGTAGCACCAGATAGTTTAAGTGCATTTTTAGCAATTTCACATGATTTAATAATCCTTTCACGCAATGATGTTACATACACAAATGATGATATGGGTTTCAGTATTGGAGTAGAATCAGTTAACATTTGGTGATAAATTGTTAATGGGCCTCGTGGTTTGGCACCATAGATTAGTTCAAAAGGAGAGAAACCGGTACTAGAATGTGGTACCTCGCGATAAGCAAAAAGGACAGCTGGTAAGTATACATCCCAGTTGTTGGGGTGATCTTGAGTTACTTTGGCAAGCATGTGCTTCAGATCCCCATTAAGCTTTTCTATAATCCCGCTAGAGTGAGGATGATAGGGGCTATTGAAAACTTGCTTCACTCCTAACATTTTAGTGAAAGCTTGGGTGGATGCGGCAATAAACTGAGTGCCTCTATCAGACTGGATAGTATCTGGAAACCCAATTCGGGAGAAGATATGGAAGAACACTTCCATGATGTCGTTGGCAGTAATGTTCTTTAGAGGAATCGCTTCTGGCCAGCGACTACATTGATCAATAAAAGTTAGAATATATTTATTCCCTCTAGTTGTTGTATGACTAAGAGGGCCCACAATGTCAACTGATAATTTTTCAAAGGGTCGACTGGCTAAGTCAGTGACTTGTAACTTTGCCTGTGGGTGTTTACCTTTTTTTACTAGTTTCTGGCATGTATCACAACTTCTGCAATATGTTTTTATGTCATTGCAAAATTTTGGCCAATGAAACTGTGTCAAAAGTCTTGACCTGGTTTTAACATATGCCATATGACCTGCAAAAGGTATATCGTGAGCAAGATGTAAAGCTTGCTTGCGATAAGTAGTTGGCAAAACAGTTTGCTTCGTTGTAATATCACCTCTGGTGTAGTACCTGGTGAGTATATCATTGTGTAAAGCAAAATGCCATTTCGCATTTTTGGTTACTCTTGCCTTTTTGCCGATCAGGTCAAAGTACTTTGACAGTGAAGGATCAGCTTTTTGAGCTGTTATGAATGTTTCCTTCATAGAGTCACTAGGTGGTAATTCTGGGCTAAGCATTTGTATAGCCTCAGTTTGGTTACTTTCATCTTGCACTCTAGCAGTAGCTCTTGTTACTGCGTTCACACACTCAATGACATCAGATGATGATGGAATGATATCGTCAATGATGTGATGAGAACTTAGTGCTGCATTAGCTAACATACATTCAATAGGTGATATGACATTTTCTGTGGTGACATTTGGTGGTGATGTGTTATCATCAATACATAGTGATGTTATGTCATGATTATGAGGTTTGTCATTCACCTCAGGTAAATTTCCTATGATTATATCGCACACTGGGTTTGTAAGTGCCGCGACCTTTACTTTTCCGGTGAGGAATGGTGTTTCAATGTATGCCCATGCTAATGGATATTTTTCAATATTGCCTGAAAATGTTCTACATGTGATGTGTCTGCCTGTATAGTCTGTAGGCGTTATGAATGTAGTTTTCAGGCCAATAAGTGTACTTCCGGTGTCGCGAAGTACTGTAGCAAACTTGCCATTAACATACCCGTGATGGATGTCTAATCTGCCTTTTGAGTCTATTACCAAGTTAGCTTCCTCATTGGCAATAGGGATGGCGTGCCCGCATGTTAAGATACCATCTTCATAGAAGGTGTTACAGACAGTGCATTTGTTAGCACTAAATACATCACAAGCCTGTGCTGCATTTACAGGATGTTTCTCTGGATTTTCGTCTTCTGACGCTGAGCTATCGAACAAGGCGGCATTGGCTTTGTTGGTCATATGCCTGCCTCTACAATCCATGCGATGGTGTCCGAAAGCCTTGCAGAGAAAACATTTACGTAAACTTTTGAACGATTTACGTTCTCTGTCTTGTCTGTTTACCATATTTTGCAAGTATGTTTGGTACCCTGGGTTTTTATCGCACATCTCGTTCAAATGGTGAGAAAATTTACAATGAATGCAATGTCTAAATTTCTCAGAGGTAGGCCTGTTTGGTTTTTGCCTACTATAGTTTTTCTCATAGTTGGCCGCTGCTACCCAGTTACTGTCAGTAGCTTCAGTGGCAAAGCATTGTTTGTTGGCCGTGTAATAGGCCGACCCACGTCTTTCAATTTCTTCCACACTTATGCATTCATTCTCCTGTAAGAACTTAGAAAACGATGATGGGATAGAAGAAATGATTTTATCCCGAATGATGAGATCTTCTAATCTATCATAACTTTTATTAATTTTGGCTGATGAAGTCCATTTGCTGAAAACATCTCGGACTAAACAGAGGTAGTCAGAGAACGTTTGAGTTGATTTTGGACTCAATTTACTGAATTGTTCTCTGTACCCTGCCTCGTCTAACATGAAATGTGCCATTATCTTAGATTTAATATAATGGTACTCTTTCCTTAGGTCTTTGGGGATGGTTTCAATGACTTTAAGAGGTTCCCCAGATAGACTCCTCATATATAGAATATTCCATTCAGAAAGTGGGACTTGGTAATGTTCCATTAAAGTCTCAAAATTTTGAGTAAAGGCTGCTATGCAGTCACCCAAGGTATAGTTACGTACGATACCTTGATACTTCTTATACTGGTTTTCTTTTTCCAGTCTTTCAGATTTCTTTGACTCTTTATTCATCGCAGTCTCAGTGTCAAGTTGTTTCATTTTCAACTGTAACTCTAGTTCTTCTTTCTTACTCTGAGCTGCTATTTCTGCTTTCTTAAGTTCACTGTCTATCTCAGCTTGCTTTAATGCTGTTTCAATCTCTGCCTGTTTTAAGGCTGTTTCTGCCTCTATTTGCTTGGCAGCTTTTTCAATCTCTGCCTGTTTCAAGGCTGTTTCAATCTCTGCCTGTTTTAAGGCTGTTTCTGCCTCTGCTTGCTTGGCAGCCATTTCTGCTTGTTTTAGAGCTCTCTCCGCTGCTCTTTCTTCGCGTTCATTATTTTTCTCCTGTACCAGCAGGTATTCAGCGTATTTGTTCTCGCTCCAATTTGTTAATTCATCACCTGTTAGATGCAATTTAATACCCATATCGATGAAATCAAATAATGACGACATGATGAAGAAAATACGTCAATGAAATTCAACCACACAAAATATGTTATAAATGGTTAGTAATACACAATTTACAATTTATTTTACTATACGATGCGTGCCTACTATTGCATACGTAAAGTTAAAGTATAGAAAAATATACTCAAGTGCCCTGGATACGGTGAAGAATGGTTGGACAATCGGGCTAGAAAACTGTAGGGTCGTTACTTCGGAACCACTAATGACCTCTACGGCAAGGTTATGGATGGTACGGAAAAACCTGCTTTGTTTTTGGAAGAAAATAAGTTAGCGTCTATTTGTTGGTGTGTGCCTGCAAGTCACTCAGTGTTGATTAGGTTTGGATGGCGTCGAGTGTAATTGTATGTCGTAAATTTGTCGTCAACAGTGTTTCTTTCAACAGAAGTTACACTCTTTCCAAAACTCTTTGCGTTCCACAAACTCAATACACAATGACAATCTATTTGTATTTGAACACTTAATAACATTGATGACACATCACTTACATCAAGATGACATTCAGTAAGGACATAGACATCAAGTTTACAAGATGGCGACAAGGTCAAAATGGCGACAAAATAACAATGTCGACAAGGTCAAACGGTGACAAGTTTCACAAATCACAAATGTTTTACACGTTTACAGGATCAAACAATATGTACTGCACATTTACTAATGGTTTTAAACATATTTAAACAATGTAATAATGGATCATACTGAGACTTTCACGATCACATTTACATAGCTATAACCTTGACAAATTTTACAAGTTCAAGAATTATAGTTTTAAATACCAAAGACGAGCAACACACGTCTACATATATTAGGTTCTTAAACAAGGACGAGCAACCCACGTCCACACATGTCAGGATCTTATAATTGGCTCGTTAGCTAACACGTGTGAGACAGTACAAGTATAACGTGATTCGACGTAAGACACAGCAACACAAGTTCTATGGATTTATTGCCACATTAAATACAGAACGATAATTACAACAATCTACAATATATAACTCACGACGCTCACAACCACAATACAGCTCATAGGTCTGACGCTCAAGATATCAGTCGTTCGGCTTTCAATCACGGAGATTCACACAAACGCCTTGCTCTCATCGCACATGTCCGTCCAGTCTCCGGTCCCAGCTCGGTCTGAGGTTAGCACGCCAACTGCCCACTGCCTCTAGTGGTGTCACGTGTCCTGCGTGCGTCTGTCGTCAGCCTGACCGCTGGTCGCGTGTCAGGTAACAATCTTGTCAGCCGACAATTCTTGTCCGCCGGGTGTCGCAACGATGTTGCTGCACAGCTATACCATGTTAGGCTCTGACAATGACTTTGTATCACTCACCGAGTGTTGATTTGCCTAAACAAATGTGGGGCTAGCACAATATACCATATACATGACTTTGACTGTATCACTCACCGAGTGTTGATTTGCCTAAACAAATGTGGTACTAGCACAATATACCATATACATGACTTTGACTGTATCACCCACCGAGTGTTGATTTGCCTAAACAAATGTGGGGCTAGCACAATATACCATATACATGACTTTGACTTTATCACTCACTGAGCGTTGATTTGCCTAAACAAATGTGGGGCTAGCACAATATACCATATACATGACTTTGACTTTATCACCCACCGAGTGTTGATTTGCCTAAACAAATGTGGGGCTAGCACCATATACCATATACATGACTTTGACTGTATCACTCACCGAGTGTTGATTTGCCTAAACAAATGTGGGGCTAGCACAATATACCATATACATGACTTTGACTGTATCACTCACCGAGTGTTGATTTGCCTAAACAAATGTGGGGCTAGCACAATATACCATATACATGACTTTGACTGTATCACTCACCTAGTGTTGATTTGCCTAAACAAATGTGGGGCTAGCACAATATACCATATACATGACTTTGACTGTATCACTCACCGAGTGTTGATTTGCCTAAACAAATGTGGGGCTAGCACAATATACCATATACATGACTTTGACTGTATCACTCACCGAGTGTTGATTTGCCTAAACAAATGTGGGGCTAGCACAATATACCATATACATGACTTTGACTGTATCACCCACCGAGTGTTGATTTGCCTAAACAAATGTGGGGCTAGCACAATATACCATATACATGACTTTGACTTTATCACTCACTGAGCGTTGATTTGCCTAAACAAATGTGGGGCTAGCACAATATACCATATACATGACTTTGACTTTATCACCCACCGAGTGTTGATTTGCCTAAACAAATGTGGGGCTAGCACAATATACCATATACATGACTTTGACTTTATCACTCACTGAGCGTTGATTTGCCTAAACAAATGTGGGGCTAGCACAATATACCATATACATGACTTTGACTGTATCACTCACCGAGTGTTGATTTGCCTAAACAAATGTGGGGCTAGCACAATATACCATATACATGACTTTGACTGTATCACTCACCGAGTGTTGATTTGCCTAAACAAATGTGGGGCTAGCACAATATACCATATACATGACTTTGACTGTATCACTCACCGAGTGTTGATTTGCCTAAACAAATGTGGGGCTAGCACAATATACCATATACATGACTTTGACTGTATCACTCACCGAGTGTTGATTTGCCTAAACAAATGTGGGGCTAGCACAATATACCATATACATGACTTTGACTGTATCACTCACCGAGTGTTGATTTGCCTAAACAAATGTGGGGCTAGCACAATATACCATATACATGACTTTGACTGTATCACTCACCGAGTGTTGATTTGCCTAAACAAATGTGGGGCTAGCACAATATACCATATACATGACTTTGACTGTATCACCCACCGAGTGTTGATTTGCCTAAACAAATGTGGGTCTAGCACAATATACCATATACATGACTTTGACTTTATCACTCACCGAGCGTTGATTTGCCTAAACAAATGTGGGGCTAGCACAATATACCATATACATGACTTTGACTGTATCACCCACCGAGTGTTGATTTGCCTAAACAAATGTGGGGCTAGCACAATATACCATATACATGACTTTGACTGTATCACTCACCGAGTGTTGATTTGCCTAAACAAATGTGGGGCCAGCACCATATACCATATACATGACTTTGACTGTATCACCCACCGAGTGTTGATTTGCCTAAACAAATGTGGGGCTAGCACAATATACCATATACATGACTTTGACTTTATCACTCACCGAGTGTTGATTTGCCTAAACAAATGTGGGGCCAGCACCATATACATGTCTTTGACTGTATCACTCACCGAGTGTTGATTTGCCTAAACAAATGTGGGGCTAGCACAATATACCATATACATGACTTTGACTTTATCACTCACCGAGTGTTGATTTGCCTAAACAAATGTGGGGCCAGCACCATATACCATATACATGACTTTGACTGTATCACCCACCGAGCGTTGATTTGCCTAAACAAATGTGGGGCTAGCACAATATACCATATACATGACTTTGACTGTATCACTCACCGAGTGTTGATTTGCCTAAACAAATGTGGGGCTAGCACAATATACCATATACATGACTTTGACTGTATCACCCACCGAGTGTTGATTTGCCTAAACAAATGTGGGTCTAGCACAATATACCATATACATGACTTTGACTTTATCACTCACCGAGCGTTGATTTGCCTAAACAAATGTGGGGCTAGCACAATATACCATATACATGACTTTGACTGTATCACCCACCGAGTGTTGATTTGCCTAAACAAATGTGGGGCTAGCACAATATACCATATACATGACTTTGACTGTATCACTCACCGAGTGTTGATTTGCCTAAACAAATGTGGGGCCAGCACCATATACCATATACATGACTTTGACTGTATCACCCACCGAGTGTTGATTTGCCTAAACAAATGTGGGGCTAGCACAATATACCATATACATGACTTTGACTTTATCACTCACCGAGTGTTGATTTGCCTAAACAAATGTGGGGCCAGCACCATATACATGTCTTTGACTGTATCACTCACCGAGTGTTGATTTGCCTAAACAAATGTGGGGCTAGCACAATATACCATATACATGACTTTGACTGTATCACTCACCTAGTGTTGATTTGCCTAAACAAATGTGGGGCTAGCACAATATACCATATACATGACTTTGACTGTATCACCCACCGAGCGTTGATTTGCCTAAACAAATGTGGCGCTAGCACAATATACCATATACATGACTTTGACTTTATCACCCACCGAGCGTTGATTTGCCTAAACAAATGTGGGGCTAGCACAATATACCATATACATGACTTTGACTTTATCACCCACCGAGTGTTGATTTGCCTAAACAAATGTGGGGCTAGCACAATATACCATATACATGACTTTGACTGTATCACCCACCGAGCGTTGATTTGCCTAAACAAATGTGGGGCTAGCACAATATACCATATACATGACTTTGACTTTATCACCCACCGAGTGTTGATTTGCCTAAACAAATGTGGGGCTAGCACAATATACCATATACATGACTTTGACTGTATCACTCACCGAGCGTTGATTTGCCTAAACAAATGTGGGGCTAGCACAATATACCATATACATGACTTTGACTTTATCACCCACAGAGTGTTGATTTGCCTAAACAAATGTGGGGCCAGCACCATATACCATATACATGACTTTGACTGTATCACTCACCGAGTGTTGATTTGCCTAAACAAATGTGGGGCTAGCACAATATACCATATACATGACTTTGACTGTATCACTCACCGAGTGTTGATTTGCCTAAACAAATGTGGGGCTAGCACAATATACCATATACATGACTTTGACTGTATCACTCACCGAGTGTTGATTTGCCTAAACAAATGTGGGGCTAGCACAATATACCATATACATGACTTTGACTGTATCACTCACCGAGTGTTGATTTGCCTAAACAAATGTGGGGCCAGCACAATATACCCAGTACACTTACAAGTCATGAAAAAGGTTGCTTTCTTTATTACATACATATTTGTTGTTCTCCTCTCTCTTTCTCTCTACCACTCTTTCTCTCTCTATCTCTCTTACTCTCTTCTCTATTTCTCTCTTTATCTCTTTTCTTCTCTCTGTGTCTCTATCTCACTCTCTCTCATTCTCTCTTTCACTCTCTCTTTTTCTCTCTCTCACTCTCTCTCTATCTCTTTTTCTCTATCTTCTCTTTTTCTCCCTGTCTATCTCTCTTTCTCTCTCTCTCTCTTTCACTCTATCTCACTCACACATACACTCTCTCTCATCTCTTCTCCTCTTTCTCCCCTCCTCTCTTCTCTCTCCCCTCCTCTCTTCTCTCTCTGCTCCTCTCTCTCCCCTCTCCTTGCTGTCTTTCTCCTCTCCTCTCTTTCTCTCTCTCTCCTCACCCCTCCCTCCCTCTCTATCTTTCCACCACCACCAACGTTGGTGAGTGCATATTCTGTCATAAGAATGCAGCATAAGGAATTTAGCTAAGTTTGCCAAGAATATTGTGACACAGTGCCTGCTCTTGACTGTATATGTCATTTTCAGACATAATTCAGTTTTAAAATACCACTAAATTTTATAATGCATTTAAATATGATAATAACTACTTAATAAGCAAATAAATCCGCTGGATGGAGAATACGATACACACACACATCGTGATTGTAACTGACTCAGAAAGCATGCTGAGTAGGGTGAAGATAGGCAAGCTTCGTGCAGAGTGGCTTGCTTCGCTTCGGAAGTCACGGGTGACAAGCATCGTCTGGATCTTTTCTCCGGGGCATGCTGGTGTGCTGGGGAATGAACAGGCGGACAGATTGGCTGGCTCGGCAAAACCTGGTGGAGTATTGATGCATGACAAAGCAGATGTGGTTGCGACCTTGTGGGAGCATGTGTACACCTCGGAGGAGCAAATGGATCACCATGGTCTGGCAAGAATGCGACAGCGAGGGGTGACGAGGGGATCTGGCCGACGATCAACGCTCAAAGGAAAGGCGAAACGGACATATAATCAGATTGCTACTGGTACTATTAGTGTTGGAACTTTTCGCTGGCTGCTGAGGATGGGGACGGAGCACTTATGGGAATGCCCCGAATGCTGTGATATTGGTTCCTAAATCAATCAATTAATCAATCAATAAGCAAAACTTTGATATAGTTCTTCCAATTTTTCACTCATGTATTTTCTGTTGGATAAGAAAGAACAAACAGATGTTTAAAACAAAATGTTCCAGCAGTGAATTTGAATAACAAAGACACAAACAATAGATTGCATGATTTATTGCCTGACATAATTCACTGCATCTCATCAGGTACATACTGCAGAAATCACACAACATAAAATAAAGCAAATAGATAAGCAAAATATCCAGGCAATAAATTGTGGAATCTATTGTTTGTGTCTCTGTTATTCAAACAAACAGATGTACTCAAATAGAATTCAATTTTGCTGAAGAAAATTGATCATTAAGACATATAAAATTGGGGAAAAGGCATTATCTGTTGTCATGTATATAAGACGTGAGTGTCTGAAAAAGATAATTATGGAGGTATTGGGAAAGTGAAGAAGAGAAAGACCACAATGTAGATGGATTCAACAAATGATAGATAATTTAGACATGACAGCGACAGAGGCAGGACACAGGACAAGCCATGGATAATGGTGATCATGTCTCTGTTATTTTCTGAATCATAGTTTCTCACCCTGGGATATGAATGACTTTACCAATCATGTCCACGGATGATGGATACTTTGGTACTCATTGTTTTGCTATATTAACCTGTTCAGTGCTAAGAAAATCTGCATTATGTGACAATGAATGTGTGCTAAATTACTTAGTATTAGCTAAGTAAATAATAGTATTTTAGTGTATTCATTGGTACGAGCATATCATGGATTTTCTGCCTGGAGTACGTAAGCGTGCTGGGCAAGGAATGGACGGATATATCGACTGCTGCTGCCCCTCTGAGTGAAGTATTATTTACGATAAGGATGAAATGGTGAATGTGTTTTGGGACCAAGAGGAGAATGAACGAATGAACAAACTTTATTTTCAAAAGGTCACAAATTGGGCACACATGTCCATCTTAAATTTGGCCCTTCCAATCACTCATCTTTCGTACATCAGTTACCATGTTATGAGGCCAGCAGGTAGGCAGAGAGAGAGAGAGAGAGAGAGAGAGAGAGAGAGAGAGAGAGAGAGAGAGAGACGCATGCACACATGCAGAGAGAGAGAGAGAGAGAGAGACTCACGTGTGCATAAACACATATATACATATCTACATACACACATTCATACATACATACATCATTTACACAAACTCTCACAGTTATACACCCACTCAACTCAAAAATACACACTCCCTCACATACACATATACTCACTCTCACAATCACAAACACTAACAAACATTTACTTATACATAATACTCCTCTCTGTCTCTTCATCTCTCTCTCTCTCTCTCTCTCTCTCTCTCTCTCTCTCTCTCTCTCTCTCTCTCTCTCTCTCTCTCTCTCTCTGTCTCTCTCTCTCTCTCACTCTCTCTCACCCTCTCTCTCTCTCACTCTCTCTCACCCTTGTATCTTCATTCATTCATAAAGCAAAGCACACATATACAATCCTTCACACACTCATAATAAACACACACACACTCACGCATACCTGCATACATACATGCAAGCATGCATACACACGTACAAACGCACACACACATGCGCACGCGCACACACACACACACACACACATTCATACTTACATACATACATACAGACAGACAGACAGACAGACCCAGTGCAACTGAGCAGAGTATCAGGAGAGACTGGTTGGAGAAGGGAGTGCATTAGGTCAGGCAGACACTCAGTGCTTAGAGGAAAAGTCATGGAGATCTTTAATGAAACTGTTGTTGGAACTAATACAATGGAAGCTCATCGGTGGCTTTTGAGGAGGGGAACAGAACATGCATGGAATGTCCCAGTTGCTGTAATACGGATGTTGAAACCAAATATTGACAAAGTATAATGAGTTGATGATATTGAATTAATTAAACAGATAAAACATTTGATGTGAAGAAAAGTTTACAACATAAAACTGCTTTTTCTTGAAGGTTACCATGAAATGCCAGAGAAGTCAGCATCTAGAATTTCTTCTCTTTTCCAAATATCTGACAAGAGTGATGAGAAGATCATCCCAAACACATCAGGAAACCAGACATTGACTTCAAGAAATATGTGGAACATCATTGCCTTTGTGAAAGTAGAACATGCTGCCATTTTTACTGGAGTACTGGGGATCATCATCCTGTTGGTGATGTTTGCACTATGGGTAAGTTAGTGGCAGGATTTACAGTCTAAAACAGTAATTTATGTGATTTGACATTGATTGTCTTGGGATGATGCTGCAGTCAACTTTATCACAGAGAGGACAATGAGACTGTCATTCTCTATAACTGCTGGAATAGTTATCTTATCAACTTCACCCCAAACAGAACAATGAGACTCTTTCTCTATAACTGCTGGGTTATGTAAAAATGCAAGGATTGATTACCCTGTTAAGGACATGCAATTAACTAGTTGTACATGCTCATGCCGTGGGCCTCATTTCTCTGTTCCCTGGACAAATCCCCATGTCACTTCATGCACTATATTTAGCACTTTCCTGCAACTATGTGTTATAATTGTTTCAGCTGAAACATTATTCATGTATTCACTTCATATGATATATAACTCTGCAGTAAGCCCCTGGCGAAATGCAGCGAAATATGCCAGGCAATAAATTGTGCAAGATATTGTTTGTGGGTTCTGTGTTCAAGTTCACTCAGGGAAAACATTGCTGTGAATCTCATTATTTATCTTTTGTGAGTTGTGGTGGAAAAGTGGCTTTTGAGCCAACATCCCAGCTTGTTGGTTCTGGGCTCAGTCTTCAGTAGTGACAGGATCGGATTGTCCTTGAGTTATGGTTTATTGAGTTCAGAAGTAAAATGTGAAATCAGTACTACTACACGGATCAGACACACGGAGATTGACTAAAACAATACAGCAACAACATAACATGTCCTGAAGCTGGAACCTTCTGTGATGTGATAGGGCCATTACATTTTGTAGGCCCAAATGCATGGAAGAATGTATGGCCAGTCTTTGCCTCTTTTGGTGGAATGGATGGAGAAATGTGTGGCCAGTCTTTGCCTCTGTTGGTGGAATGTATGGAGGAATGTATGGCTAGTCTTTGCCTCTGTTGGTGGAATGTATGGAGGAATGTACGGCCAGTCTTTGCCTCTGTTGGTGGAATGTATGGAGGAATGTATGGCTAGTCTTTGCCTCTGTTGGTGGAATGTATGGCTAGTCTTTGCCTCTGTTGGTGGAATGTATGGCCAGTCTTTGCCTCTGTTGGTGGAATGTATGGAGGAATGTATGGCTAGTCTTTGCCTCTGTTGGTGGAATGTATGGAGAAATGTGTGGCCAGTCTTTGCCTCTGTTGGTGGAATGTATGGAGGAATATATGGCCAGTCTTTGCCTCTGTTGGTGGAATGTATGGAGGAATGTATGGCCAGTCTTTGCCTCTGTTGGTGGAATGTATGGAGGAATGTATGGCTAGTCTTTGCCTCTGTTGGTGGAATGTATGGAGGAATGTATGGCCAGTCTTTGCCTCTGTTGGTGGAATGTATGGAGGAATGTATGGCCAGTCTTTGCCTCTGTTGGTGGAATGTATGGTGGAATGTATGGCTAGTCTTTGCCTCTGTTGGTGGAATGTATGGAGGAATGTATGGCTAGTCTTTGCCTCTGTTGGTGGAATGTATGGCCAGTCTTTGCCTCTGTTGGTGGAATGTATGGCCAGTCTTTGCCTCTGTTGGTGGAATGTATGGAGGAATGTATGGCCAGTCTTTGCCTCTGTTGGTGGAATGTATGGAGGAATGTACGGCCAGTCTTTGCCTCTGTTGGTGGAATGTATGGAGGAATATATGGCCAGTCTTTGCCTCTGTTGGTGGAATGTATTGAGGAATGTATGGCTAGTCTTTGCCTCTGTTGGTGGAATGTATATGGCCAGTCTTTGCGTCTGTTGGTGGAATGTATGGAGAAATGTGTGGCCAGTCTTTGCCTCAGTTGGTGGAATGTATGGAGGAATGTATGGCCAGTCTTTGCCTCTGTTGGTGGAATGTATGGAGAAATGTGTGGCCAGTCTTTGCCTCTGTTGGTGGACAATGAATGTTTGTATAACCGTGCTCATGACATCAACACAACTCCCTGACAATTACATTAATGCGCAGGCCCAATTAAAATAAACTGCAAAAATTCTTGTACTGGCACCTGTACAGAATAGAAGGACAAAATGATATGACTGAACCAGTAAGGTGGAGCTTAGGGAGACAGCTAGACAGCTTTCAGCAAATCAAAAGGTGAGGAAAGACACATCATTACGCCCTGGCCTAGAATGTTTAAAGTCCTAACACTTCACACCTCAGTAGTAGTAACTGCCATAGAACTGCCTTTTATATTGTAGAATTGTTTGGGGTTAAATGGAGGCTTCTTGTAGTATAGTTGGCAGAGTATTTGCCTATGAGCACAGTGATTCAATCTCACTACCATCTTGTGTGGAACATTTTCTCTGCCTGTACAGCAAGGGGTCCCAACTTGGCCTCCTAAAATGGGCACCATGAGTTTTTGTTGTTGTTGTTGTGTATTTTTGTTGTTGCTTTTGTTCTCTTTAGAACTCAAGCGTAGTCCATACACGTGCTGCTACTTCTACTGCACTGGACTGATTTTTGCATGTGGATTAGCTTTCCCTATTCCCAGTGTCCCTCGCCATCAGGTGAACCTACTCCGACTTCAGAGATACTTGTAATTTACGTCTCCAAGTCAAGGATGAGAAGTCAACATTTTAGTCAAACTGACTGGTGTAGGTGCTGAATCCGCTACCTCGGCATCAACACACCGGATGTTTAAGAACGGCATTGCTGACCTCCTGATGAGTTTTATCTGGGGAAAAGTACAGGTGGCAGATCTGCCACTCTCTACAAGACCCCTTCCTGTGGTATTTGTATATTTTAATTCATGGTAATTCATTACTGAGCTATTATTGCAAAATGAAATACCAAAATTGAAATAATCATTTCTGTGTTTGTTAAGAGGATAATGATGAAATAGCAAAATTCTTGTACTAAGTTGAACTGTTTTCTGCTTGTGTTCAGAACCAGTGGAAAATGTTGTTTTCTTTTTCAGCGTTATGAGAACTTTCTTCCTCTGGCTTTGAAGAAAATATTGAAGGGGCAACAAAGTGAGCAGTCAGTACAAACCTCAACACACCCTATGTATGCCATCACTAATATGAGCTTCAGAATTGAGGAAAGTAAGTGTCGATAGTGGTCAAATCATCATCATCTTCCACACGTGTACGTACATACATACAATCATACCTACTTACTTAAACCATCTGCCTACCTACCCACCCACCCATGCACAATTTTATGAGGCAGGTCAGATATCCGATATGCATGCATGCTTACATACGTTCGTGTATGTGAGTGCATGATTGTGTGTATGTGTGCATGCATGCAGTGTATGCGAGGGAGTGTGTATTTGTGTGTGTGTGTAAGTTTGTGTATATGGGTGTGTATGTGTGTGTGGGGATATGTGTGTATTTGCGTGTGTATATTGTGTATGCTCGTGTGTGTATGTGTATATGCTTTCTTGCGCACGCGAGGGAGTGTGTATTTGATAGCGAGAGGGTGTGTGTCTGTCTGTGTGTGAGTTAGAGTGAAAGAGAGTGTGATATTGAGTAAATGAAAGATAGAGAGAGTGACTTAATGGGTGAAATAGTGATTGCGAGTGAGAGAGAGAGAGAGAGAGGAGGGAGTGAGCGAACGAGAGAAGACAGTGGAAGAATGGTATTGTTAATGTGTGTATGTGTGCGGCCATTGTTTGTGAGTGTCTATGGGTGTGTGTTAGTGAGAATAGAGCGAGAAAGACAGAGAGAGAGAGAGAGAGAGATTTAAGCGCACGCATATCATGTAACATGCTATTCCGTATATGTTGTGTATTCTCATGTTCATATTACCATTTTGAATGCCAACTGATGTTATAATTTATAACATGAACACATGTACATCACTGTAGAGTGGGTGAGAGAATTAGAGAGTATGAGAGAGAGAGAGAGAGAGAGAGAGTTGAATTGCATCACTAATTTTTAAGTTACAAAATGTATATGTACAATTTTTCTCCATTTTCTTTACAATTTTGCGACAATGCTCACAACAATCGTCACTGTATGTGTGTGTAAAATGTGGGAGTTTGATCATAATAGTAGGTTGGGGGATGGGGAGATGTGTGTGTGGGTGGGCGGGGTGGGATTGTGTGGGTGGGTGGGGGATTTGTGTGTGGGTACGTGCGGGATGTATGGGTTGGCGGGGAGATGTGTGTGTGGGTGGGGATGTGTGTTTGGCTAGGTGGTTGTGGGTGAGTGGGTGGAGGAGGATATGTTGGTGGATGATTGATGATGGGTTATGGGATGGGTGGGGGTATATGTATGGGTGGGGAGATGTGGGTGTGGGGATATGTGGTGGGTGGGAGATGTGTGCAGGTGGGGGTGGTTGTGGGTTTGGGGGTGAGGGATGTGTATGGGTGTGGGATGTTTGGGTGGATGGGTGGGGAGTGTGTGTGGGTGAGATATGTGTGGGGGATGTATGTGGGTTGGGGAGGGGTGCATGATGGGTGTGGGTGATGGATTTGGAGATGTGTGTGTGGGTGGGGGATATGTCTGGCTGGGTTGGGGTGTGTTGCTGGATGGAGGATGTATGTGTGGGTAGTGAGGGTGATTGTAGTTGGGGGATGTGTGAATGGGTAGGAGATGTGTGGGGAGATGTGTGTGTGGGTGAGGGATGTGTCTTTGGGATGTGTGTGGGTGTGGTGTTGTGTGGGAGGGGAGCTGGTTGTGGATAAATTATGTGTGTGTGGGTGGGTGAAGGTGTGGTTGGGTTTTCGGGTGGGTGAAGGATGTGTGTGAGGGTGGGGATGTGTGCTTAGATGGGTGGTTAGGGTGTGTGAGTGTGGGTGGGTAGATAGGAGATGTATGTGTTGATGAGTGGGTAAGGGATGGGTGGGTGTTAGTGGTTGAGGGATAAGTATGTGTGTCTGGGGATGAGTGTATGAGTTGGGGATGTGTGTGTGGGTTGTGTGTGTTTGTGAATGGGGGATGTGTTGGTGGGTGGGGATGTGTGGGAGGGATGTGTGCGTGGGTGGGGATGTGTGTGTATATGGGTAGGGGTGTGTAGTTAAGGGATGTGTGGCTGGGGGATGGGTGGATGGAGGATGTGTGGTTGGGTAGAGGATGTGTGGGTGGGTGATTGTATATGAGTAAGGGTGTGTGGTTAAGGGATGTTTGGTTGGGGGATGGGTGGGTAGAGGATGTGTGGGTGGGTAGAGGATATGTGGGTGGGTGAGTGTGTGCAGGTTAGGAGATGGTGGGGGATGTTTGTAGGTGTGGGCTCGGGATCTGTGAGTGGGCTGGGGGAGCTGGGAGATTATGTGGGTGGGTGCAGAATTTGTGTGTGGGTAGGTGCGGAATATGTGAGTTGACGGGGAGATGTGTTTGTGGCTGAGGAATGTGTGTTTGGCTGGGTGGGTGGAGGTGTGTGGGTGGAGGAGGATATGTGGGTGAGTGATTGTTGGTGGGTAATGGGACGGGTAGAGGATATGTGAGTGGGTGGGGAGATGTGTGTAGGTGGGGGATGTGTGGGTTATTGAATGTATGTGTGCTTGGGGTGTGGGTGGATGGGATGTGTGGTGGGTGAGAGGTGTGTGTGGGTGGGGAGATGTGTAGGTGTAGGGATGTGGTGGATGGGTGGGGGAATGTATGTGTGTGTGTGGTTGGGTGGGGGAGTTGGAGTGAATGGGGGATGTGTGGGTGGGTGGTGGATGTGTCTCATAACATAGTAATATGCATTGTTTATGTTTACAAAATTCATGTGACAATGTTTTTTTTTTCCTATGCACTGTTGATGAAAGAAAGCTGAGTGAGTGGAAGGGCCGAATGTAAGACGGGCCTGCGTGCCCAATTTGTTACCCTTTGAAAATAAAGTCTGTTCGTTCGTTCGTTCGTTCATACAGTCATACTTCACAAACACACTCAAACAGACACGATGCTCATACACTTAACACACTCACACACACATGCATACACTATCAAATAAGTACACAAGCTTATTTTCTCTCAAACACACTCACACACATTCACATATACAAACTCATTCACACATACACATACTCACACACTTGCTCACACACCCACTGACTCACATACTAATATTCAAACACTCGCTCACAATTCACACAAACTTACACTCACAATTTTATGAGGCTGGTCAGATATCTGATACTAATTTTTATGAGGCTGGTCAGATATCCTAATTTTATGAGGCTGGTCAGATATCTCCTAATTTCATGAGGCTGCTGTAAGCCCAAAATAATCTGGGTGGGGGAAAATGCAACACTATCATTTAGGGATTGACCTAGGACAACTGTGTTCATAGGTGAGTGCCAGGGTTACAAGACTGCCATACGTCTACTAATATTATATTTTAAAGTAATATTATTCTGTGTGTTTCTTAGGGCAGACTGATCCCAGTGGCTTGGTTACAGTTGGCAAAATCACCTTCAACCCAAAGAAGAAGCTCGGCCATGGCTGTGAAGGGACCTTTGTTTACAGGTATCCCAAACATTGAACATTCACCACACAATTTTTTATAAATGGGAGGTAAAGGTAGTCCCATAGTGATACTGCAGTTGGGGTGCGAGGAGACACATTAGGCCTCAAACTATTCTAGGCCACAAAATGCCTGATACAAATTTTCAGCTTACATTAGACAAGGTGATTAGAAGTGTGTATCCCTCAAACACAGTTACCCGGAAAGGTAACCTGGCTAACATATGCCTGAAGAAGTCGGATGTGTTGAAAGGTGCAAATATCATAAATATCTGCAATGCAAAGGAACAATGCAATTACGTCTAAAACAACATTCTGAACAAATGCAGCAGAAGAAGAAGAAACAGTTAAAATATATCTTAGACATAGCAATGGTGACTACACTATTCATTTTCATGAATAATCAGGAGATAATGAGGCTGAAATGTGTACCAAGTACAAGGATAGTGATTATGGAGAAAGCAATGTATAAATAGAGAAGGAAATGATATAGGATAGACAATCGTTGGATGGTTTAAAAAAAGTGTGTCTTTGTATGAAATATGGGAAAATATAAAGTAACAAAAAAGTGAAGGGCCATTTTATACATGTTGAGGTGTATTGAGTACATTGTGCTAGCCCCATACTGTATATAGACCAATCAACCTTCGGTCACCCATAGGTGGTCACTATCACACCAGCTGGTTTGACACCCCAGAAAATATCCTGGTACCTATTTTAGGCTGGTATTTGGACATTAGAAGATTTTTTTATACAGGGTTCAATTTTTTACAAGCGATTTGTAAAATATATATGCCTTTATGTTCACTTGTATCAATGTCTTTATTTTGTCAATATCTATGTCTTTCTTTTGCAAGCTTCTTACTCATATCTTGTATTCATTCATTTGTTTTTAATGAAGAAAATTTTTTTTTTCGGGACTAATCATTTCTGCCCCATTATTGTTAAGCTGCAAGTAGTGTGCAGTTGGCATGTCGGAAAACTTATAGATTTAGTAAGGTAGAAGTATTTGTTTTATCCATCGAGGGTCAAATGAAACCTAACTAGTACACCTCCTGATGGCAGCAAGGACACATATTCTCTAAACCTCATCATCATAATCACAATTAAGTACCTTGCTAACTGGCTTGGGCAATCATGCTACTTCACAACTCATGATCTCCAGCAGAATATGTCAATTCATGTTCTTATGTTTGTTCAAGCTAATGAAAGTAGAATATTATTTAGAACTAGAAGAAAGAGTTTTATGATGGCACTTTTACTTCAGACGAAAGGAAAAAGATTCTAGATTTATGTTTTTTGTGTCGTCATCATCATCCAGTGCCTTGCCAGCAGTCATGGACGATCATGCTTCTCTACAAATTATGATCTCCGACATCATGATGGATCAATTAGTGTGTTGACGCCCTTCTGTGCCATGACATAAGACTGTCAAGAATCTTCTCATGCTGTCTTCCTTAATCTCTCTTTCTGCAAATCTTTCCGGTTGTCACATGTTCCAGTTTTTGTCTTCTCATAACGCGGCCAAAAACGATGACTGCCTCTTTCTTCTGATGTTTGTGATAAGTTGTCTTTGCAACTGAGCTTCCCTTAAAATGTTCTGATTGCTCACTTTGGCTGTCCAATTAATTTTCAGTATTCTTCTATAAAGCCTCACCTCCAAGGTTTTGTGTGTACATGATTGTATTTCACATCCTCAGTGGGAGATTTGATAACCGTGATGTGGCTGTCAAGCGGCTGCTCCCAGAGTGTTTCAGTTTTGTGTGTACATGATTGTATTTCACATCCTCAGTGGGAGATTTGATAACCGTGATGTGGCTGTCAAACGGCTACTCCCAGAGTGTTTCAGTTTTGTGTGTACATGATTGTATTTCACATCCTCAGTGGGAGATTTGATAACCGTGATGTGGCTGTCAAGCGGCTGCTCCCAGAGTGTTTCAGTTTTGTGTGTACATGATTGTATTTCACATCCTCAGTGGGCGATTTGATAACCGTGATGTGGCTGTCAAACGGCTACTCCCAGAGTGTTTCAGTTTTGTGTGTACATGATTGTATTTCACATCCTCAGTGGGAGATTTGATAACCGTGATGTGGCTGTCAAACGGCTACTCCCAGAGTGTTTCAGTTTTGTGTGTACATGATTGTATTTCACATCCTCAGTGGGCGATTTGATAACCGTGATGTGGCTGTCAAACGGCTGCTCCCAGAGTGTTTCAGTTTTGTGTGTACATGATTGTATTTCACATCCTCAGTGGGAGATTTGATAACCGTGATGTGGCTGTCAAACGGCTGCTCCCAGAGTGTTTCAGTTTTGTGTGTACATGATTGTATTTCACATCCTCAGTGGGAGATTTGATAACCGTGATGTGGCTGTCAAACGGCTGCTCCCAGAGTGTTTCAGTTTTGTGTGTACATGATTGTATTTCACATCCTCAGTGGGAGATTTGATAACCGTGATGTGGCTGTCAAACGGCTGCTCCCAGAGTGTTTCAGTTTTGTGTGTACATGATTGTATTTCACATCCTCAGTGGGAGATTTGATAACCGTGATGTGGCTGTCAAACGGCTGCTCCCAGAGTGTTTCAGTTTTGTGTGTACATGATTGTATTTCACATCCTCAGTGGGAGATTTGATAACCGTGATGTGGCTGTCAAACGGCTGCTCCCAGAGTGTTTCAGTTTTGTGTGTACATGATTGTATTTCACATCCTCAGTGGGAGATTTGATAACTGTGATGTGGCTGTCAAACGGCTACTCCCAGAGTGTTTCAGTTTTGTGTGTACATGATTGTATTTCACATCCTCAGTGGGAGATTTGATAACCGTGATGTGGCTGTCAAACGGCTACTCCCAGAGTGTTTCAGTTTTGTGTGTACATGATTGTATTTCACATCCTCAGTGGGCGATTTGATAACCGTGATGTGGCTGTCAAACGGCTGCTCCCAGAGTGTTTCAGTTTTGTGTGTACATGATTGTATTTCACATCCTCAGTGGACGATTTGATAACCGTGATGTGGCTGTCAAGCGGCTGCTCCCAGAGTGTTTCAGTTTTGTGTGTACATGATTGTATTTCACATCCTCAGTGGGCGATTTGATAACCGTGATGTGGCTGTCAAGCGGCTGCTCCCAGAGTGTTTCAGTTTTGTGTGTACATGATTGTATTTCACATCCTCAGTGGGCGATTTGATAACCGTGATGTGGCTGTCAAGCGGCTGCTCCCAGAGTGTTTCAGTTTTGTGTGTACATGATTGTATTTCACATCCTCAGTGGGCGATTTGATAACCGTGATGTGGCTGTCAAGCGGCTGCTCCCAGAGTGTTTCAGTTTTGTGTGTACATGATTGTATTTCACATCCTTAGTGGGCGATTTGATAACCGTGATGTGGCTGTCAAGCGGCTGCTCCCAGAGTGTTTCAGTTTTGTGTGTACATGATTGTATTTCACATCCTCAGTGGGAGATTTGATAACCGTGATGTGGCTGTCAAACGGCTACTCCCAGAGTGTTTCAGTTTTGTGTGTACATGATTGTATTTCACATCCTCAGTGGGAGATTTGATAACCGTGATGTGGCTGTCAAGCGGCTGCTCCCAGAGTGTTTCAGTTTTGTGTGTACATGATTGTATTTCACATCCTCAGTGGGAGATTTGATAACCGTGATGTGGCTGTCAAGCGGCTACTCCCAGAGTGTTTCAGTTTTGTGTGTACATGATTGTATTTCACATCCTCAGTGGGCGATTTGATAACCGTGATGTGGCTGTCAAACGGCTGCTCCCAGAGTGTTTCAGTTTTGTGTGTACATGATAGTATTTCACATCCTCAGTGGGCGATTTGATAACCGTGATGTGGCTGTCAAACGGCTGCTCCCAGAGTGTTTCAGTTTTGTGTGTACATGATTGTATTTCACATCCTCAGTGGGAGATTTGATAACCGTGATGTGGCTGTCAAACGGCTGCTCCCAGAGTGTTTCAGTTTTGTGTGTACATGATTGTATTTCACATCCTCAGTGGGAGATTTGATAACCGTGATGTGGCTGTCAAACGGCTGCTCCCAGAGTGTTTCAGTTTTGTGTGTACATGATTGTATTTCACATCCTCAGTGGGAGATTTGATAACCGTGATGTGGCTGTCAAACGGCTGCTCCCAGAGTGTTTCAGTTTTGTGTGTACATGATGGTATTTCACATCCTCAGTGGGAGATTTGATAACCGTGATGTGGCTGTGAAGCGGCTGCTCCCAGAGTGTTTCAGTTTTGTGTGTACATGATTGTATTTCACATCCTCAGTGGGAGATTTGATAACCGTGATGTGGCTGTCAAACGGCTGCTCCCAGAGTGTTTCAGTTTTGTGTGTACATGATGGTATTTCACATCCTCAGTGGGAGATTTGATAACCGTGATGTGGCTGTCAAACGGCTGCTCCCAGAGTGTTTCAGTTTTGTGTGTACATGATGGTATTTCACATCCTCAGTGGGAGATTTGATAACCGTGATGTGGCTGTCAAACGGCTGCTCCCAGAGTGTTTCAGTTTTGTGTGTACATGATGGTATTTCACATCCTCAGTGGGAGATTTGATAACCGTGATGTGGCTGTGAAGCGGCTGCTCCCAGAGTGTTTCAGTTTTGTGTGTACATGATTGTATTTCACATCCTCAGTGGGAGATTTGATAACCGTGATGTGGCTGTGAAGCGGCTGCTCCCAGAGTGTTTCAGTTTTGCAGACAGAGAAGTAGAGCTGCTTCGGGAGTCCGACCAGCATCCCAATGTGATACGCTACTTCTGTACTGTAAGTGCCAATCTACATTTTCACCTGTGTCCACATATATCAGTCAATGTTTACTGAATCATCAGTCATAGATTGATTTTGTCTTTGATTATTTTTTTTATACATTTACCTTTCGATGTTTTTCTGAGTCTTCCTTGTTTATTCAGAATGAACTTCCTTCCTTCCTTCCTCCCTCCCTCCTTCCTTCCTCCCTTCCTTCCTTCCTCCCTTCCTAATCCCTGCATGCCTTCCTCCCTAATCCCTGCCTCCCTCCCTAATCCCTGCCTCCCTCCCTGCCTGCCTCCCTCCCTCCCTGCCTGCCTCCCTCCTTCCCTTCCTTCCTTTCCTTCCCTTCCTTCCTTTCCTTCCCTTCCTTCCTTCCTTCCTGCCTGCCTGCCTGCTTGCCTTGACAGGATCTTCTTAATTGGAATGTCTTTCCCCCCACCCTCCATTTGCTGTTATGAAAAATGGGTATCGTTTGTTTATAACCCTTGTTGCATGCGAGAAAGTTAAAGAAAGTATCATTATATGTATGCCATTAAAGCATATTGTCTTAGGCTCAAATTGTGTATAACAGCATTTTTCTGTGCACCCAGCAACTGGTGCCTGCATCTCTAACATTTAGTTTCTACACCTCTCACAATGAGAACCTACACATCAACATTTGGGCCTAAACTCCCAACAATTACATAAAACATTATTGAGTCTAGTCATGGGTATTTTAGCAATTGCTAAAGAAGAAAATTGGGGCTTTTGAGCTCAGATGCTACAGAAAAGTTCTTAGAATATTGTGGACCAAGAAGTAGAAAGATACTGCAATTCTACCAGATCTGAGCCAAGAAAACTGCCTTATAAACAGTATCATGTCTTAAAAACTGAAATACTTCGGCCATATTAAATGCCACAGTGGCTTAGAAAGAACAGTAATGGAAGGTGTGGTTCCTGGTCTGGGGTCGACCAACACAAAGATGGACATAGGACATTGTCTACACCTTGGCCATGATAAGAGAGGCTTTTCAATGTGCCATGATGAGAGCAGTGTTCAAATCAAAATCAAATCAAATCAAATCAACTTTATTATAAAAGGGTCACAAATTGGATACGCAGGCCCGTCTTACATTCGACCCTTCCAATCACTCATCTTTCGTCCATTTAGAGCATTATACATTCACATAGGAAGAGATAAAAACAATGTGAAATGAATGTTGTAAACATAAACAAGGCAAATTACCATGTTATGAGGCCCATCTCCCACCTACCCACACATCACCCCACCCACACACACACCCCCACCCACCCACACACACAAACAGGGACACATACATACCCCACCAACTGACCCATTCCCCTCCCACACATCCCCCGCCCACACTGCCCTAACCTGTTTCCCCAACCCAAACACACTCGCCACCCACACAAACATCCCCCACCAACCCACACATCCCGCACCCACCCACACACACATCCTAACCCACACACCCATCCCCCACCCACACATTCTCTCCCTACCCACACCTCCAACCACCCATCCCCCAACCACACCTCCATCGACCACATATTCCCCACCCACGCACACACATCCCCCACCAACCCACACATCGCACATCCACTCACACATCCCCAAACCATACACACATCCCCACAAACTGACATCTCCTTACCCACATACACATCTCCCTAACCACCTATACATCCCCAATCCACTCACACACACCCCACCACCCACACATACATCATCCACCCACCCACACATTCCCTAACCCACATCCCACCACACAACATTCCCAACCCATGCACCACAGATAGCGAGAGAGATACATACCACTTTCCTGTGTGTGGTTTCATGGCACCCATATTTTAATTTTCTTGCTAATTCTGAGACTAAGTTGATCGTGTGAGATAGCAAACCATAATCACAACCACTTAAGCCATGGCAGATGATGGTGATGTTACTTTAACAGTAGTGCTTGTTCTTAAACATCCTGTGTGGTGATGCCGAGGTTACGGGTTCAACACCCACACTTGACATTTGTTCTAAAATGTTGACTTCTTGTCCTTGACTTGGGGTGTAAATTATAAGTACCTCTGAAGTCGGAGTGGGTTCGGCAGATGGCGACTGACACTGTTAAAAGAGAAATCTAATCCACAGATGCCTCGATGGGAATTTGAACACAAGACTTTCGGACCGGCAGGTAATAAAAATCCAGACAAGGAACCCGATGAACCAGTAGAATCTTGTGTTTGGGCAAGAAAGTCTGAATCAAATGCAAAGAATATGAATAAGCAGCTCTGTGAGAAACAGGAACTTGACAGCTCCATCATAAAAGTGCATCTGTCCTTTCTTGTCAATGAGCAGTTGTATTTTTCCTGGCTAAAGTCCAATGCTTATTTAACAAACCTTGTATATTATATAGAAAAGAGTGTCAAACGCTGATTATTGAACTCATTATGTCTGTAACATCCAGGAAGAAGATGGTCAGTTCCGATACATTGCCTTGGAACTTTGTGCGGCCACAGTTCAAGACTACATAGAGCACAGGTACATACCACCTATAGAGTTGAAGGCTAAAGATGTCCTGGAGCAGGCTATGGCTGGCATTGCCCACCTGCATTCTCTAGATATAGGTAACAGTTTTATCTCTTTATTGCTGTAAGTAACCTCCTTTGGCATAGCAGTTAGTGCTCTTGCTTTCCAAGACCGTGGTCCAGGTTAAATCCTCAACAGAAGCAGGATTATGTTTTCTGACCAGTGTGGCTCTAGAGTCAACCCAGGCTTAAAAAAAACAGGCACCAGGGAATTGTCAGAATGTTGTGGGAAGTCTGGAAAGATGATGAGGAAGGTAACTAGTCACCCAACCTCATTGTTCTGTCCTGAAATATGTGACAACCTAACACATAACATCCCAGTAGGAGGTCAGCATGGCTGAACGGATAAGAATGTGTTCTTAAACATCCAGTGTGCTGATGCCGAGTTAAGGGGTTAACCCCTTACACTGGACAGTTGGACTGAATTGTTGACCTCTTGAATTGGGGACGTAAATTACAAGTACCTCTGAAGTCAGAGTTGGTTCACCTGATGGTGAGGGACACTGTTAATATGGAAAGTTAATCCACATAATGAAAATTCAGTCCAGCACTACTAGAAGTAGTGCAGATTGACTACGCTTGAGTTCAAAGCGAGCGATCGAAAAAAAAAAATCCCTTTGGCAGTATCTAGTATGGGACTACCTTTTACCGTTACTATAAACATCATCTCTGAGATGGTTACCTGCACACTACCATAAAACTGTGAAGTGTTCAATTACCCTGGTTTGGCAGATGAAGACCAGACAAGTACATCAAAATCTTGAGGGTCAGACCTTGCAGACTCAAGGAGAGCGGTCTCAGATTGAGGTGGTTTTATCATACCTACACAGTATGAAACAGGAAGCCACAAGTCAGGTCTTGTCAGAATTGTGGAGAATTTGTCAGCCACAACAATTATGGAAGAAAAGAAATCAGCTATCTAGGGTTACTGATTGCTGAAGTCACATCCGCATATCAGAAGATTTTTTTTGTCATGACAAGCATTGAAGACCAAAAGTCATATATCTAGATCTGATTGATCATTCAGGTAAAGTCTACATATTAGAGGATTTGTCAGCCACAACAATCATGGAAGACCAGAAGTCTCTGGATGACCAGATTTCATTGAAGCAACAAACCAAGCAGTTATGAAGAGACTGAAAATGAGATTCGAAATAAGCCATATGGCAAGTCACTGATAGGACTATCTGGACAGGTTAGCTCCTTTCATCTGAAGATAAATGTGGAGGAACTGAGTAAAGTTTACTTCTAATGATCTGTGCATATCACTTTACCATTATGTTTGCTCACAGCTTCCTGTCTTGCATATTACATTCTGTATGAATTTGTTCATAATATTTGTCCACATTCTCCTGTTTCTTATTTTGCTATGTCATATATGAAGATGATGATATGTTTATCCAGTCTCCTGTCTTATGTATTGCCATGCCTTATGGCATTGGTTAATGTTTATCTACAGCCTCCTGTCATGTTTTGCCATGCCGTATAGCATTGGTTAACGTTTGTATACAACCTCCTGTCTTAGATATTGTTTTCCCACATCCTCCTGCCTCGGATATTGTTATGCTGTTGTGAAGTTAATAGTGAACTGTGCTGGACAATGTCATGAACACAGTCTGACGTGGCTTTGATGGCTGGGCTCATCACTTGCATATGTAATGGAAAGACTGGCCACCCATTCCTCCAAGCATTCAGGCCTACATATCACATCACAGACCCATAGCAGGAAACTGCTTCAGGGGGTTGGGCTCAGGTCATCATGTTTGTCCACAGCTTCCTGTCTCAAGTATGACCATGCTGTCTTGCTTTGGTTATCTTGTTTGTCCACAGAATCCTGTCTTGAATATTGCTTTTATGTAGGTCTCAACCTTGAATATTGCTTTGATGTAAGGCTCTGGTCATAATTTGTGTCCACATCCTTCTCTTCTTGCCTTGCTAATAATTCCCAGTGCAGATGTTTCTTCATGCAACAATGTCAACTGTCTGGCATTGATGTTCTAGACCTTGTGTCTTTTCATAAGCTGACTTTCTAACATTTGATGTTTTCATGGTTAATATATATTTGCATCTCCTTGTACTAACATCAGAGTAAATTAACTAAAATAATGCTACAATTTTTAGTTTTATTTTTATAAATGAAGACCATTGTTTAAAATCTTCACTTATTTTTGTGATTTCAGTTCACAGAGACATAAAACCTCACAATGTCTTAATATCCCACCCAAGTTCTAAAAATTACGTCCGTGTGATGATCTCAGACTTTGGTCTGTGTAAGAAGCTTGCTGCAGACAGATTCTCGTTTTCACACAGATCAGGGGCTGCAGGCACCGATGGATGGATAGCACCAGAGATGTTGGACACAGTTCAGAGAACGGTCAGTACTTAATTTATCTATCTACTTTATTGTTGTGCTGTTACTTCCATTTTGTTTTTGTTTCTTTATCTGCTTATGTTATGCAAGCAGTGTAAAGTTACAATGCATAACGGAAAAGTTAGCAAAGGGTAGGATGGCTTTGAGTGAGTCTGTTCATGGCCTATACACCATCTGGGGATAAAGAGCGAAAGAAGAATGAAGATGTATTTATGAAACAAGTAGGTACAGTTGATAAACTATAATGGTAATGGTGTAACATCAGTACCTAAGTGGTGCACTATTTAGTATGTGTCCACTTTGGATTCTATCATCTGTACAATAAAAGTGGGTGTGTTAAAACACACTTTACAATTTAGCAATTGAGTTTTTTCACCTTCTCTCTTTTAATGAAGTTGAACAGGCAATTAATTCACACTAAAAATGAATATCTCTGCTTATAGTTGATGTAGAGACTTGAAATAATTGAATTCATTGTGGCTTGCATTTGAACTTTGGTGTTCTGATGATGGGATAGGGAGTTTGTTCCCTACACCGGTCATTCGGGACTTCACTGCTGACTTTCTATTCAGAAAGCAGTGACAGACTACTGAACGTAAACTTTCCTAGGAAATCTAACTGGGGTTGGGATTGATTGCAAAGTCCTGCAAATGACATGCAACATTAAAAAAAATTCTAGTTGATGTTGTTTTCTACAATTTTTGAAAAATGGAAGAAATGTCATTCCATTACCTGTCATTATAAAAGTAAAAGTACAGGAGCCTTTTACACTCTTAAAAGTGCAATTGACATATGGTGCTCGAGCCATATTTTTAAGACTAGTCTACATCTTGGTAGGTGAAGTGGCCAGTCCCACACTAGTCGCTTTAACTTCCCAGGATATTTCCTAGTACCCATACAGCCCAGATGCGGATTGAACCCATGATCACTGTAAGAGTCTACCTAACTTGCTCTATGTTATTGTATAATGTAGCAGTTATTTTGTTCTGATTCTAATTTAATTTTAAAATAATTGTTGACACGAACATCATGCGGTAATATAGAATTCAAAACAATGTTTTCCCCATAGTGAATTTAAATAATGAAGACACACACAATAGATTACTCAATTTATTGCCTGGCCTATTTCACTGTGAACTATGTCAGGTATATAGTGCAAAAATCACAAAACATAAGCTAAATTAATTAGATGAATACTTCATGCTGAATTATACAACATACTTATTCACACATGGCGAAGCAAAGATTAAACATAAAAAAGGCATCCAAAACTTGGTGAAATGTCTGTCCTAGGGGCACGGCAGAAACAGCAGGAGACTGTGTCCTAAGGACATGACAGAAACAGCTGGAGACTGTCCTAGGGACATGACAGAAACAGCAGAAAACTGTCCTAGGGACATGACGGAAACAGCAGGCGACTCTGTCCAAGGGACATGACAGAAACAGCAGGAGACTGTGTCCTAGAAACATGACAGAAACAGCAGGAGATTGTGCTAGACACATGACAGAAACAGCAGAAGACTGTGCTAGGGACATGACAGAAACAGGAGACTGCTAGGGGCATTGGACTTTTAGCCAGAAAAAATGCAACTGCTGTATGCTATACAATATACAAGGTCTGTTAAATAAGCAGGATACTGCTAGAACATGACAGAAACAGCATGAGACTGTGCTAGGGGCATGAAAGAAACATGCCATTAGGTCATTTAATTTTTGGGTAACATTTGGTGTCTAGTCAAAAAGTTGCTGTTGTTGATGTTTGCATTGTTCTGTATTTATTGTTTCTGAAACCAGACATGTGCTGTGGACATTTTCTCTGCGGGCTGTGTTTTCTATTATGTACTGACTGGAGGAAAACACCCATTTGGTGATGCACTGAAAAGGCAAGCAAACATCCTGTCTGGAGAATACATCCTTGAACATTTACCAGGCGATGGTGAGCGGCATGTTTCTTTTTATGTCAGAATAGAACTGCATCTTAGCACTAATTGATTTGAAAATCTTTGTTATGAAATTCTTTATAAACAGATAGATCAAACGGTTCGGTAGTGAAGGAGTTTCAGACGCAGTTTGTAATCCCGCATACTGCGATCGAAACATAGCTGTGTTGGTCTTTTATGTATTTTCTGTTATCCATGTTAGTCTGGGTCAACCTGGGAGCTTAAGACAATGTAAGAAATCTGCCTCGATGGTGATTTAAACTCATGACTTCCAGGCCAGCTGGCTCGTCACCATGGTACTGTGGCTACCAATTCAGTCTGATTGTTGATGTTTGAATTATCTGATCATGTCACTGCTCTGTCTCCTGTACTCAATAGTTCTCTTCAGCTGTGCATAAGTGTGAACCTCTGTGTACTTGAGTGACTGTGTGGTGTAGTTGTTTCTTGGATGTCCTGTTCTGATTTCTTCCAGGATTGTATCCTCAAGTGCTTTTATTAGAAGATTAGAAGACCATCCCCATGTCTCATATTGTGATCTAGAGGCTGACAAATTGGTAAAGTAAGGTGATATAGATGCCTGATATACATGTAACCTATGGTGAGACCAAGGGCATATGAGAAAAATACATAACAAATGAGACATCGCATCCAAAACTTCCTGTAATTATCATCTCTGGATTACTGCTACCATGCTTTCAATATATTTTGTTATGCAGCTACGTATTCTTGTTTCCTGTTGTTTTCTTTTTTAAAGACTGGTAGAAAGTTTCAGTTGAGCACATTTATTTTGTTTTCCAATCTCCTAAGTCATATTTAACATTCATGTGCCTTCCATATATGCTCAGTAGGAACCACAGTTTGCATAGGGGTTAGTGTGTCAGACGTTCCTGGCAATTCTCTGGGGAGGAAAGGAAGTGGCCATCCCACTAATATCATGACCTAGAATATATGAAGGTTTGACTCATGACATCCCAGGAGCAAATTTCTGCCAATAGAATACCTTTACATCTGTAAGCTTGATAGTGTTCACCTTTAAGTGATGACCAGTTTGAACTGACTATAAATGTATGTGTAGCCAGCGTTGCATAACTGAATGAATGAGAGCAGTTTCCACAATGTATCATATTCTGTAACAGAGAACTATGTGGCCTACAAGTTGATAGAGGTCATGATTGCAAGAGATCCCGATAGTCGGCCACTAGCGGGACAAGTTCTTAGACATCCATTCTTCTGGTCAAAGGAGAAGCAGCTAGCATTCTTTCAGGTAACATTTGTTCTGGACAGCTATATTAATATCGACTTGTGTGATTGTATGTATATATCTGACAAGTTGTGGGTCAGGATTACACTTGAGTTACTTTGATCATTTCATATTTGATCTCATGAATTTTAACACTTTTAACATAGAAAATGTAAACTATAGAAGAGGACATCATCATGTAACCTGCCAGTTGGCACGTACATTTATGTTTCTTCACAAATCTCGGTCCTTGGTATCCTGTTCAACTCTAATAATGATATTCCTCCATGCCACCATCTCAGTCCACCCAGCTTTATTTCTGCCTGTCTGCTTCTTCTCCCACTGATGTTTTCCATATGTCACGATGTTTTTCAATACCTCTTCTCTCAATATATGACCAAAGAACCCTGTTACTTTCTTATAGCCAAATCTCTCCATGGTGTGTGCATTGATGACCTCTGATAGCAAAAGTCTAGCTCCTGACCATCTCGTGACGTAGATGTTTAAACTAACAGGAGAAGGGATGACATCGAGTTGTTCAACTATAGGTCTAGCTCCATGTGCTGAGTTACCACATGGAATTAAAGCAGCAATGCCTACTGATGACCTGGTCGTATAGTGCACAGTTTGAAGATTTAGAATGTAGATAGGTTGCCCATCAATGCATGTGTGATTCATGTATACACACACTTAGATCCCCATCAGTGCTACAGAGTTCATAGTTCATGCGCTGTATGAGATTCTCCTTGTGTGATCTATGGAAGATATTGGAGAACTTATTTAGTTATCTATGTACAATGAAAGTGATTCTTCTCTCTCTCTCTCTCTCTCTCTCTCTCTCTCTCTCTCTCTCTCTCTCTCTCTCTCTCTCTCTCTCTCTCTCTCTCTCTCTCTCTCTCTCTCTCTCTCGCTCTCGCTCTCTTTTATACACATATACACATTGACAAATCCACAACAACAAAATCATCCTAGAAATGTAGTTTTGTTCTGAAATTATTAACCCTTTACCGGGCAGACACTTGTCCGTTTTTTAACCCTGAACGGGCAAGATTTTTTCAGGTCTGGTAAAATGCTGGGTTACGTTAGTAAAAACATCACAAATAGGGTGTTAGTCAACCGATTTTAGTTAAATAAACAACACAATGAAGGTAAAAGCATGCAGAATATGTTACTCACGTGATTGTTGCCTGTAATCCATACATGAACACAAATATTTACGAAATACAGCATATTGTTTGTGATTGTCAGTCATCTATACAGCAATTTACAAACACATTTTCAGAATCATAATCACTTTCTTTAAAGTCCGACTCACGACTGCTAACGTAAAGTAACGCTGATCACTGATATCTAGCTCCGATTAATAGTCAACTTCATGCCCTTCAATGTCACTTAAATTGGACCCAGCGAAATCTCAGCTATCACTTGAAGAATCGCCGAAATCCACTTTGAAAAACAAAGCATAAAAACCCCGAAAACTATAAAAAAAAACCTGTTCAAATTCAAAGTGAGCGCATGCAAATGATGGCCACATTGTCAAGCTATCGGCAAAAGTGAAAGTAGCCATCGGGTGTATCGGAAAGCCGAGAGATGGCGTTTTTACAATGCATAATAGTAACGGGCGGTTTGGAACGTTTCGCCCGTTAAGGGGTCCGGACGGAAATGGACGTTTCACCCGGTAAAGGGTTAAGTAATAATGTATTTTTTCTATAAAAGGACACATAAAACAGTAACCTGTATATAATTATGGAACAGGATGTGAGTGACCGCATTGAAAAGGAGGATGAATCCTGCGAGGTTGTGCAGAGTCTGGAGCGTGGCGGTCCACCCATCGTGAAGTTTGACTGGAGAAAGAATATCACTGCGGAATTACAGGAAGGTATGACATTGTTTCTGGACATTATTATATGGTTGTAATATTTCAGGTGAGCAAACACGCTATTGTTACAGGTGAGCTGGGATTTCAGCTGTAACTAAACTATTACAATGTTTTTGATGGCTGTAAGTGATTAGATTTAAGACCAGTTTTTATGTTAACAATCTGATTTTAAAATATTGTCAGTTTCAATTCCCATATTTGTTAACTCAGGATTATTGGAACATTTTTAGTAAGTTGTGGTGGATTAGAAAGTTATTGTGTCAGTTTTGAAAATTGTAATGTGGAAATAACTCACAATGTTAATAATGATTATTTTGAAATATTTATGTATATGTTACCGGGGCCTAGAAGGGAAGCAAAGGATAGCAACGCTGTTACTACCATGCAGACACACATCAAGGTGACATAGTGATCTACACCAGTGGGTCAATGGTGAGAATCAGATCTGGTGGTTGGGATTTCATCACAATTGCTGATGGACGATGCTTGAAAAAGGAGAGTCTAGAATAAGAGACTACGACCTCCAGCATGAGAATAGAGGTGGAAGTAGTAACAGCGGCATTCTGTTGGTTAGAGGAGACCACTGCAACATACATTGCATTCATTACGGAATCAAGGAGTATGCTAAGTAAAGTGGAGAAAGGAATGTTTCGTGTGGAATGACTATCCTCGCTTCAGAGGTCACAGATTGTGAGAATTGTATGAATTTTTTCCCTGGCCATGTGGGGGTGCAGGTGAATGAACAGGCTGATAGGATGGCAGGGAATGCACCTCTTGGTGGTAGATTACCTATGGACAAGGGAGAGGTGGTCGAGCGCCTGTGGAACCAGGTGGAGAAAGCGGGGGGAACAGATTGAGAACCCATATGTGGAAAGAATGAGATTGCAAGGGATCGGCAGGGGGTTCTGGAAGAATCTCAAAACTGGGAGGGAAGACGAGGAGAACTTTCAATCAAATAGCGTTGGGAACAATTAGTAGTTAACTCTTCGCTGGCTGTTGAATGAAGGGACGGAGCCCATATGGTAATGTCCTGAGTGCAGCGATGTCGGTTCTTAGCTCAACTCATCTCAACTCAACTACCATGCATTTTGTAAGAGGCGACTAAGGAGTGTTGGCATGAAACTGGCTACCTCATCTCATAGAAGATTTTAGCGCACAGTAGTGTCAGATAGACCACATTTTCACCCTCAGAATAATCATTGAAGACTCCGTAGAATTCCAGTCGAAATTAATCACCAACTTTGTCGACTTTCAAAAAGCCTTCGACAGCATCCACCGTCCTTCACTTTGGAATCTACTTAACATCTATGGTTTTCCTACCAAATATACCAACGTCATAAAATCTTTCTACAAAGAGACACGTTGCTGCGTAAGAACAGAAACAGGCAACTCTGACTGGTTCTCAGTCGAAACGAATGAAACAGGGGTGTGTCTTATCACCGATGCTCTTTGGAGTAGCTATCGATTGGGTCATGCGCAAATGCACAAACAACACAAATATGGGTATCCATTGGGTTGACAAAATTCTAGAAGATCTGGACTTTGCCGACGACATAGTGCTTTTGAGTTCAACACACCCGGATGCCCAAGAGAAAATAAACCACCTCCAAAATGTTTCAGGGCAAATTGGTCTCCAAATTAACACCACAAAAACAAAGACTATTGATCTTACCAACAGTTCAAATGACACCAAATTGAACAGCTACGTTCTTGAAAAAGTCAACAGCTTCACATACCTAGGAAGCAAAATGACATCTACAGGGGACTCAACACCAGAAATATCATCTAGAATCGCACTGGCATCTAGTGCCTTCAATAAACTGTCAAACATCTGGAAGTCAAAAACACTCAGCAAACACACAAAACTTAAAATCTTCAACTCTTGTTATTCCAGTGTTAACGTATGGATGTGAAAGTTGGAAATCAACGGTAGCTTTAGATAAAAAATTAGACAATTTTGAGAACAAATGTCTTAGAAGACTTCTAAACATCCACTGGACAGACTTCAGAACCAATTCGCAAATACGACAAGAGACTAAGCAAGATACAGTATCCAATTTCATAAGAAGACGCCGTTGGAACTACATCGGCCATGTACTCAGAATGGACAAGACAAGACTCCCCTACCAAGCCCTCATATGGTCACCGCTAGGGAAAAGAAAACGGGGAAGACCAAGAGAGACCCTGCATAGAACCATCATTAGAGAAGGCTCATTCAATGGCCAAGTAAATATCCAAGATCTACAACAGGTAGCAGCGAACCGCCAAGCATGGAGAGACAGGACGTCTGCCCTATGCGCCGCCTTAGGCTCAAGAGGAAAGACTAACTAACTAAGTGTCAGATACCAGACAAAACTAGTCCCTAAACTCAAGGTATTCATCTAGCTAACCTTTCAAGGGGATAATGTAATGCAACAAGACCGGCTCATTACAGCAGTCGGCCGAACATTTTGTGCTGCAACTCCAGTCGTTAGGTACAGAACCACATTGATTCCCACTCCAGAAGTAAAAGAACCTGTTCTTCTGTACGCCAAAAACAATTGCATTTATCAATTCACATGTAGGTGCCAGTCTACCTACATCGGCAGAAAAGAGCGGCAGCTAAACAAAAGAGTGTCAGAACACATACCTCAATGGATTGACAAGATACTACACACAGGCGATGGGAGCCTAGTGGGGACGACACACCGGACGCTTCCCGATTCATCAATTGCTAGGCATGTGCTGGAAAGCGGCCATCTGATTGATAGAGACAGTGCCTTTTGTGTGTTGTTTAACACACAAAATACTTGCTTGTTAAAGTTTGCAGAAGCCATAATGATTCATCTACACAAGCCAGTTTTGTGCAAACAGAAAGACATGTTAGTTTAAAATTACTGTGGTAGACAATTTACATTACTGTGCGAACATGTGTATATTTCAGTTTGAAGGATTTATCTAGTTATTTTACTTTATGTTGTGTGAATTCTGCAGTATGTACCTGATGAGATGCAGCAAAATATGCCAGGCAATAAATTGTGCAATCTATTGTTTTTGTCTTTGTTATTCAAACGCTCATATTGTCCAACAAATTATATTACCAGGGTACTATAAGTGTTTCTTTGTTGGTTTACTGCTGTCCTAAGTACAGTGGGGATTTGAAGAACGTTCATATTGTCCAACAAATTATATTATCAGGGCACTATAAATGTTTCATTGTTGGTTTACTTTTATCCTACTACAGTGTGGATTTAAAGAACATTTATATTGTCCAACAAATTATGTTATCTAGGCACTATAAATGTTTCATTGTTAGTTTACTACCTCACTACATACGTTGGGGATTTAAAGAACGGGTAGCGGGGTAAGGGTATTCCCTATCAAGGGAGAGGTAAGGTGCCTCCTTCCCTCCGCTAGCCTACGGGACACTCTTGGGCAAGGTGGAGTACCCGTTTAGCCCCCCGATCAGGGTAACGTGAAGCCATGGGTGCAGGTGGTGAATGAAGTTGAAGAGCAGCCAACAGGTAATGGTCTTCAGCTTCACACGGTAGGCAGAGGATCTCTTTTTTGGGGAGACAGTGGCTACGGTCACCGACCAGTATGGTCACTGCTAGGAAGGAAAGCAATGGCAAACTACCTTCTCTACAGATGCCAAGAATATCATGAACTGTAATCTCATCAATCAGAGAAACGGCATAAATGGGTGCTCCATAGGAGCAGCCTTGCCTGGTAGGGGTAGTCATGTGCACCAGGTGACTCCAGACCGTCAGCAGGCGACTGAGTGCAAAAGAATATCAACATTGAAAGTAGGAACTTGGAATGTAAGAACTATGAGTGGGGATGGACAATTTGATAACATTAAGAATGAAACGAGAAGACTAAATATTAACCTGTTAGGTATATGTGAGACCAGATAGACAGGAATGGGCATTATAACATCTGAGGAATATAGAATAATCTATTCTTTTGGAGAGAAACAACAGCGAGGAGTAGCAATTATAATGGATACAGAGAGAACAAAATCGATCAAAAGATATTGTACTGTATCAGACAGAGTGTTACTGGTGAAGTTGAGTGGAAGACCTTTTGATGTCAACGTCATACAAGTTTATGCACTAACAGCAGATAGTAGTGATGACAGCATTGATGAATTTTATAATGATTTAGAGAAAGCCTTCAAGATATGCATGAATTCTGAAGTAAATGTAATGGGTGATTTGAATGCCAAAGTTGGAAATCAACAGGACGGATGCATAGTAGGCAAGTATGGTCAAGGGGAACAGAATGAAAGAGGTTGCAGACTTGTACAGTGGGCAAAAGAGCATGATGTGATTATTGGAAACACCTGGTTTAGACAGCACCCAAGGAGGTTATGGACATGGAGGAGTCCTGATCATAAGATCAGAAATCAGATTGATTACATTCTCATCAAGTGAAGATTTCAAAATGCCTTAAAAGTCGCAAAAACTATACCAAGCGCAGACTGCTACAATGACCATAGATTAACCTTAAGCAATTTACATATAAAGTTAAAGAAAGTCAAATATACACCAAGAAACGCAAAATTTGATCTGCAGGCTATGAAGAGTGAGGCGATAAAAGATAAATTCAACGTAGAGGTAAAGAACAGATTCGATGCATTGTCCAATATGGAAATATTATTTCAAGACGTCAGTGACCAATAGGAAATATTAAAGAAAACAAAAATAAAGATAATAGAACGCAAGAAATGGATGAAAGAAGACATCTTAAAACTCATGGAAATAAGAAGAAATAGTTTAGTTTAGTCGACGGATCAACATCACAGCACTCGGGTGTAACCCATAAGTGCTCCGATCTACTCCTAACTCAAGCCTGAATCCGGAGAATCTCAGCTCAGTGCACAAACTCTGTAGCACTGGTGAGGATCCTGAAATACTTTGGGTAGATTTTTAACTCAAAATTTTGCCCGGGCAACGCCGTTAGGCTACTCTTTTTCGATTTCCAACTGCCAGGTAATTTTTTACGTGCGCAACAATACATACGGGCGTCCAATCTCACTACCCAGAGACCAGGGGAAATTTTGTTACTAGAAGTCCACGTGAAAAAATCCCGGCCCTCACTGGGGCTTGAACCCGGGACCTCGAGACCACGCAGCCCCCTAAACCTACAGACAAACACCCATACCTACAGACAAACATGAATATGTAATATGAAACCCACAGACAAAACATGAAAATATATCAAACCTGTTGACAAAACATGAAAATATCAGATCAAACCAATAAGAAGAAATAACAAAAATAACAAGGAAAAATATGAAGAGATTCACAGGAAAATTAGAAAGCTATGAAAATAGGCAAAAGAATCACGGCTTGAGGGAAATTTCAAGGAAATTGAAAACCAACAAAACACCCGGAACACCAAATTAATGCACAAAAGAATTAATGACATCACTAACAAAAGAACACACACATCAACAGGTTGCCTAAAAACCAAAGGGGGCAAAATCATAATAGCAAAAGATCAAATTTTACATACATGGTCAGATTATGTGAAAGACCTTTATGATGATACATAAGAAGAACAATATGATCATCGGAATAATAACGAAGGACCATCAATTTTGAAGATAGAAGTTCAGAATGTTCTTAACCATATGAAAACTGGCAAGACCTTGGGTACAGATAACGTCACAATAGAAATGATCAATGCCTTAGAAGAATATGGAATAGACCAAGTCACCAGACTGCTGATCGCAATATACGATACTGGAGATATACCTCCTGAATTATGTAATTCTATATTGCAATCACAAAGAAATCAGGAGCCTTGGTATGTGATCAACATCGAACAATTAGTATAATGAGCCACATCACGAAGATTTTGCTGACAATTATCATGCAAAGAGTTAGGAAGAAAATACAACCCGAAATAGGAGAAGAACAATGTGGGTTTGTAGAAGGCAAGGGTACAGTAAATGCTGTGTATAACTGAGAACAGTAATTGAACGTTTTATAGAAGTAAACAAAGATCTATATCTTTGCTTTATTGACTACACAAAGGCTTTCGATAAAGTGAGACATGTTGACATGATAAGGATGCTTGAAGATCTACAAATTGATGGAAAAGACCTTAGACTTGTAAAAAAACATATCTTGGAAACAACAAGCTGCCAGCAGAATTGATAATGATGTAGATCAGAGGTTCCCAAACCATGGCCCGTGGGCCACTTGTGGCCCGTCAGCTGTCAGAAAGTGGCACGCAAGGCCTCGAGCAATCATTGTCCACAATGACCATTATTTTAAAAAAAAAGCAAGCACCGTTCCGGACTCACCGACAGTGACCTAGCTGCGCTTATGACTTTGGGCACGACAGGTTTGTGTCCAGACATTGATAAACTGGCATCTGAACTTAAGTAACTGGTTATGAAGAACTACTTATGGGAACTACTGATGTAGATCAATATCAGCCTATTACAAGAGGTGTGAGACAGGGATGTGTAATGTCTCCAGATCTTTTTTCCCTGTACAGTGAAAGTATTTTCAGAAATATTGAAGATATGGAAGGAATCAACATTGGGGGACGATACATCAATAACATTAGATATGCAGATGATACAGTCTTGATTGCAGATAATGAACAGGACCTGCAACATTTAGTAGATGCGTTTGTAGCACACAGTGAACAACTAGAGTTAGAACTGAATAGTAAGAAGACACAGATTATGATCTTCACTGATAAATGGATTGACCAACAAATTATCAGGGCACTATAAATATTTCACTGTTAGTTTGCTATTGTCCTACATACAATGTGAATTAAAGGACTGAAAAACAACATCCATATTTGTTGACAAATTAGGGCACTATAAATGCTTCTTTGTAAGTCTAATACTTTTCTACATTCAGTGGAGATTTTTTTTTTTAAATTCACATTTACTAACAAATTATCAGGGAATGGTAAATGTTTCTCTGTAAGTCTACTACCTTCCTATGGTGTCAAATGAAAAAGAAAAAAGAATAATTTCATATTTTGCAGGCACATTTCAAAATCAGTTGATTGACATGAAAGTAACAAAAGGGATTGCGTGTTAAATATACCGATGGATAAGGGATGTAAAGAAGTGGATGAGAGACTCAGGTCAAATGCTTTTTGAAAATGATTAATATAAATTACTAAATGTGTGGTATGTAGTGATGGATATAGTAGACAAATATCTTATAGATAGATGGACAGACATACAACTGGTGAATGGGTCTATGTGGGTGGGTTGGCTGTGTGAGGGGATAGAGAGGAAATGGAGGGAGGGAAAGATGAGGGGGGACAAAAGAAGAGAGATGGAGTTTTTTTTTTTTTCCTTTTTGCATTCGTTTACCATTATGTGACTTCTGAGATACTTGTAATTTATGTCCCCAAGTCAAGGACGAGAAGTCAACAATTTAGTTCAACTGTCTGGTGTAGGGAGATGGAGATTATTTCTTTATTATGTATTTAGTGATTTAATGCTTGATGTCATTGTTTCAGATTTACGGAGGTTTAGGACTTACAAAGGCACGTCAGTGAGAGATTTATTGAGAGCCCTAAGAAATAAGGTAATGTTTAAGACATACTTAGAATCACGGGGGGGGGGGGGGGGGGGGGGGCATGTGTCTGGTTTTTGTTATTTTCTTTTGTGTCTCCCTATTTTGAAGGTAGCATTATCAACATTAATTTGTTTCACCGAAACCCACATTAAGTGTTTCTTACTGTAGACATCTTTGTTAGAAGCTGGGAAAGGAAAACAGTACAATATATAACAGGAATACAATAGTTGAGAAGTAATAAACTCTAGCATTGCGTAAAGGTTTGTTATAAATAAAGCCCTGAAAGTATGAGAGGTCATCTTGCAAGAAACGGATAATAAAGAACAGAATATATGTTGGTGTGAGGCCCTAAGCCTTGGTTGGTGGCTGGTCTAGGATCGAAGCTCCGACAGGCGGACAATTAGAGCATTGCTTTGCTGATCCGGCAGCTTCTGCAGCTTGTCTTGTTCCAGATGTAGAGGTGTTACCTTTCGTCTGGAGTGAACTAGGCAGGCAGAGAGAGGGATCATGCTGCATGGGCAACACATGATCTCTATATTTTAGCCCAGGCTTTGTGCTATGGAGAGGCAATAACTCCATCCCTTACAAACTATCGTCTGTCAAGACGGCAAGGTGCCAATGCAATAAATGATATGTTGGTGTTACTAAACTTTAATCAGCATACAGTATAACATATTGAACTGACCTAAAGAGATATTTATATGTTGTTTGCTTGTAAAGAATTGTCATCAGTGTACACAAATTTATTTGTAAAGAATTTTCGTCAGTGCACAAACATTTGTTTATTTGTAAAGAATTGTCTTTCTCCGTAATACTAAATAATAAGAATACTTTCTCCGTAATCTCGTATACTCTCGTAAGTAACGTGACGTTGCGCGAGAATTGGTAGCAGTTCTCTCCATGTCAGTAACTTACGGGGTATTTGAGCCGGTCGCTCAGAAAGCAATGGCAAATTACTGAGCGTAATCTTGCCAAGAAATCAACAATCAGCTGAAAGATGCTGATGTAGAATCACCATAATTGTGCACACACCTTTTTATATATAACATCAGTATAATTGCACACACACGGAGCTGATCCATGACTCTGGTGATCGAGTGAGATGGCAGAACATGACCGCCCATGCTTATCGGCATGGCACATAATGGATGGATGGATTTATTTGGTACAGAATCATCATCATTGCACATGAATTTGTTTATTTGTAAAGAATCACCATCAATGCACACACATTTTTATGTACAGAATCACCATCATTGCCCATACATTTGCATGTTTGTAAAGAATCATCATCATTGCAGACGAATACCTCCATAAGTGTTCATCATCTGAAGTAGATCATACTAGAGAATCGAACATACTGCATCAAATTTTGTACGTTACGACATTGTACAGTTTAAAGGAATGACATAAATGGATTGATAATATCAAAGACATTGTACAGTTTAACAGAATGACATTATGCCATCCATCAGAGGCTGTAATGCCAACTATTCCTCCCCACGACGCTTGATGGCAAAAGTGAATGATGATGATTCATCATTGTTCAACATCAGCATGACAACAGTCATCCCTATTTTCGTTACCATATTACCTCTAGTGTGACATTTGTTCAGCAAAACTATAGGCCTAAAAAAGGCCAGTTTTTCCCTCTCTTAACTGATGACAAATGCAGGCATCAAACTCTCATCCAACCACACTCATGACATCAGTGTAACCCCCTAACGATTACACTAACTCCCCCACTTTACCTCATTATGATGTGACCTAACATATATGAAGACCTAACACTTAACGTATGATCTCCTGTGGGATTACTTGTATCTTTCATGTTTACACAGAAACACCATTTATGATCTCCTGTGGGATTACTTGTATCTTTCATGTTTACACAGAAACACCATTTATGATCTCCTGTGGGATTATTTGTATCTTTCATGTTTACACAGAAACACCATTTATGATCTCCTGTGGGATTACTTGTATCTTTCATGTTTACACAGAAACACCATTATCGGGAGTTACCAGAACAAGTCAAGCAAAGCCTCGGCTCTGTTCCGGATGAGTTTGTCACCTACTTCACCTCACGTTTCCCAAAGCTGCTGCTGCACACATACTTGGCCATGGAGTGTTGCAAACATGAGCGACTGATGGTGTCCTATTACTACACTGATCCCCGGTTTCTGCTGGTGGAGTCTGGTGAGGTGAAACCAAGCATTGATATCCAGCATGATGTGACAGGACAGCTGGAAGCTGCAAACAAAGATGCATCTGTAGAGGTTCGAGGAGAAGAAGAGACAAATCTTCATCTGACCACTTCTGATGCAGTTGATAAGACTTCTGGCCATTCCGATGGCAGTATTGAATCTAATGTTAATTCTTCCTTAGTTAATGAAAGTGGAAGTCTGAAACACAGCGATGAGAAACTGACTTTAAATATTTCAATTGCCTTAACTAAAGATGATGAAAGCACAGTTGAAAAAACTATGGAATATCCACAGATCATTCCAGAGTCTTTAAAATACAATCATCATTCTGAAGATTGTAGTTTTAATCTTCCATCTGCTGAATCTTCAGGGATCACAGACCTTCAGAACCAACATAGTGCTGCAGATTGTTCAGATAGCTCAGTGACAACACAAGCAAATAGTCCACAGAACCAGAGTTCACAAAGTGTTTTATCTCCATCCTCTATACGCCTGTGGTCTGTTGAGAGTGATGGACATTTAAAACCTTCACCTCACTTACAACCTTCTATTCCTCAAGCTCTCTTGAAATGCAGCCCAGCCAAAGGAAATAGCGAGCCTGCTCTTTCATTGCCTCAGAACAGTGTTCACGACAGAGATTCAAATCTTCCTAACAGAGACAAGTCTAAGTCTCCAAAATATCGTAAAAAGAATTATCACATGAGAAGGGGAGTGAAATCTGTACAAGGCAATGTTCACCGAACAGTTCAGTCAGAAGAACGTATTTGAGAGAGACAACAGAACTGGTTTGTTTGTATCCTGTGTGCTTTCATACTTGAAAACATGTTTGTTTTTATTTGTGTTGTCATTAAATTGGGAGTGGGCGAGGGGGGGGGGAGTTAAAAGACAAGACGATTGACATCATTGCCTCAGGGTTGATTCCACCCCTAGCCTGGTCTCTCTTCACACAGCAGCTAATCACCCACTGACAATGTCCCACGGAGCATAAGTTCACTAGCTCTGCAGATGCTCCCAGGGGTCTCTGAAAAAAACTGCACTTGAGAACTGAATGACATCTCTCATCTCATCATATTCCTCTTGTACCTTGCGGTGTCGAGGTGAAGTATAAATAGCGGGAGAGTGCCAGCTTGTGGGCTTCATGTATCGATATTCCCATGGACTCTGTTATTCCCTGCTTCCATCATATACACCACTTCCTCTGCTTCCCTCTGGTCTGTACATCATTGCTTGTTGTGGTATGCTGTTAGTTGGTCACCTACTTGCATGGCACCCATTTGACTTTCTGCCTTCTAATAAAATCTAGTGCAGCTATAACCCCCACTTTAGTCCCGATTTCTTCATTTATGATCTTATCACTTCTTGATACATTGAGTATTCTTCTCAGGAATCTCATTTCTGTTGTTGTGATTTTTCTTTTCTCTTTTTCTGTCATTGTCCAGGTTTGGCATTGGTAACATAGAGTTGGTAGGAAGATTGTGCTGTAAAGTGCTTTCTTAGTAGTTATTGATACATGTTTGTTCTTTAATATTGGTGCCATTTGTCCAGTGAGTTGGTTTGCCTTATTGCATCTATTTTCGATGGGATGTTCGTTTAGGTGAACCGTTGTTGCTTTTTCTTCTTTAGTTATAGTCAATACCTCTGTTTTATGAATGACTGAATGACAAAGTCCTGAAATCAAATCCACGACCATCTGAGCACAAGGCAGGAGGTATAACCACTTCGCCACAGAGACTCCAAATTTTTTTCATCAGATTTTGAAAAAATATATCTATATTAATTCAGTACTTTTATTGAAAATAATGTTTTGAGTTTTTTATATTTGATAACATTTAATTTGCATTATTTGTTTGTGGATATCTTTTCTGTGACAGCTGACGTTTCTTCAGCTAATTGTCAAGTAACGTTGGTGGTTTGGGGAGCATTCTATATTGTTCAACATACTGTTGCAATACAGTCGTTATTGAGAACTGTTTGTTCTTCCTTGGTTTCTATTCTGATGTCTTTTATTTTTACATCTCAGTATTGCTTTTCTGGTTTGTTTTTGTTTTTCTGCTTCTTATCTTAGTTTCTAGAACAGTCCTTTTAAGTACTTTATTTGATAAATCATGATTACTTCTTTTCTGTAGTAAATGCTTGTCAAACAATGATTATGTGTGCTATGTGCCTTTCAAAATGTTTATAATTGTTTTGAGACTTGTTTGTACCATTGAAGCTAACTAAATCTGTTGTCTTCTTTAAAGTATTCAAGTCTGCAATGTTTTTGCTACAAACAATTTATTCGATTTCATTTGAGTGATGTTTGTTTGTTTTCACTTCTGAGATTTTAGGTGTCCATACCACAGTTACTTGTGTCACAATCTGCGAACAGGCAGTTTTTATCGAGTGATGTCTGACTTAACCCACTTAACTGATCCCTGTCATTTATAACCAGACACCCCCCCCCCCCCCATACAATAAACCACGTATCCTATTTAATTTACCTATGTAGTCATGATACCTAGGGGCATTTATAACATCAGATGGAAGATGTACAACAGAGATTAGGAGCAGAATAGGGCAGGCAAAAGCGGCATTTCAGAAAATGAAGAGTATCTTATGCAATAAGCCACTATCACTGAATGTAAGAAAGCGAGTGCTGAAATGCTATGTAGAACCAGTTTTGCTGAATGGCAGTGAATCTTGGAACGTAAATGAACAAATTAAGAAGAAATTAGAAGCAACAGAGATGTGGTTCCTGAGACGAATGTTGCGAATTCCTTGGACTGCCAGAGTAACTAACGACGACTGCCTGAAACAGGCTAATGAAACTAGAACATTATATACAACAATAAGACAGAGACAAACATCTTTCTTCGGTCACGTGATGAGAAGAGAGGCATTGGAGAACATCGTAACAACTGGAAAGATCGAGGGGAAGAGAGGCAGAGGTAGACCAAGAGAAGTGATGCTGGATGGATTGAGACGGTGGCATGGAGGAATATCAGCACCAGAGTTGATCCAGAAAACCAAAGACCGAGATCTATGGAGAGCCATGAACGCCTACGCCAGCCGGCACGGCACTTGATGATGATGATGATGTAGTCATGTCTCAGTGAGCAACCGCTAGCTTCTTCAACACCATCTTAATTAATTCATTCTGATTATAGAAATGATTTGTGGTGCATCATTTTTCACATTGTTAAAAAGCATGCGGTGGCAGAAGCAATGGATTTCCATTTTTCAGCGTAAGTTATGTCTATAATGTCATGTCGTTTGTCATTTTTATTCTGGTTTCTTCTTATGTTTGAAACATTTGGATAAGTTTACTGCTTATTTTAAATTCTTGTATGAAGTTTGGCATTGTCAGTGGCCTTGTACAGTTAGTGAAATTGTGGCAGTGCATTTTTAAAAATTTAGCTTTCACATATATTTCTGAGTCATAGAACATTATTTGCATTTTTCAGGGGCCAGATCGCATTTATAATTTAGTTAACTTGGCTTGGCTTTGTTATTGGATAATTTAAATAATCTGATATACTCCATGACCTGTGAGACAAACAGGGCATTCGTGTATAAAGTACAATATAATATTCTCTGAGATATATTTAATGCAGCAGCAATGTGGATTTGGTAATGCCTTATTGTATATAGTAATGTTTAACATTCCTGCTCTTGAAAGTGTTCCAAATTGTACATAACTCACTTATCTTGTATGTGTGTGCTTCTGTGTGTGAGATTTGAAGAGAGAGAAGAGAAGCAAAGGCCGGAGCACTATGGACGTGGTTCACATGTGATCCTGTGTATGCCTTACATTTATACGGGACAAAATTCACACAGCCATTAATTTCTGTGTGAACAATTACCACCCTCACAGTCCACTCACCCCAACCCTGTGATATACACTCATACACTCCACTCCTTGAGACCTGTCATCTTGTACAGAATAGCCATAATTTGTTTTGTATTTTTGTCAAACCAGTAATATCCTGTTCAACACTTCTGGAATATAATTGGGATGTACCGGCATGGCACATGATGGATGGATGGATTTCTTTTCTTATTTCAGATAATGAATATTTATGTTTTCGTTAACTTATGGATGCGTATTTGGTGTGAGGAAAAGAGTTCTTAAGGGCTGTCTTGAGCCAGACCAGATGTACAGAAGCAAATCATGGACAGCAGACAAGTGGTCTATAAGAAGAATTATGTGGAAGCTGCAGAGGTGTGGTTAAATAGAAAAGTGATCAAAACACAGTGGATGAAGGCAAAGAGAGAGCAATGAAGATATCGTGAAAGAAGTTAACCCAGATCATCAATATAAGAAATTATTGGCAGCACAAGGGACAGAAGGCTGGTGATAGTCATGATCACTAGTGCTACATGGCATAGTCTGTAAGAAGAATTATGTGGACGTTGCAGCGGTGTGGTTATTTAGAATAGTGGTAAGAACACCATGGATGGAGAGAGAGAGAGAGAGCATTGAAGATATCTTGAAAAAAGTTAACCCAGAAAGAAAACTGGTTACATGCATTAGAAGAAGCTAGTCCACATTTTTTGGGCTTGTCATGACAAGGGGAAAACTGGAGTATGTTGTTGCAGTGGAAAAGTTGGAGGAGAGAAGAAGCAGCAAAAGACCAAGAGAGAAGATGCTGGACAGTTTTATGTCATGCAAGGAGGAACATTGGTATCCCACAAGATTGACAGCACAAGAGACAGAAGGCTGTGGACAGTCATGATCACTAATGCTATATATGGCATGGTCTATAAGAAGATGAAGAACATATGGATGATATTTTGTATGTTTTATTTTTTATTATATTTATCTGTGAGTTGGGGCTTACAAGCAGCTTGTATGGTTTTTATAAACTGATTTGTTGTTTAAATTCTCGCATAAATTCAAACACAAGCAAAATGTTAAGTCTGGTGCCTGGTTTGAATGTGAAACTGACATCAGATCTGCTTTATAATGATAAAAGTTTTGTTAATCCAGCTATGACCACAACCTGCAGCCATCAGTCAGTGATTATAGTCAAATAGTTAAAAAAAAAATAAAAATCATTAGACATGTGTACCTACATTGGTGTCTGATGGGAGCGATTTCTGGGTTGAGGAATGTAGCTTCTTGCTAGGATTGTATTCCACTTTAAGTAGTGAGGATAAAGAAGATGTATATTTTATGTTGACTTGTGGGAGCTGTGGCAGTGCAGTGGTTAGCATGCTTGGCTCATGGCATGTTGGTCCTGGATTCTTTCTTTGTTTTTGCGCTCGCTCGCTCACTTTGAACTCAAGCGTAATCCATACACACTACTTTTAGTAATGCTGTGCTGAATTTTGCGTGTGGTTAGCTTTCCTTATTAACAGTGTCCCTCACCATCAGCAAACCCACTCCGACTTCAGAAGTACTTGCAATTTACGTCCCAAAGTCAAGGACGAGGGGTCAACATTTTAGTCCAACTGTCCGGTGTAGCGGTTGAACCCCTTACTTTGGCAACAGCCCACCAGATATTTAAGAACACACGTTCTTATCCATTTGGCCATGCTGACCTCGGTCATGGGTTTGAATTTGCACTGAGGCATATTTGTAACAACATACCTGGTCTGCCAGGTCGATCCAAGCAAATATGGGCATGTGGAAATGTCTTGGGAAGTAAAGATGGCAGGCAAGGTTTTGACCACATGACCCCTCAAGTGCCTGTTCTTGTAGACAAATATGGGGCCAGCACTGTAAGCCCAATATGTCTCAAGACCTGACGGAAGGGTCCTTTATTTTGATTATTGTTATTTTGTACAATTGTTATTGGATTGCAAACAATTATGTATATTTAGTTCCGTGAAAAGATATGTCACACTAAACACAGACACAGTGTACATACCTTACAGTGGACCCCATAACGGTGAACAAGAGTGACAATTATCCAAATTCAGAAACAATCAACAAGTATATAATAATGAAGTAATAAAATAAATAAATAAGTATTATAGGACACAGAAGACAACTGTTGTTATTAGCAAAAAGTTGTTATTGGTATGGCTTATAGTTTTTTATTTCTGAAGGTCAACAGTTAAGGGATCTTCACTTTAGTCATGTACATTTTTTGGTGATAGTATGCATTTTACAACATGGTTCAAGGTATTTCTTCATACTTGACCACTGTTGCTAGTTGATTACCGAAAAGAGCAAATGTTTGTCTCTAATTGTCTTTCATCAGTTGTGTAAGATTTAGCTCAATGGAATCTTCTCAGTTTTACACAGGAAGATGTTATTTTCTCTCTCAAGGTATTTCTTTCAGTACTAAAGATATTAAAGATGTGACACTGAGATAAGGAAAAGAATCGCTGTATGCAAAGATTTTTTTTTTACAAGAATGAGCAAAATCATGAAGAACAGACATTTTATGTAAAAGATAAAATAATGCTTGCTGAAAACTTCTGTGTGGCTGTACTTCTGATTGGGTACAATGGTGAACAATAATTAATGAAATGAAGAAACTGGAGGCATTGGAGGTGTGGTTTTTAAGAATATTGTGAACAGAGAAGAAAACAAAAGCTGAGGTATTGAGTGCTGCAGGTGCTACAATATCAATCATCAAAACCATGATGAAAGAACAATTGAAATTTATGGGACACATCAATAGAAGAGGTGCAATAAAGAAGTTAGCATTATGTGGGAAAACACTAAGCAAAAGAGGTATATGGAAACAGAGAAAAAAAGTAAAAGCTGAGACATTTGGGCAACAAATAATAATATAAGCAACACTTTCATCAAAATATCAGATGATAGAGAGGATTGGAGAGTCATGATCACTCCAGACATGGAAGTAGAAGAAGGAAAAAAATGCCTTTACTTCTCTTCTTCTTGCCATCCATTTCTTTTTCTTTTTTTTCTTGTTGTCAGAACAGCATGTGCAGCCAGGAATGTCATTCAGAGCTCTGATGTTTCTGTTGGTCAATATTACTATCAGGATAATTTTATAACCACCCTTCTCCCACCACCACCAACACTCTCACAGTTGTAAGTGTTATTTACATTTTTTGTGCCTGTATCAACACTGATGGAAAAGATTTAAGAATAATAAAGAATATTTACTGGAACCAAGTAGCAGCAATTAAAATGGGAAATAAAGAGGGTAGTTACGAACAGATAAAGCTAGGAGTACGACAAGGGTGTGTCTTGTCACCAGATCTTTTCTCCCTTTATAGCGAAGTAATAATGAGAGGGATCAAAGAGATGCCAGGAATACTAGTTGGAGGTTATAATATAAATAATTTACGCTATGCAGATGACACAGTATTGGTGGCGGATAATTCAACAGACCTACAACAACAACAACAACAACAACAACAACAAAACTTTATTTTGAAAGGGTTAAGAATTGGGCACGCAGGCCCGTCTAACATTCTGCCCTTTTATCACTCTCTTTCATACATTATACCATTCACACATCATTCAAGGCTAACTGAAAACAGCAACAATATAAAATATATGCATTATAAAGGCATGTGGAAAAATTAAAAATCAATACTACACGACTCAGTAATAGTAATAACTGGTGTGGCATTTATTAGCTACGTGGAATATACTGGCCTACCAAAAGGGGACTGGCTGTTATACTAGGGTTTTATTATATTATTACTTCTATTATTAAGGGGGAAGGTAATCCGTACTGATATAGTGTTCAAATAATTTGCGATTATATGTATAGGGATTGATGATGTCTTTTATTTCATGTGGAAGATTGTTCCACAGCTGAGCTGCAGAGTACGTTAAGCTTGCTTTGTATAAGTCTATCCTAGGCTTCGGAAGGTGTAATAAATTTAATCGTTTACTGTGTCTAGCATTATATTCAAACAATGGCCAAAGATAGTTTGGAGCATTCCGATGTAGGATTTTGTGAATTAGTTTGGCCTTATTGAAAAGCAGACGTTTGCGGAGTGGTAGTAACTGAAGGCGTTTATGCAGGCTAGGATTTTCAGTTAAATGTTTGCTATAAATTAATCTCATGGCCCGTTTCTGGAGTGAGTAAAGTCGCTTGGTGCTTGAATTGGAACAACCGTCCCAGATTGTAGAGCAGTAGTCAAAATGTGTCTGTATGTGTGACGTATAGAATATTTTCCTTGTGTCCTCATCAAGGAAATTTTTAAGTTTGGAGAGTTGGTAGACTTTTTTCGCTGTTTGTTTAGTGAGCGCTTGAACGTGAGGATTAAAGGTTAGGTTTCTATCAATGATGAGACCTAATGTTTTGTGCTCAGTTACACTTTCTACTGGCATGTTATCGATGTGAAGTTGAAGTGATCTGTGTGAATTTAGAGTCTGAAGTCTTTGTCTTGTTGTTAATAATTCAAGTAGCACATAAGATGGACGATGTATCACAGAGGCAAAGAATAGAATGGGATAAGCAAAATCTTCATTTTATAAATGAAGAACATCTGAATCAATAAATAAATCCCTGTCACTGGAGATTAGAAAGAGAATATGCGCAAGCTGCTTAGAACCAATCTGAACAATGACTGAATTGTGGACAATTACCAGTAAACACGCAAAAACATCCCTCGAGGCTATCCAGATGTGGTTGTGGAAACAGATGTTGAACATACCTGGCACAGCCAAAGTGATAATTGTGCATGTTGTGAACGAGAATAGCGCAGAAAAACAACCCATCACAAACACCAGGACGAGGCAGTCGTCAAATGTGGCTACATCATGAGAAGAGAAACACTGGAACATGTTGCGACAACTGGAAACATTTCGTAAAGTTAGAGGAAGACAACGAGTAACTTTTTCGTCATAACGTTATGAATATGCTCCTGTTCTGTATTTTTAAGCTGTGCCTCGATTTGGAAAAGAACTGAGATTGTTAGTGTACTTAGTATTGACGAAACTGTGCAGCTGTGCAAAAATGTAGTACTAAACATTGAAAACATTACGCCAGAAGAAGTAACAGATTGGTTGGAATGTGACAAAATGGATGGAGGTTTTGAAATTTTGAACGATTGTGAAATTGTTTCTAGTGTAACTAACATTGACGAAGAAGAAATTGATGACGATGAAGGATCAGTTCTTAACTAAACACCTACAACTAGCTACTCAGAAGCAGCAACAATGTTAAAAAAGTGCATCGACTGGTTTGAAATGCAAGAGAAGGCAAATGAAACAGATCCTACTTCTGAGTAACATACGGAACATTGCCGTGCAGAAAGCTCGAGTCTCAAAGACACAGAAGGAAATGACAGATTATTTTAACTGAATGTAGGCATATTATATAGTATACCATGGACAGACAGAAAAACCAATGTACAAGTCCTTCAACAACCAAATGAAGATCGTAAACTGATTGAGACATTAGATGTAGACAGTCAAATATTTTTGGGCATGTTATGAGAAGAAATGAATTGGAGAACTTGGTGACGACTGGCAAGATCGAAGGGAAGAGACCAAGGGGAAGACTTAGAAGTAAATACCTGGATGGCTTGGCCACGTGGCATGGTCGAGATAGGAACACGGAGCTGATCCACGACTCTGGTGATCGAGTGAACGAACAATTATTAGACGTTGTAGTAACAGAGAGTGCAAGGAAAGGACTCTCCTTGAATATCAAGAAAACAGTAACAATGGTAATATCAAAGAAAATGGTGACACCAAAATGTGACATAGAAATAGAAGGGAAAATCCTTAACCAAGTTGATAATTTTAGATACCTAGGGGCATTTATAACATCAGATGGAAGATGTACAACAGAGATTAGGAGCAGAATAGGGCAGGCAAAAGCCGCATTTCAGAAAATGAAGAGTATCTTATGCAATAAGTCACTATCACTGAATGTAAGAAAGCGAGTGCTGAAATGCTATGTAGAACCAGTTTTGCTGTATGGCAGTGAATCTTGGAATGTAAATGAACAAATTAAGAAGAAATTAGAAGCAACAGAGATGTGGTTCCTGAGACGAATGTTGCGAATTCCTTGGACTGCCAGAGTAACTAACGACGACTGCCTGAAACAGGCTAACGAAACTAGAACATTATATACAACAATAAGACAGAGACAAACAGCTTTCCTCGGTCATGTGATGAGAAGAGAGGCATTGGAGAACATCGTAACAACTGGAAAGATCGAGGGGAAGAGAGGCAGAGGTAGACCAAGAGAAGTGATGCTGGATGGATTGAGACGGTGGCATGAAGGAATATCAGCACCAGAGTTGATCCAGAAAACCAAAGACCGAGATCTATGGAGAGCCATGAACGCCTACGCCAGCCGGCACGGCACTTGATGATGATGATGACTTGTTTTTCTGTGAATTTGTACAATAAGAATGTACATTACCGTCAAAATCAGGGGTTTTCAGTTTTTTGGGGGTTCTACAGTTGGTTGACATCTAATGACATTTGTTAATCAATGGCATGCTTTAAGATTATATTATTATGAGATGATAATTTTCTGACACTGTAAATTGATATGTATATTTTCTTAATTTAACTGAATCCTTATGAAATTAAACTGTGACTGGAAACTTTCATCAAACAGGAAAAATCAGTATTCACATAATTAACATGTACTATAATGTTATACCTAGGGATGTGTAAAGTGTAATGTGTTATGTACAAAATTAAAGGGAAATGCTCAGTGCAGTCCTCTACACTGTTTTGGAATAGTTTCATATTTAGTTAATGTTTCTTTTAGAAATATGTGCATGCTCTGAAAAAAATGATGCAGAAATCTAGATACACACTTCCCACTTACCCAAGGCTTTTTTATGAATACTGTTATGAAACTTTATATAAAAATCTTTTATTGCAGTGCAATCTGCTATATTTTGTTTTCATATAATCCATATATGAACATATAAAAAGTAAGTGATAGGATGAATAGATTGTTTAATTTGCACATATTTGTAAGATTAACTCTGAGGAATTGTCACTAAAACTGTCAACCTCTAGTACTCAAATCACTATTCAGCTGGGGAAAGAAAACTATAAACTGATGAATATTAATAAAACACAGCTTTGCTCGAAATAAAGTACCCTGCATAGTAAATGTGTGGCATCCTGAAATTAATTTTTTATTGCTACCTGTCTATTTTGTTTTTACTGAGGTATAGCGGGGATAAATGCTTCATTTCACCGATTGGCAGTTGCTATGATTTTTCATGATAAATCACTATTTGAAGATGTAAAAAATATGAAGTCACTGTCAGTATGTTATCTTACATCTAAAGATTAATGTTAGAGGTTTCATCAACACATCAATAAATATACAACCACAAAACATTGCTCATAGTAAATGGTTCCTGGTTTTTAATTTTGATTTCTCTATCTTGTCATAAAAAGCACAAATAATTAAAAATAATCATTCAATGTATGTGTCAGTTGACCTAATATAAGCATATCTTTTGACGTTGACTTCTGTTCTAGGCTAAAAAAAAACAATCAATGTCCCAAAACAGGAACCTGGTATGAGTCTGTGAAGGGATAGGGACATCGAACGAACGAACGAACGAAAATCTTTATTTTCAAAGGGTTAAGAATTGGGCACGCAGGCCCGTCTGACATTCTGCCCTTCTTCCTCTCATACATTCTTTCATTCAACATCTCTTATGATCACATTTTGTAGGTCTGAATTCACGGAGCAGTAGGTTGCCAGTCTTTCTCATTTAGTGAGATGATGAATTCAAGCGTCGAACCCTCGACCAACCCTCTCATGACATTATCGACTCATGTCCCTGTCAACTTTGCTAACATGCCCGGTGTTCTAGGCTAAATGTGACTAAAAATGTATGAGAAGAACATGCAGTAGTGTCAACACTAACTATGATATAACATGAGACATCATGGCTAAATTAGGTGACTAACACATCAAATATAGAACAGGAGCTTTAGTGCCATTGCTAAGAAGTCATGTCATGATCACTTTTGGACGGGTGTTCTTCTCCTGCATTCCTGACCCACTAAGTGGTTGTTGTCTCTGGAGCGGTCACAGCTCACAGGATGATCTATTGACCCACTAAGTGAGGAGGGAAAGGCTGGTCATCTATTCCTCCATATTTTCAGGCCTACAAAACTTGATGGTCCCAGCACTTCACAGGCACATAGTAAGTTCATGCTTTGTAACATATTTCTTTGTTTTGCTAAGTACTAGACGGAATCAGTTCAGGCTTCCTGCTCTTAGGGTGCATCAACTCATAATCCCATATAACCGAAGGAGAACAGTTTATGATCGTCATTATGACAGCTGTGTGTCTCAAGTTTTTAACTCTGAAAAGATTTCAGGTCAGTGTTTAGGGACCAATATTCGTGAATGTCGATACTGGAGTCATTGTTTGTAGCATGTCATGTTTGCTTAACTGTTTTGTTTTGTGTTATTATTGTAATAATTTATTAATATTCTAATTACAACATTGTGTGGCACCAATTACAATTTTAAGGGAAAAAAAGACAATTGAAAATACAGAACCTTAGTCTTGAATACATTTGAAAATGTAAACAGAGAAACCAAAATCCTGAACCAAGCGTAGGAAAAATGTGCAGTTTATTTTAAGTGTTGGGGTTCAAAACTGAATATAGACAATAGTTACACATGTGCATGTGTGTGTGCTCATGTGAATATATGTGGAAGAGAGAGAGGGAGAGCGAGCGGTCAGACTTTTCATTATTTTAGTTACTTTATTGTTGAGCTTTGGTTAAGGATATTGAGCTTTATATTCATTTGTTGTTGTTCACATACAGTTAATTTTCAATTCACGTGACTTTTGCAGAACTCCATTTCTATACTGTTACCTTTACTATTTTATCATTATTTACATGAATCTGATAGTCATGTTTTTATTGTACATTTGTTAAAGATAATATGAAACTGACCATATTTATTTGACTTTTCCTCTGGACTGTGTCTAGTAAGTGTTTGTGGATGTTGTAACTGAGTACAATTGTATTGATATAATGTTTCACATTTAAGACTCTCAGATAAGAAGAATGGTCATTGCAGCAGGATATGACAATACAACATGCTTCCAGACATTGGGTTGGAGCCTGTTGACAATAGAAAGCCTAAAGGCTGTGGAGTAAACATGACCAGCTTAGGCCTGATCTCAGTCAGCCCTTATGTGCTGTGCTGAACCATGACTCTTGATATGCCTCTGTTAACAGATGAAAAGTTCCAGTACCAGTCTGGAACACCCCGCCAGATTTTGGGTTTGGAGAGGGGAAGGAGAACTTCACAACACAGTCCCCATGATGGTACTTGAGTACTGGGTCTGGAAAAAAAGTCTCTACACCAGTGGTTCTCAACCGGTGGGGAATTCCCCACCAGGGGGGGGGGGGGGGGGAATTTTTGGGTTTCCATGGGGGGAATGAAGACCATTTCAAGATCGCGTTAATACAAGAACCGATTACTTGATATTGTTTTTTCCTTCATACTTTACAGTTAAGTACATCTCATCCTTCTAAAATTCATTTTATAAAGTCAGTAGACCCACAAATCATGTTTTATGTGGATGTCTAGACTTGGTTTAGTATGTGCTATTAAATTTACCTTACATTTTTACGTATACTGTATAGGGGTGGGGGATTTTTAGATAGGAAATATGAAAGGGGGGGGGGGAATGACGTTCTGAAAATACGGTAAAAAGGGGGGTGGGCACGGGCCAAATTTTTTATAGGAAGGAGGGAGGGAATGACGTTCTGAAAATATGGTGAAGGGGGGCACGGGCCAAAAAAGGTTGAGAACCACTGCTCTACACCAGCATCACATGGGAACAGCAGCAACAGCACACAGGCCAGCATGCTGGCCTGTTAGCTGGTGGTCATAGGTTTGAATTCACATCAAGGCAGATTTCTAAACATATCCTGGGTTTCCAGGTTACTGCATGCTAAACTGGGCACCAGGAAATGACTTGGGAAGTAAAGACGGCCAGTAGTATATTGAAAACATGTCTCTTGAGTGCAGATGGGTCTGTTTAATATTAGAGGCTAACACCATATCTCAATATACCTTCAGGGGTGAAAGAGGGGCCTTTACTCTATCTTAACCACCCTGACTCTGATAGATACAAGCTCTTGTCAGAGCTCAGATGACCTGAATGCCAATGCTTCAGACTTAAGAGTTAAAACTTACACTTTCAGTCAGTTCACAGACAACAATAAACAGCAACAGTCTGGCTGATCTCTGTCTCATCCCTCCCATCTCCTCTCCCTTTATAGATTTTCTATTCCTTATTGGTTTTGTGTTACTATTTATCGTATTGATTATTATTCTTTGTTTGGTGAAGGTTATATTTTATTTGCATATTTTGGATAGAGGAGACACATTTGAGAGTGCCAGAATTTGAAGCCTGTCAGTATGAAAGTGAAATACTACTAGTCATAGGAAGGGGGAGAAAAAAGAAGAAAGAAACATTAATAAAACAACACCTGTATTTATACTGTACAGTTGTGTTTATTATCAGATCACAGTGTATGTGGGGAGAGAGTGCATAAACAAGTTTCCAGTAAACTAAACATATGGGAGTGAGGCTGGTATATGCAAATCTTTGAATATTAGATATGTTATTTGTAGTCTTTTGGGACTGAAGAGTTTTGACAGATATCAGGACATTACATATATATATATATATATATATTATTTGTAGTGTTTTGGGACTGAGGAGTTGTGAAGATATCAGGAGGAACTGCCCATCTTGAGAGAACACCATCATCGAAGTGCAATGGATAAAAGTGTCATTAAGAAGAAGTTAATTTAACAGATTCTTTGGTAATTTTGTTGTTTGCCAATAACAATTCTTTGACAAAGGGAGACAATGCTGGACGGGTTGGCAGAGGGGCACATGCAATGATCAGCAGTGAACTTAATTAGAAGCCCATAGGACAAATGTTTGTGAGAGAGCCTGTGTTTCCCCCCAGGCATGGAACATGATGATGATGACAATAGCATGCCATAGAAAATGTTACAGTAAAAACACCCCTGTGAACATTTGAGTTTCAGTTGTTAACAGTGAGTAAATCAACAAAAGGGGAAAGTGTAACAGCTCAGCATATACATTACCTCGTATGGGACACAATCCCTTTCAGATTAATATCCAAAATGTGGCTGATTCAGTCACAGGATTATTAATCTGAGACTGGGATGGGCCCTAATTATAACTTCTCTTCTGAAATTGAACGGGCTAGAGGTAATGGAACAAACGAGTCATGAAAAAGGTCAGCTTTACAAGAACACAGTCACAAAAGACATAATGGATGTTGCATGGAAATAATCTTCATTAGCACACGGACAGAGAAAGACACTGATACAATTACATTTTAAAAACTATGCTAAACTAACCTAGCTCTGGGAGATGTCTGAATCCTGGGGCTCAAAAATCAAACTGTGCCAAGCTGACAGAAAGTGACATAGTGGAGAAAGTGTAAGAAAAGAACCCTTTTATATGCCTTAGGTGCACAGGACACATGGTGCTAAACCTGTATATTTATAGAAATAATTGGTGGTACTTGGTGGGTGGTGATGTCATTAGCATGCCTGCCACCTTGATGCAGATTGGAACCCATGACTATCAGGATGGCAGGTGAGTATCTAGCCACTGTGGCTCCGCGAGTGAGGGGTGAGAGGATCAGATAAAAGGAGAAAATAATTAGTTAAATGAATCATTTGGACATTGAGGCCACGTGGCGAAAGATTCCCAAGGACAAAATGAGGCGGTTTTCCAGTCTTTTCAACTCTTTCATGAGATGTGCAAAATTTAATTGGTGTGACTTGGAGATCAGACATGTAGCAGTGATTTTCCTGTTCGGGTGTGCAAACATCAGTGTATGGGCACTACTGTTTCAGTCCAAAGGATGTGACCTAAAATTGTCAGCCAGGAATAAGCCTTAAGTTTCTGATTAGTATTGTTGTGTTATCTTTAACTTTCTTGTGTACTATGCTGTCGTTGTGACAGGGATGTTGTTCTAATCCCAGGATTTACTGATTTTTTGGGTTATGTACTTTCATACAAGTGGTGGTACCACCAGTTGTAATAGATCACTGTCAAAGACAGTTTTACTGCTACAGTAACTCATGTGTATGATAAGTTTACAAGAAACACATGCATACACAAACACACACATCTGCACACTTTTGATATATTTTTGATCTTTTATTTGTTACATGTGTTATCATTACTGCAATATTTTGTTGCTCTCCTTTGCTGGCCCATGTGTTTCAAAAATGTATAATTCTTTGTTGTACTTATTATTTGAGTGTCATGCTTCATAAGTGTATGCTATTATTGATTGCTAGCCTAGGCAACCTCATTTTGCCACTATTTTGATTTTTATTTTGTAACTTTGTTGATAATCTCATGTTAATTTATTGTGTTGTTTATAAACTGTTGATGTGTAATGCAAGTTTAGTTCTTGTGTATTGTGTAGTTGGCTGTGTTTGATGATGTGTTGTAAATTTGTTTTGTTTTTGTAATGTTTTGGACTTACAATTTCTTGTTTTATATACAGGGTGAGTCAATAGTAAGCATACAGTACTGTCTGTTTACATTAGGGGAAACTACCCACTTTTAACCCTTCATATTTTTATGAACACACCTTGGAGTTACTTCACCTTTACAATAATAACATAACTCTGTTAACTACTAGATGATAAGACTGGCTGTGGCAACATGAACTTTCTTGAGATCTAGTGATAAGAAAAGTTTGTTTTATTATTGGATCTCTTCTCTTTCTATAGAGAAATAATAATGAGAGAGAAAGATAGATCAGGAATACGAGTTGGAGGTTTTTATATAAACAATCTACATTGTCCAGATGACGCAGCATTGGATCTGGTCTATTTGTGCCACAATTATGCCATGTGGCCAAATAATGGATTTATTTATATATTTGCCTTCCTCATGCTCTTTCCTCATGTTTTTCCAGTTGAAACTAAGTTTTGCAGTTTATTCCTCATAATGTATTCAAAATACCTTAACTGTCTCATTTCTCTAATCAGTTTACAGTTTTCATATATTTCTTGAAGGACTCTCATTCTGCCCATGGTTATCCTTGCAATATTTTCAGAAACCACATTTCCACTGCCACTTGCTGTTTCTCAGCTCCTGCTGATTGCCTATGTTTCACATGCATGTAGCAGTATAGGTTCTGACGACACTCTCTGTTTTTCTCACTGTAGCAGACAGTTTTTACTGGTGAATGTTTCCTATCTTGCAAAAGGCTACCAGATCATGCACAAGTTTACTGGATTATATTTTGGCCAGTCAGGTGTTGCATCAAACTATTTTGAAGTGAAGTAAACCCGAACCATCATAACTTGGGGTCTGTTTATACATTTATAATTTTTCTCCTCAGTGAAAACATTTTACTGACTTAATATGTGTTTGGTAATGGTTCTACTGTATGCCAACATGATGTAATAAAAGAAGTACTTTACTAATGTCCTTGTTACGATGTTGCTTGATTTCTGCCACAGTCTTAATAAAGTTACATTATTAGCAGAATTGAGCAATACTAAGATGTCGGGCCTTGTTTGTGGAACTCACAGGGCAAAAGAAATAGAGGAGTTCAGTTGAGCTGAGTCAAGAACCAACATCATATCACTCGGGACATTCCCATACAGGCTCTGCCCTCATCTGCAACAGCCAGTGAAGAATCCCAATACTAATGGTAGCAGTAGCAAAAAATAGAGAAATAGAGACCTAAGAACACATGGATAAGGGGCATAAATTAATAATGTGGGAAGGATATGGAGGAGGCTGCAGGTAACTTGATGGCTTATGCTTTAATGGGAATAAAGGGCAAAATACAAGTAAAAAGAAGATGCTGAAAAAGAGGAGAAAACATCAAATTGGTCATATGCCAGGTTATTCAGTCAGGAAATGGGAGTCTCCTTGACAAAGAGGTTGCACTGCATGCCTCATACTCCAAAGGTTGTGGGTTCGAGTCTGGACTGCAACATTTAGTTCATGAATGCAGTTTTCTCTGTCTCCTGGTGGTTGTCGCTGGAGCTATGGAGTTCATGCTCTGTGCAATGATTTTGGCAGATCACCCTACAGAAAGAGATCCAGCCATATGGGATAAAACACGGTGCAATGAAGTTGATCTTCTTGCCTTGTAACCCCTGTCTTTCAGTCAGAAATGGTGTAGAAAACTTCCTTCATTTCATGAATCTGTTCAATTAATCTTTCAGTCAGAGATGGTGTAGAAAACTTCCTTCATTTCATGAATCTGTTCAATTAATCTTTCAGTCAGAAATGGTGTAGAAAACTTCCTTCATTTCATGAATCTGTTCACTTAATCTTTCAGTCAGAAACGGTGTAGGAAATTTCCTTCATTTCATGAATCTGTTCAGTTAGTCTTTCAGTATGAAATGGTGTAGGTAACTTCCTTCATTTAATGAATCTGTTCAGTTAATCTTTCAGTCAGAAACGGTGTAGGAAACTTCCTTCATTTCATGAATCTGTTCAGTTAATCAAAATCATATATTCAAACTCTGAATTTCTGAGCTAGAGGCAGGTGACATACTTTAAGCCCCATCTAGACTTCTTCTGCCCTGTATGCCCTATTGGCAACCAACTGATGACAAGCCATCTTTCTGTTTGATAACTCAACTGCTTCAACTTCCTTTATGTCCTCCCCATATTACTTATCTCTATCTCTAATTCTCTTCTCCTTGTGTTTTTAGGGCTACCTTTATTTTGTGTGCTTTGTGGGTTCCAGAGAATTTAATTTTAAGTTATACTGTTATCACCTTTTCTCAGTGTGTGTCCTTTCCAAGTGGTCGTCTTTTTATATCTTCTGATTCACTGGTATCTGTTCAGTTCTGTCCTTAAGCTTCACATTAGCGATGCTGTCATATCATTTTAGTTCTCTTCTGAGCGTGGGGTACGGGGTGTCAGGCATTGGTAGTACCTTTGGTAAGGATGACTCTCATGTCCTTTTCAGGACCCATCCCCCACTGGTCCAAGCCTGACACCCAGCTCGTGCCTGTAGCTCCTAGTAGCTGTCAGCATGCGACAGCGGCCACCCCCGGGCAACAGCTGTGAGAGGCTGGCTAAACCAGGCATGGGTAGCCGATTTTGTGTCAAACCAAGCGGTAAACTAGGGTATGCCTACCCAGCATGTGAAGACAGGATTCGGCAGACTGCGCGGAAGAAATCATTCCTGATTCAACGGGCAAGACGGCGTTTACCTGCAAAGCGTGGAAAGTAATGAGCACGGCAAGGCACGTAGAGCGCCCTGGTCATCCACTGCACCTGTATTCGTCTCCAGTCGTCTCGACTTGTCTTTCCGATGGACTCAGGCGAGAGAGTGAGGTCGACGAATTGCGCAACTCTTCCTCACTTTAATCCAAGTCATCGCGCAAGTCATTCTTCATCCAACGTCATATATCACCTTCAAGCCCTGTGGCGATGGGGGAGCGGCAGGCGTGGGTACGATGGCAGCCGTAGTCGCAGACCTGCACACAGGCGGCTCAGGCCATATGGTCTTCTTCTACTGACCGGAGCAGCAGTGGGATTCGGCAGCCCCCTGAGCGACTGAGCAGTCCTCTATAAGAACACACTGCTCACCTCCATAGCATGAGAAAGGGGCTAGAAAAGGTGCCCTAACATTGTCTGCTCCATCACTACCTAACCAGCTAGCCGCGGTTGGTTGGCACCCTAACTGCGGTCGACATACAAACAAAGATAAAACAAGCAAAGCTAAAAGAGTAAACCATATTCCCTTAACAATTGGAACTTGGAATGTACGCACCCTACTTGACAGAGACGGCGCGTCGGGTCCAGAGAGACGAACAGCACTGATTGGGAGAGAGCTGGGCAGGTACAACATCGACATTGCAGCCTTGAGCGAGACACGACTTGCAGAAGAAGGCCAAATCTGTGAAATAGGTGCCGGCTACACATTTTTCTGGAGTGGAAGGAAAAGCGAGGGAAGACGCCAATACGGTGTGGGATGTGCCATTAAGTCGGCCCTGGTCGGCAAATTAGCTGGATTTCCAAAAGCTATAAACGACAGGCTCATGACCATTAATTTGCCCCTGCTGAATGGAAGGAAACATGCAACCATTGTGAGTGTCTACGCACCAACTATGACCAACGAAGATGATGTCAAGAGCAAGTTCTATGAGGACCTGCACAATGTATTAACATCTGTTCCCAAAGGAGACAAACTTATACTCTTTGGGGATTTCAATGCCAGAGTAGGCACGGACACCACCTCTTGGAGTGGCATTATTGGAAAACATGGAGTCGGAAATTGTAACAGCAATGGACTCCTCCTCCTTCAGACATGTGCCGAACATGATCTCCTGATTACCAACACAATTTTCCGTCTTCCCACGAGAAATAGGACATCATGGACGCACCCTCGCTCGATACACTGGCACCTCATTGACTATGCCATCGTCAGGAGGAGTGACAGACAAGACGTTCGAGTGACAAAATCCATGTGTGGTGCCGAATGTTGGACAGACCATGTCTCATTGTCTCGAAAATAAACATTCACAGCAGGCCACCACGGCGTCCTCAAGGGGTGAAAATGCAAAAAAAAAAAAAAAAAAAGCTAAATGTCACCCGCCTAAACAGCAAGAAAATGCAGTCGTTTGAAAATATGCTGGAAGACCGCCTCAAGCCCAATGCTGCAGCTAAACAGGATACAGAAACAGAATGGAGAGCCCTAAAGGACATAATTTAAAACACTGCTATGGAAATCCTGGGCCCAGCCCCCCGAAAGCATAAAGACTGGTTTGATGAAAATTCCGAAGACATCAACCAATTGCTGGCCGAGAAACATCTTCTCCTCAGGGCACATTTGAATGACCCGAAGTCAACATAAAAAAAAAAAGATGCCTTCAAGAACATTCAGAGAGTAGTGAAGCAGAAACTTCGGCACATGCGGGACTCCTGGCTGAGCAGCAAAGCTGATGAAATTCAGGGCTTTGCTGACAGACATGATATGAAAAACTTCTACGACTCACCGAAAGCGGTCTATGGTCCTACATCACCAGGCATAGTTCCCCTCCTCAGTGTAGATGGGGGAACATTGGTCACAGATAAGAAAGAAATCCTTCAACGCTGGGCAGAGCATTTCAGCAACATCTGAAATGCAACTTCCTTCTTCGATGATGAAACCATCAACTGCCTTCCTCAAGTTCCCACCAATGAGACACTTGATGACCTGCCAACCATAGTGGAAGTAAACAAAGCCATCCAGCAACTCTCCAGCGGCAAGGCACCTGGTCCTGACTCCATACCAGCAGAGATATACAAGGTTGTGGGCCGGTCCTAACAGAGCAGCTTCACCAAGACTTTACAAACATATGGGTGAACGAGACCATGCCACAAGATTTCAAGGACGCGTCAATAGTCCACCTTTACAAACGTAAATGAAACCGCCAATCCTGTGACAACCACCGAGGCATCTCCTTGCTTTCAATTGCAGGGAAGATACTCGCCAGAATTCTTCTCAATCGCCTCACAGCCCATCTCGATCAAGGTCTTCTTCCTGAGAGTCAATGTGGCTTCAGAAAAGAACGTGGAACTGTTGACATGATTTTCGCTGCAAGGCAGCTGCAAGAGAAAGGTCAGGAACAGAACTGCGAAATGTTCTCCACTTTCATTGACCTTACCAAGGCTTTTGATACAGTCAGCAGAGAAGGACTGTGGAAGATTATGACAAAATATGGCTGTCCACGAAAGTTTGTCCAAATAGTGCGGCTATTTCATGATGGTATGCAGGCAAGAGTACAGGAAAATGGTGAACTGTCTGAGTCCTTTCCTGTCACCAATGGAGTGAAGCAAGGATGTGTCCTGGCACCAACACCGTTCAGCCTCATGTTTTCAGCCATGTTGATGAATGTCTTCGAGAAACACGACATTGGAATAGACATCAACTACTGCATGGATGGAAAGTTGTTCAATCTCAGAAGGCTGAAATCTAAAACCAAAATTATCAGCAACACCGTCAGAGAGCTCCTGTTTGCTGATGATTGCGCTCTATACGCCAACTCAGATGCGGACATGCAACGTAATGTTTCAGCTTTCTCACATGCCTGTGCCAACTTTGGGCTCAATATCAACTTGGAGAAGACTGTAGTTATGTACCAGCCAGCTCCAGGGAATAATCGCACTGTGCCGAATATCAAAGTGAATGGTCATAGTCTAAGTGTTATGGACAAATTCACCTATCTTGGCAGCACTGTGTCACAAGCTGCCACAATTGATGATGAAGTGAATGCAAGAATCTCCAAGGCCAATGCGGCCTTTGGCAGACTGTACAAGAATGTATGGGGCATACATGGAATAAGCCTGCAAACAAAGCTAAAAGTCTACAAAGCAGTTGTAATATCCACACTGCTATATGCTTATGAAACCTGGACTGTTTATCAGCGACACGCTAGGAAATTAAACCACTTCCACACAGTCTGCCTAAGGAAGCTACTGAAGATTAAATGGCAAGACAAGATTCCAGACACTGAAGTCCTAGAAAGAGCGTCCATGCCCAGTATCCACACTCTACTGATGAAGAATCAGATTCGCTGGGCTGGTCACTTGACTCGCATGCCAGATCACAGGCTCCCTAAACGAATTTTTTAAAGCGAATTGCGTTGTGGTAAACTTTCCTAAGGTGGCCAGAGGAAACGCTTTAAAGACACTCTGAAAATCTCACTGAATGCTTTTGGAATTCATCATGACACCTGGGAGGCTGCAGCCAGAGACCGAAATTCGTGGCGTGCATCATTACTGCCACATAGCGGTCACGCACACCACCAAATGTGAATGGGGATATTCCCAAGAATAAAAATAGATGACTAGTTGACCGTGGAAACTAGGGTGGACGTGGACATCGTCACGGACAGCAACGGGAGACGCTGGGACTTCGGGATACGGATAAGATGTGTTTCTGAAAGGCTCGCTGTGAAGGTGACACCTGGACGCCGTGATTTCAGGATGAAACAGCTGGGACTTCGGAGAGGCATTTATTGAGGCGACAACGGTGAATGGATCGGGAATGGAAATCCACCTAGACTGAATTTTAATATCCAAGAAATTGAGCTGAAGAATGGATAGGAAGGCTTCATGGGCGACGAGCTGGTTTGGGAGCTCAGGGGTGGATGTATTTGAGTAGGTGCCGATCCTGTGGTTAGGGATCAGCCTGCTTTTCTGCCAGAGTTTTAATCCTGTTACCGGTGGCGGAAATAAACGTCTGGAAAATCGTTCGCTTCACTTGAGTATGCTGTTCTGAATCGTTCTGTTATCAAGTTCCGATTTTTCGATGATGCTTTTTGTGTTTGCTCCAGTTGCGTTTAGCTGCCAGGCACATTGAGACATGTGGGGGTCGTTTCTGGACACCGTTTGTTGATCAACATAAATTCCCGCCAGTTTCTAAGAGCTGAACATAAGGAATTACGCACCAGCGGCGCAGTTCACACCGTGCTACACAGAAAGAAACAACACAAGAATTGTCACGTCATAAGGAGACAAAGATGGTGAAGACCCATAAAGGTAAAGTATAATTTACTTCACAATTTATAATTGCGCAGTGTGTCGGTACGATTAGACATTGTCACCAATATCGACAAGTATGCAGACATAGAATAGTGCGCACAACCCAAAACATAAAGTGAAACACGATTTCAAGAACGTTTTTTAAAAGCACGTAAGAAACGCACGTTTTTACAAGTAACCACTATTGTATGAACATTATTGACAATTTGATATAAAACTGAAGATGTTTTACTATTGTTCAAATTGAAAAGTCAAGCACATGTCGTACGTCACTAAATTATGAGCAAATAAAAACAGATTCTCTATTGAATTACGCGACATTTGAATACTTACTCGACATATAGTCTGTCGCGCTTACAAAGAAGGAGTCTTTGTCCTCCAACTTGACTCTTCCACTCTTTCACATATCTAACGTCAAGAACATTGAAGTACACTGATCATCGCTGAGGAAGTAACTATAAGATTTTGAAGATAGCGATGGATAAGTGTTGAATACCACAGAGTATACGGGACGAAGAACATTTACATAGTACAGTTATGCTACGATGCACATGGAAACATACTTATAGACACATATACGTTAATGACACACTTCACCCAATTTAAACGATAACATTCCACACTGGGACATTAAATTTATTATATCTTGGACATTGAAGGACATCGCTACTACACATCACCATGACAGGGTACTGCACATGCACGTCAAGATTCTACGAGACACTACACATCATCTGGAAAGCATCAACACTACACACGGAGTGACATTAATTACATTAATTATTGTGGGCGTGATACCAAATTTGTTCACGCAGAACTGAAAACGAGAATCATTTGAGGACTTTCTTTGTGGGCAACAGTCATTCCGATACCCACACCAGACATTCGTCAGGAGAAGGCTACAGTAAATCAAGGTTCGTCGTGTATACCCAAACCAATCACGATTCGCATGGGTTGGTCACGGACCGCGTGGTCCAGGGTTTGAGTGCAAGTTTATTGTACTCTCGTGAAAGGCAGGAGCAACAAGGAAGTTATCTGTGACATACAGTTCGCTCCTCGTATATATCTGGACCGACATACCCATGTGGCATAACGCTAACCACAATTATTCATTTACCAAAACATGCCGCAAGAAGAGGAAACAACATTAAAAGAAATTGACTTCACAACCGCAAACGGAGACTAGGACTTAAACTTAACATCGAAACTGGAACTGCATAAGTGACAGATGACGTGGATTCTTAGAAAGATTTCATCAGACAAAGCTCGGAAACCCATTGGATAGGAGGAGACATGTGACCCGCTTTCCCGCCAACGCCGGATTTGCATATGTTAATATTTCATCAGAATCTGGTAAGCCCGCACTTTTTCCTGCAACCAACCTGATGAAGAGACGTGAAAAGCTGGTGTGACCAAATTTTCAAACATGGAATTGCGGGGTGTGTAGATCTGAGGTAAGCTTGTAATTCCCGAGATTAGACTAAGAACCCGATGTATCAAGTATCAAGTAATGGTAACCCGTGTTTGTAATGTCAATTGAAATGTATTATTATTATTAATTATTAATAAATGCTCGACTGTAGATTCTAACGACGCAGAGCCGTTCCCGGGCAAAATGACACTCCAATACTCTCTTCGATGAAACTGCAATCTCTGATATTCTTGGAGATAATTATTAACTTTAAGAAGTGCATTATACTACTACATTCTATTCTAAACAACTGTGAGAAGTGATGATTCGAAAGCAATCTTGTGCATTTTGTCAGAAACATCGTTAAAGATGCTATCACTACCTACAGCTGAAATGACAGTTCGTGTACTAGAATAAGTGCCTTGTTCTAAAACAGACTTATCTATGCCTATTTACAATCTAGAAAGCTGAAAGAGAAATCAATCTTTCCTTTCTCCTTCATCTATTGAATCAATAGGGTTTGACGGAATAAATATTTATATTTATGTCAAATTTTAATTAGATAAGGGCACACATGAACTGCATTACATGAGAAAGTTGTGCTTCGCGGAACACCATCACGCGCAGTGAACTTAACTCATTACTCAACATAACTTAAAACACAACACCACTCAACACCACTCATCACCACACAACCCAACACTCAACATCACAACAACAACAGATAATGGGAGAGAGTTATTAGACACAAGAAGAAGAAGAAGTTAATTGGGAAAACACAGAGAATTATTTATACACGCGATAAACACCATTGAGTGGAAGAAATGTTATAAATGTATGTCATTTATTTACCTGCATCTTGACATATTCTCACTCTTGTCACTGTCTTACTGTACACGCGCACTGACCCCAGGTCAAATGAGAACTTACATACAGCAGGAACCAGTTGATACAAGGTGTACACAGTGTGATAAACTCTGACCACCCCAAATTAACCCAACACTAGCTTAGAGAAAAAGATGGGGAGGGGAACTAGTTCCTACTTCAGGAATTTAGATTTCTTCCGACCTACTTCTAGAATATTGTATTGGTAGGAATGTATATATTTATGTGAATATTCATCAGTGATCTTGGTGGCTACATACCAACAACCACCCAACACATCAGCAAACTAACCACCTAAATCAGACCTGAGAGAGGGAAGCCGAGAGAAAGAGATGAACCACAAGTGAGATGGAGGATGACTTGGCCATGAGCAGAGTATGGGGAGGCCTTCAGTGGAGCTATACGGGCAGACCTGAAGTGGATCCATCAGTCAATGGACCCTGGCTTACCTAATCTTCCAGTCACCAGGTTACCTTTCTAATTGGTACACACCACACCCAATTTCAGGAAACTGATATTTAATTGTTGAATTACCATCACACTTAACATGTACAACAACAAAAATGTTTACTATGTTTTCACACTTGTTGACCTCTCATGTATTGATGCTTGTTTATTGATGGTCTGTGTGACTGGTCCAATATGCAACTTTTCTAATATTTTGTGTAAATCACAATAGAGATGTATGTACTGACCAGAAGGCTCAGGCCCAATCAATAAATGATTAACATGAATTGACCTTTTGTTAATTTATCAGTTCAAACCTATCTGTGAGTCAACAACTTCTTTGTACATCATGTTGTCAGAATCTAATGTGATTGATTATGTGTTTGATTGTTTAACAATAAATCCACTCATAATGACTTACTAAAATGGGGGAGAGAAGACTCTAGATCTATCAACTGCTCAATATCCATGTTTTCTTCATCTAAATCAGGCTGAGAAAATTCTCCAGACTTTCCTCAGATTTGATAACCAATAAAAGGGGGCTCCAGAGCTAAAGAATCCTTGGAGAAGGGGCAGAATCCCAGTTAGTAATCATTATTCTCACCAGGGCCATAATCTATATCTCCTAGACTACTTAATAGAACGAGGCCTGCAGATAACTCAAGGTTCATATTCTGGGGTTATTGAAGATAGAAGAGGATGGGGCTCTACTTCTTTTGTTAGAGATGGGGCATGCACTACAGTGATCTCCCACTCCCTTCAAAAATATATGACATATTGTCGGCTACGTCCTGGATGGTTCCCATAAATAAATTAAACAAATAATACATTGTGTAATTAAAAAGTTACATAAAACATTAACACAATTATCTTTAGATTTTGAACATTGTCATTTTCTTATATTGATTGACAGCCACATGATATGAATGACATTAACAGATAAATAAGAGTAGGTGACTGATCATTCCTCCTGAAGAAGGGGGCCATGTTCAAATAGGCTTATACTTCAGAAAGAGGTGCTCCAGGTGAAATATATAGTGTGTATCTACTATACCAACACTACTTCTCTTCCAGAGAAGGTGTTCTTTTCCTGTGGAGTCTGAACTTAACAGCATTTCATCAACCACCGGAAAATCTTATCCGTTGGGAAAACTCTGTCTAATTTCAGATTCTTTTCTTTACTAGGAATTAATTCTGGTTACTTCAGTGCCTGCTGCCTTTGGCTTTTCCAGCATTGACAGACAGACATAAAATAGGGTGTTTTTATATTGCACATGCTCTGTTGTATATTTGCAGATCAGGGACTGACAAGCTTACGCGGATCAGACTAACTGCAATTATATTTTTTAGGCAGAACAAAGCAATATATTATAGGCATGGCGGAAACTGCAAAGTTTAGAGCCCAAATAACAGAAACAGGTAGGGAATGCGGGTTAGATGGCCTTGAGCTAGCTAACTATGTTTCAGATGCATTCGACAAAAGAGAAAGACTGCAAGCGGAATTGGCTCTCAAAGAAAAACAGCTTCAGGCTGAATTGGCTGAGAGGGAAAAACGACTTCAAGCAGAATTGGAGGAGAAAGAGAAACGACTACAGGCTGAAATGGAAGATAAGGAGATAGAGCGTCAACACCAACTGGAGTTGAGGAGAATGGAGATTGAAGTGGAGATCCGGAGAATAGAGAAAGGGAGTGGTCCTACACCCTCAACCTCATCAGGATTGCCAGTGACAGAACCACCCCCTCACGTCTCTCACCTTAATTCAGGAGCTATGTCATTTCCTCTGGAACCCTTTAATGAACAGACTGACCACATCGAAGGATTTTTATCACGCTTCGAAGCAATGGCTGTCAGCTGTGGGCTTGAAGAAAGTAGATGGGCGACGAAGTTAGCGCAGGCCTTAAGATCCACGGCGTATGATGTGTTCTCGCGCCTCACTAGAGAGGAACAACAGAACTACACAACACTTAAGACGGCACTCTTGAGCCGCTTCGAAGTGGACGCCGAATCTTATAAACTCAGGTTCAAAGCCGCAAGGCAGGAACCGGGTGAGAGTTACGCGCAACTAGTCGAAAGACTGAAGTCATACATACAAAGATGGGCTTGCTTGGGAGGATTTGAGGAAAATTTTGAACGACTCCGTGAAATGATCATCATTGATCAGATCAAGGGGAAAATGCAGAACGAAATGAAGGCATCCTTAACCCAAAACGGGGCTGACCGCCTGGAAACTATAATCATCCTTGCAGAGAGATTTGAGAAATCTCAGAAGGAGATGGGAGGAAAGGGACGTTCGAACAACACCCCCTCTCAAAACAAAACTCCACAGCCAAAAGAGGGTGAAAACACTGTAGCCACCAAGAAAAATGGGAAATCCCAGAAAAACACTCAAAACACAGCCCAAACAGCGCCGAAGGAGGACAAACCATTCTGTACCCATTGCAAAATTAGAGGTCACACATTTCAGAATTGCAGGAAAAAGCCACCTCCACACACAGCGGCATGTTTGGCCAAACGGAAAGAGAAAAAAGTGAGCACTGGTGAAACGTCCAAACAGACATCTCATCAAGACACATCATCTCGTATTCCGGTTGTGGAATCCATCTTGCTAAATGGATTCAAAACGACCTGTCTGTATGATACTGGTTTATCGTATGACTGTGTTGTTTCATCATCCTTAGTTCACCCTGAACAGGTGACAGAGGAAATAGTGGAATTACAGGGACCACTAAAGAGTTCAACAAATACGTCTCTTCCAGTGGCAAAAGTGAACATAGCCTCGCGGTATGTCACTGGGACAATCAAGGCGGCAGTCTTGGACGATCCGATATATCCTGTAATCCTCGGCTGTAGATTTATCGTTCTAGGAGAACCTGTTCAACCTGTGGCGATGGCGACCATGACCACTCGATCCCAGGCAACAAAAACTCCAGAAACAACTACGCCAATCTCTCGAACGGAGGAACTGAAGAGGGCACAAGAGGCCGACAGCACCTTGGAACCCTGCTTCAGAAAACTGCCAAAATCACATTTACCTCTACGTAAAGGTGATCTCTTCATGAAGTCAGCACTTCTTTACAGAAAAGCAGGACGAGCTGGACAAGAGTTTAATCAACTTGTTGTACCAACTCAATACAGGACTCAGATCTTAGAGATGGGTCATAGTCTACCATTCAGTGGGCACATGGGTATCAACGCTACTACACAGCGGATTACCACTCACTACTTTTGGCCAGGGATGAATTCAGACATACAACGGTTTGTAAAATCATGCCCACAGTGTCAGAAAGTATCACCAAAACACCGGACACCACCGGCAATGTTGGGTGAATCGCCAATCACTGGAATTCCATTTGAGAAAGTGGCTGTAGACATAATCGGACCTCTCTCAGCAACGAAGAGGCGAAACCGATTCATATTAACGCTTGGGGACACAACAACCATGTGGGCCGAAGCAGTTCCTATGCCCAGCTGTGACTCCAAACACGTCGCTGATGCATTATTAGGAATATTCACACGTCTAGGATTCCCACAAAGGATCTTGACGGACAACGGTTCACAGTTTCGTGGTAAGCTCATGGAAGAGACCTTCAGACTTTTTCATGCACGCCATATCTTCAGTTCACCATATCACCCTCAGTCAAATGGACTTGTGGAAAGGTGGAACGGGACATTGATTAGTATCCTGCGCAAAATTGCCCAGGAGAAGACAGAGGATTGGGACTTGTATTTACCCGCAGCTTTATTCGCTTACAGGGAAATACCCCATCACTCAACAGGTTTTGCTCCAGCCACACTGTTGTTTGGACGACCGATCAAGGGACCACTGGAGGCGTTACTTCGAACATGGACTGATAATACTACAGATGATACAGTCGTGACTGCATCTACATATGTTGCCGAGTTGAAAAATCGTTTACAACACAGTTGGAAACAAGCGAATGTCAATCTACGTCAAGCCAGACGAAGAATTGCTCGTAACTTCAACCGCAAGGCAAAGGATAGAAAGTTAGAGGTAGGAGAGAAGGTGATGTTGCTGCTTCCAACCAGTCAGAATAAGCTGCAAATAGGATGGAGAGGACCTTATGTAGTGACGGAGAAGATCTCACGTACCAACTACAGAATTTCAGTCAAAGGCAAGATGAAAGTATTTCACATAAACCTCTTGAAGAAATATCATGAAAGACCCTCAACCACCGAACCTGCACATCTGATGGCCATGAGTGTGCCTACTGAAGTCGAAGAAGGATCAACAATGGGAGTCGAGTGCCAACTGCAAGCCAAAGAGACCTTTAAGGATGTGGAAATCAATCCCAACTTAACAAAGGATCAGCAAAAGCAGATTAGGGAACTTATGGCAAAATATGCAGAAGTACTTACTGATAAGCCAGGAAGAACTGATTTGGAGGAATTTGACATGAAGTTAAATGACACAGTGCCTGTGCGAGTCAAGACTTACCCAGTTCCTTATGCAAAGCAAAAGACTTTAGAGGAAGAAATACAACAGCTGCTCACCGCAGGAATAATCTCACCATCTGAATCACCTTACAGTGCTAGCGTCGTCTTATTGAGAAAGCCAAGTGGAGAACATAGATTGTGCATCGATTATCGACAGCTCAATGCTATTACTGAATTCCAAGCAGAACCTCTGCCTGATCAGAATAAACTCTTCACAGCACTCACCCGAGCTAAGTACTTTACTAGGATTGATCTCAGTAAGGGATATTACCAGATTCCTGTAAAACCGTAAGTTAGACCATGGTTAGCTTTCAGCACGCCTGGAGGACACTATGAGTTCAACGTTCTTCCATTCGGATTAAGTAATGCTCCCAGCGTCTTTACACGTATGATGAGAAAATTACTTGACCCACTACAGCATCCAGACATCAGTCACTTCATGGATGACATCCTGATCGCCACTGAAACATTTGAAGAGCATGTAGAAACCCTGCATCTTTTGTTCAGGCGCCTCAGAGAAACTGGATTGACGACTAGACCAAAGAAGTGTCAGATAGGATTCCAAGAATTGGACTTTCTAGGTCATAAGATATCTCATGGACTGATAACTCCACAAGAGGGAAATGTGGACAAACTCCAGGGAGCACCTCGTCCAAAAACAAAGAAGGATGTAAGATCATTTGTATCCTTATGTGGATTCTATCAAAAATACATCAGGGACTTCAATACTCTGTCAGCACCTTTAACGGATCTTACCAAAAAGGGGAAACCAGAGAAAGTCACTTGGTCAGCTGACTGTGAGAGAGCTTTCACAGCACTAAAGCAGGCATTAACTGCTCATCCAGTCTTACATCTACCAGACCTCGACCAACCATTCGTGCTGCGCACCGATGCCAGTAACATAGGAATTGGGGCAACGCTGTTGCAGAGAAAGGGAGATGTACCATCAGAGCTATTCCCTGTAGCCTATGCTAGCAGGAAATTGAATGCAGCAGAGAGAAATTACAGTACTATCGAGAGAGAATGTCTTGCGCTCGTATGGAGTGTACAGAAATTTCAGGCATACCTATATGGCAAACATTTCACAGTGCAATGTGACCATCAACCGCTCATGTTTCTCGCAACATCTAAGACTCTGAATGCCCGACTTATGAGGTGGTCGCTGCTTCTTCAACCTTACTCGTTCCAGGTTGAGTATGTTCCTGGGAAAATGAATGTGGGAGCGGACTTCCTGAGTCGACACCCAGTGCCTGATGAACCAGGTCAATCAGATGCAGAAGAGAATACAAGGGCGGGAAAATGGGAACAGCTTGATAACTGAAAATGTTGGAAACATAGTTCCATACCATAGAACAATCTGGAGTGGGGCCATTTGGCATAACGCTAACCACCATTATTCATTTACCAAAACATGCCGCAAGAAGAGGAAACAACATTAAAAGAAATTGACTTCACAACCGCAAACGGAGACTAGGACTTAAAACTTAACATCGAAACTGGAACTGCATAAGTGACAGATGACGTGGATTCTTAGAAAGATTTCATCAGACAAAGCTCGGAAACCCATTGGATAGGAGGTGACATGTGACCCGCTTTCGCGCCAACTCCGGATTTGCATATGTTAATATTTCATCAGAATCTGGTAAGTCCGCACTTTTTCCTGCAACCAGCCTGATGAAGAGACGTGAGAAGCTGGTGTGACCAAATTTTCAAACATGGAATTGCGGGGTGTCTAGATCTGAGGTAAGCTTGTGATTCCCGAGATTAGACTAAGAACCCGATGTATCAAGTATCAAGTAATGGTAACCCGTGTTTGTAATGTCAATTGAAATGTATTATTATTATTAATTAAAACCTCTGAAATGTAAAAATGCTCGACTGTAGATTCTAACGACGCAGAGCCGTTCCCGGGCAAAATGACACTCCAATACTCTTCGATGAAACTGCAATCTCTGATATTCTTGGAGATAATTATTAACTTTAAGAAGTGCATTATACTACTACATTCTATTCTAAACAACTGTGAGAAGTGATGATTCGAAAGCAATCTTGTGCATTTTGTCAGAAACATTGTTAAAGATGCTATCACTACCTACAGCTGAAATGACAGTTCGTGTACTAGAATAAGTGCCTTGTTCTAAAACAGACTTATCTATGCCTATTTACAATCTAGAAAGCTGAAAGAGAAATCAATCTTTCCTTTCTCCTTCATCTATTGAATCAATAGAGTTTGACGGAATAAATATTTATATTTATGTCAAATTTTAATTAGATAAGGGCACAAATGAACTGCATTACATGAGAAAGTTGTGCTTCGCGGAACACCATCACGCGCAGTGAACTTAACTCATTACTCAACATAACTTAAAACACAACACCACTCAACACCACTCATCACCACACAACCCAACACTCAACATCACAACAACAACAGATAATGGGAGAGAGTTATTAGACACAAGAAGAAGAAGAAGTTAATTGGGAAAACACAGAGAATTATTTATACACGCAATAAACACCATTGAGTGGAAGAAATGTTATAAATGTATGTCATTTATTTACCTGCATCTTGACATATTCTCACTCTTGTCACTGTCTTACTGTACACGCTCACTGACCCCAGGTCAAATGAGAACTTACATACAGCAGGAACCAGTTGATACAAGGTGTACACAGTGTGATAAACTCTGACCACCCCAAATTAACCCAACACTAGCTTAGAGAAAAAGAGGGGGAGGAGAACTAGTTCCTACTTCAGGAATTTAGATTTCTTCCGACCTACTTCTAGAATATTGTATTGGTAGGAATGTATATATTTATGTGAATATTCATCAGTGATCTTGGTGGCTACATACCAACAACCACCCAACACATCAGCAAACTAACCACCTAAATCAGACCTGAGAGAGGGAAGCCGAGAGAAAGAGATGAACCACAAGTGAGATGGAGGATGACTTGGCCATGAGCAGAGTATGGGGAGGCCTTCAGTGGAGCTATACGGGCAGACCTGAAGTGGATCCATCAGTCAATGGACCCTGGCTTACCTAATCTTCCAGTCACCAGGTTACCTTTCTAATTGGTACACATCACACCCAATTTCAGGAAACTGATATTTAATTGTTGAATTACCATCACACTTAACATGTACAACAACAAAAATGTTTACTATGTTTTCACACTTGTTGACCTCTCATGTATTGATGCTTGTTTATTGATGGTCTGTGTGACTGGTCCAATATGCAACTTTTCTAATATTTTGTGTAAATCACAATAGAGATGTATGTACTGACCAGAAGGCTCAGGCCCAGTCAATAAATGATTAACATGAATTGACCTTCTGTTAATTTATCAGTTCAAACCTATCTGTGAGTCAACAACTTCTTTGTACATCATGTTGTCAGAATCTAATGTGATTGATTATGTGTTTGATTGTTTAACAATAAATCCACTCATAATGACTTACTAAAATGGGGGAGAGAAGACTCTAGATCTATCAACTGCTCAATATCCATGTTTTCTTCATCTAAATCAGGCTGAGAAAATTCTCCAGACTTTCCTCAGATTTGATAACCAATAAAAGGGGGCTCCAGAGCTAAAGAATCCTTGGAGAAGGGGCAGAATCCCAGTTAGTAATCATTATTCTCACCAGGGCCATAATCTATATCTCCTAGACTACTTAATAGAACGAGGCCTGCAGATAACTCAAGGTTCATATTCTGGGGTTATTGAAGATAGAAGAGGATAGGGCTCTACTTCTTTTGTTAGAGATGGGGCATGCACTACAGTGATCTCCCACTCCCTTCAAAAATATATGACAACCCACAACTGCATACCAATATTGATACGACATTCAACATATTTATTCGCTACTAAATTTTCGAGCGACTGAGATTGCAGGAGAGCCGAAAAAAGGCCAGTAAATTGTGTTTGTTATTAATTAGTATAACAGTGAGTGCTAAGAAGGCTATTTATCTTTATTGTGGGAGGTTGGAAGGACCTTGATGAGGTTATTACTTGTTTGGTTCATGTAGTGATTTGTGTGTTGAAAGTCACCAGGTCATTACGAATTAATTTTTTTTTGTTTTGATCTTGCAGGTGTAAACGCACTACCATTGTCTTGTCATAATTGTAGTAGTATAGTATGTGCGTTATCCGTTAAAAATTTGTGGATAAATTTTGTTATTGTTTGTAAACAGTAATATGTATTCGCGTCACTCGTCAATCGTCTTTTATGATTGTTAGTTGTCTTGCGTTGCATATAGTTTATATTGGATATATTTCTTCATATTTATTTCTTTAGTTTATATCTGTTTCGTTCATTATAGAGATATTTACTTGATTCTTTTGTAGTGTTCGAATCTACACTACAGGTTTAATTGAGTTCATATTTGCTCAACTGTGATACTACGTTACCTTACTATCTGAGTGATAATGATTTGAGACAATATCACAATTTTGTCGATTCTTTTCTTCTCTTGCCTACTTCCATATTTATTTCAGCCAGATAGCTCATTTTACAGATAGGACAATAGGACAAGATGTCTACTCTACAATTTTTCATTGAGTTGGGTGAGAAGACTGGTTTAACTGGTTCTGAACTTAGAGATTGGGTGAAACATGAGTTCACTGAACATCAGAAGCGTGACAAGGAGGAACGGCAGAAAAAATTGGCAGCAGAGAAGGAAGCTAGACAACTTCAAGCTACACGTGAGAGGAAGGAAAGACAAGAAAAAATAGCAGCAGAAAAAGAAGCCAAACAAATTGAGAGAGAATTGAAGGAAAAAGAGATGGCTAGCAGACAAAATGAGATAGTTTTGGAACGCGAACGAATGAAGGCTAGAGAAAAAGAATTAACTTTGCAACGCGAAAGGATTGCAGTGGAAAAAGAGAAGCTAATTATGGAAATGAGGAGAAAGATGGAAGAAAAATAGATAACCGCAGAGGCAGAGTTAAAGGCAAGACAGATAACCGCAGAGGCAGAGTTAAAGGCAAGACAAATAGCCGTAGAGACAGAAATCAAACAAAAACGACTCGCACTTGAAAAGAAGAATCTTGCAAAGGAAACAATTTGGAAGGAGCAAATGAGGAAACAAAGACAAATGTATGAAATAAAAGAAAGTAATCACACAGGTAAAGTATGTGCTACAGTAGTGAAAGAACCGAACGCCAGAGATTTCGTTTAGAAAGTAACTATCGAACACAAGTCTAACGAAACACTTACAAGTACAAATGCCCAAATTGAAACAACACAAGAAGAAGAAAAAGAAATTAAAGAAGAAAAGACGCAAATGGAACAGGGTACATCAACTGTAGACATACAGAATACAACGATATTGAGTGATAGCACAACGGTAAATAATTGCGAATACCAAGATTTACACAAAGTAAATGAACCCAAACATGAATAAATAACTATTATAAAAAAACAAACCAGAAAGAAACTTGTAGATTGGTTAACAGAAACCAATAAATACACAACAAACATTTGTGCGCAAATCACAACAAAGCTTGTAAACTTTAGAATAAAGGCAAAGATATACTTTACAAACTTGATAAGAAAATACAAAAGATACACAAGACTGAAAACAATTACATTGTTCCAATCAACAAACTTACAATGTACAAATATTGGCATGCGTGCAGAAGAGAGATTTTATAGGTTTGAAACAAAGAAAGAAAGAGAATAAAACAAAGACTGAAAGGAATAAATAAATAAAAACAAAATGGGATGAATGTGAAAGTGTTAGGTTCATATCAACACATAATACACTACTTACTTTGTTGCTAGGTGTCACTGATATAAATATATACGTTTCAGAGGCGTTTACACTATCTCATATCTCCACACTCAGGTGTGTAAAAAATATTTTAGTTCTCTATTCTTCAGATAATTGTTAGTAACTATATTGTTATTGGAGTAACTTAATAACTTATGATGATTAATTATTATCAGAAGTTTATTCCTAACTTCGCAGATATGACAGCAAAATTCTCAGAACTGTTAAAGAAAGGTCAACCAACAAAGATAGTTTGGACAGAGGATCATGAGAAATTATTACAACAAATAAAAACTCTGTTTAGTACATATCCTATTTTGAAATTACCTGATATTTCAAAAGACTTTGTCTTACAAACGGATGCTAGTTTACATGCTATTTCAGCTGTATTACTTCAATTACATGAAGGGAAACTACATCCTATTCTTTACTTCAGTAAGAAGCTATCTGAAACTCAGAGAAACTATGCTGTTACTGAGCTTGAAGCTCTAGCTTTAATTGAGAGTATTGAGAAATTCTCTAGATACTTACTGGGTAGGAAATTTCTGGTTCTTTCGGATAATAAACCTTTGCAAATCTTCAAATCGGGTCATTCGAAGAATTCCAGAATACATAGATGGTCATTATTATTACAGGACTATGACTTTGACATCTGTCACATTCCTGGAAAGGATAATAATCTTGCTGACATTCTGAGTCGATTATAGAAAGACAGATCTTTTGTTATAAGTTACTTGGTTATATTTGAATATTCTTGTTTCTTATTCACTATATTAAGTTCATTGTTCATAATGATATGTTAAATATTTTAATACAGAGCCTTGTTGGAAACTCAATGTTATAACAATTGATAACATTAAACATGAAATAGATTAGTAGATTAGGTATTATATATAGAATTAAGGTACATTTGTGATTAATGTATGTTCAAAACAGAGGCAGAGCAGACAGGAAAAGGAACAGAGAAAAGTGCTTGCTTTCGAAAGGATACAGTCAGCAAAATGGATTAAGTATCTTTGAACTCTTTATGAGATGAGATGTTAACATGTTGTAGTATAATTATTATAGAATTAATTGAGGTTAAGAATTTGAATAGGAGTAATTAACATTGATATTAGTAATTGTATATTTTGTATTATGTTATACGGATCATTATGACATGTGTCAGATCATAATACACAATCAATAGTCTCAAAGTCCACAGGAAAGGAATCGAAAAAAATTCAAGGTGGATCGCGTAATTTTACCCTACCCATTAAAAGCTGTTGAGAAATAAGGACACGATACAAGCACAACAACAGGATTAACTACGATGAGCATTGTTACTGGGAAAACTACATTATTACCCTCGTCCGAAACTTATGGTAATACCTAGAGCGAGGACACACTTGTCGTTAGGACAAGGTAGGGACTAATATGTTATTAGTTGGTCTGATCGCCCATGATCAGCCACACGACGTTTAACGTTAGGATTGGACAGGTGGGCGTGCCCGTTATGTAGCTTTTAAAAATTTTTGTGTGAGGGTTGATAACGTGGTAAATCCTAGAGCTATGTAGTCGTGGGTAAAAGAAAATTATGGTTAGAGTTGTAAGTATCATATCATAACTACAGGAAAAATGACAGAGCATTTTTTTTCTGGGAGGGGGCATTATGCCACATAGCGGTTACGCACACCACCAAATGTGAATGGGGATATTCCCTAGAATAAAAATAGATGACTAGTTGACCGTGGAAACTAGGTCGGACGGCAACGGGACAGCATGGACAGCAACGGGAGACGCTGGGACTTCGTGATACGGATAAGATGTGTTTCTGAAAGGCTAGCTGTGAAGGTGACACCTGGACGCCGTGATTTCAGGATGAAACAGCTGGGACTCCGGAGAGGCATTTATTGAGGCGAAAACGGTGAATGGATCGGGAATGGAAATCCACCTAGACTGAATTTTAATATCCAAGAAATTGAGCTGAAGAATGGATAGGAAGGCTTCAAGGGCGACGAGCTGGTTTGGGAGCTCAGGGGTGGATGTATTTGAGTAGGTGCCCATCCTGTGGTTAGGGATCAGCCTGCTTTTCTGCCAGAGTTTTAATCCTGTTACCGGTGGCGGAAATAAACGTCTGGAAAATCGTTCGCTTCACTTGAGTATGCTGTTCTGAATCGTTCTGTTATCAAGTTCCGATTTTTCGATGATGCTTTTTAGGTTTGCTCCAGTTGCGTTTGGCGGACAGGCACATTGAGACAATTACGCAAGGGTGCAGTCATATGTGAGACAACCAGGACTGCAAGAGCTGTGAAGAAATGGCAGGACAGAAAATCACTGCAGGAAAACCTCCTCCAGAAACTTCAAGCATTCTTTGCCCACATTGTCAAAGAACATTTCGAGCCAAAATAGGCCTTATCAGCCATCTTAGAACCCACGGCTCCATACCTTCAACCCCACTGGATAAAATGAATGGTCATCAACATTCTTGATGAAGAAACAACGTACATTCTGAGCAGGGATCAGTTAATGAATGTCTATATTTTATTGGTGATTGTTTCATTCATTCTCCAGTTTTCTAATCCATACAATAGTACAGATTCAACATTGGAGTTGAGTATTCTAATGTTTGGTAACAGATTAAATTGTTTAACTTGTTTAACTTTAAGGTGACTCTTCATGTCTGAGAGTGAGGTTTCATCAAGCCACACATGACGATGGGGTTACAAATGCGATTCGTAATCCCTCATACTGTGTTCCAAAGAACTGTGGGCGATTTGGAAGCAGACCGCTTTGCGTTGGTTCCCATGCAAAGGTATCAGTGCCGGTCGTTCAGAAAGCAATGGCATACTACCAAATGTAAACTTGCACAGAAGTCACAAACAGCCAAGTAACGCAGGAGTTGACTGCCACATCCTGTAAAGGATATGCAACTAAGCTATTAGAGTAACTCACAGGTTACGATGCCCTTCTTAGGGTCATGCAGACCTGGTTCAGTTCACAATGTGGACTAGGTTTGTACTCATATGAAAATGATGATGTGCTCCTCCTGATCCTGGGGTAGTGGATCGAACGTCTAGCTTCTCTGACAAGAGTGAAAAACCTGAGAACACCCAACAAATATCTGTAGGCTGTTTTCAAGCTCAGCCCACCACCCGCTGCTATGTTTTCACGTGATCCTTTGTGTGTATGTGTGTGGGTGGGTAAGTGAGTGGAGGGATAATGGATTGTACTTTAAAGGTATTTTTTTAAAATGAAGAAAGCACTGCTAGCAAGCACATATATATCACAAATGGGCACTCTTCCGATTGACGGTCCCAAATAGTTCCGCAGTGAATAATAAATCTTAGGTGTAAAACAGGGCCTCATTGGGTGATGCTACAATACGAAACACAGCAGAATGTCACAGCAGAATGTTGGTTAATATATCAGCTTTAGTAATAATCTTGAAGAAATAAAAAACAACCAGTAACGTATTTTCGCAGTGTTGGTTCATCATCATCATTATCATAATCATCATCATCACCATCATCATCATCATCAGGTGCAATGCCGATAAGCGTGGAAGGTCATGGTTCGTGATCTCACACAATCATCAGTCTTTTATCAGGTCAGTGTTCTTGTCCCGATAATGATAGATAGGCGACCAAATCATCCGGCTATTCCTCTCTTTGTCTTCCCCGTGCTCTTTCTCCATCGTCATGCTGCTCGTGGTCATAGAGTGGGCACCACTGGATTCTTGAACGGTTCGGCCCGCTGAACGGGCTTTAAATGCCCACGCACTTCTCTGCTGCTTTACAACAGATCCATCTGTATAGATGAGCACTTCGGGGCTATCTGAGTGTTCATAGATGAGCGCGTTGACTTCTGCATTGACAGCGACAGGGTTCTGCTTTCTGCACCGTCTGTCGAGTGTGATAATGACTTAAAAGCTGGAGGCACCGGCACCCATTCCTTGCCGGGGTTGATACCGGTAAGACTGCAGAGCTGTCTGACGACATCTTCCGCCCGACCCATCCATGATTTTCCTCTCTTTAGCCTGTCACCCTTTTCTCTGAATATAGCGCCATGCAGAGGGTGCTGCTCATCTGCACTTATTTTTAAGTATGCACGAGCTCTCCAGATCTTGATCCTGTGTTCCATTGTCGGGAAGTCAAGGAGGTATCTCATTGCTACACAGCTGGTGTCTTTCGTGCAGCCCAAAATGATGCGCATGGCTTCGTTTTGTACCTTTTCAAATCTGTGTAGGGCTGACAGTGAGGATAGCCAGGGCATACTCGATGCGTGAAAGCACCAGTCCTTGGAACAGAAGTATTAGCAGTCTTTGCTCGATATTGGCAGTCGCCATGACTCTCATTGCTGACAAACTTTTTCGAGCTTTCGTTATGACATAATCGACATGATCTCTGAAGGACAGGCTACGATCAAGCCTCACGCCAAGATATGTCATTGACTGGGTTCTACTCAAAATGCTCCCATCCATTCTTACCGCCGGCAGGTCTGTGTTCACAATATGGTTGTTTAGGGAGAACCATGCAACCGATGCCTTTGCAGGGTTGACAAGGGCAACGGCATCAGCACACCATGAGGAAATTCGATCTAGTTCGCCCTGCATATAATTGGCGACCGCCTGTCTATCTCGACCTTGTCGATGCACGAGAATGTCGTCAGCAAATGACAGAGTCCTACCCCTCCCGTCCAACTGTTGTTCATTGATCGGCACCGTATACACGTTGAATAGTACTGGTGACAGTGGTGAACCCTGCGGCAATCCTGGACATATTGTTATCGGCTCAGAAGACCAACTCCCGCATCTTAGCACCAACTTCCTTTGGAGCAGAACTGCAGCTATCCATCGTACAAGGTGAGGGTTCACTTTCAGTCTGAGGAGGGTTTGCATCAAGTGCTCGAAATATACTCTATTATATGCGTCCTCTAAGTGTATGGCGGCCGCACATGTCTCTTCTCTGACCTGAAATCCTTCGTAAACATCTTGAGCAAAGACCGCCGCATTCAGCCATGACTCTTTGTTACGTCTGTATCCTCCAAGTGTGGGCGGGAAGCAGCAGAGCTGTTCCAAGTCCCAAGCAAGTCTGTGTGCTACAATTTTCTCCAGTAACTTGCCAGCAGTGTTCTGCATCGTAATGATTCTGTAGCCGCTTATCTTGGAATTGTCTTTGTTCGGTTTTGGCAGCGGCAGCAAGTAGCTGTGTAGCCATTCTTCTTTGATCTGACCCTCTGGATACTGGTGTTGAATTCTCTGGCCAGTTCTTCCATGTCATCATCTGACATCATCAGTAGGTCACCATATCGGATGCCGTCTGGGCCTGGGGCGGTGTTAGGTGATTTCTTGAGCATCGCACGCATTATCTCAGCTGTGATTATCCATTCTTCGTCTGTCCCGACCCCCTCGCACAACTGAGAGAGTGTCGTTGTGGTCCTCTGTCTGGCGGGATCGTCTTTCTGGTCAGTCTGTTCTATGTAGCGTGCAAGAAGGGCCTTACCTTTATCCGCATCCGACTTTTTCCATGTGAGGTCTGTGCCTGTCAAAGACTGAAATATGAGGCCAGAGGTCTGCCTCAAGATAGAACACCACCGGGAAGATGGGTCAACCTCAGATAGATTAGAGGGAACACAGTGCCCTGTATAAGGGCAGGGTAGGTGATAGAAAGGGGGACTATTAACTAGTCCTCTCATGAGACACGGAGGCGTCGACCAGATAGTTAGCACTACTGGTCACGACAGAAACACGCCAACGTGATAGCCACGATTGCCACTCAACAAGAGACAGCTAATGTAAGCGTGCCAGATGTAACGGCACGCAAAAAGCCGAAGGACACCTCAAGGTCCTTCCGCGTGCTGTGTAGCCACGCGAGTAAGAAAGTCAGACTGGGGACTGACTTTGTAGCGAGCACCTCGTCTAGTGTTGATAGGAGTTTTGTGTAACCAAATAGATAGAATTAGCATTAGGGTTTAGAAAACTAGTGATAGGCAATTCTGTGGCTTTGTGTGTGATTTGATAGCGACTGTTATGTACTTGTAAAGAGCCACCGGCAATAAAATGTATCATTTATTTCCTCTCACACGACTTGCAAGTTTCTTGTGTGGTGTGGGAGAAGTAATCTGATGATGCCTTACACATGGGTTGTTGACAGGCAAAGATTAATGTGGTGTCAGAAGTGTGGCTTGGACGAAAGTTCAAGCTAATACACTCACCCACGGCTCTCGGCTGAAGATTAATGTGGTGTCAGAAGTGTGGCTTGGACGAAAGAGCCAAGCTAATACACTCATCCACGGCTCTAGACTAAGTTTACAAATAGTGAAGTAGTGAATTTAATTTGTGTCAGTGACGGTTGACGTGTGCAGAACTAGGACAAGTTGCTGACGAAACTGTGCTTATCGTGACGAAATAATGCTTATTTGTGCTTAGTAAAATATTATATACTTAAATCATGTGTTTCTTCAAAGTTGTAAGTATTGATATTATTATTTTCTGTTATTTATTCATGTAATTATTTATTTATTTATGAATAACTATCAAAAATGATTCTTGGCGGAGCGATACACAGCCAGCAACAATATCGATTTTTGCAAGCTAAAACTAGCGCTGCGCCTCTGACGTGTTACGATTGACAAGCAGTTGTTCTGCGCCATTGGCATTCAGCATCTGTATGTTTACAAATCGGTAATCTGCTGCCCGCCTGAATCAGTGCTTTATATTACCTATTATTTGTTGATTTGGGTTAGTAATTGAATATATTTGTTTATTTAAACAATATTAATATATTTTAGTTTATTTCAAAGCAGTTATTGAATTTGTTTTTCGTACTTTTTCTTGTGTTTACCGTCACGATGGCACTATTTTCGGCCATGCAAATTAGACTTGGTCTGCATAACACTTGCATAGATTAAACTAGGTTAGTGACGAAAGGCATAAACAGTTAGAACGAAGACAGGACATTGACAAGTTAATATTAAGTAAACTATATTCTGTTTTGTTCGTGGGCATGTCATTGTGATTAAAAAAATTGTCGAATAATATGTCGTTTGCTATTTGTTAATTGTTGCTGCTCTGTAAACCAGGATGAACAACAGCTGATTAGAAGATTGGTGTGTATGCCGAAGTGCCAAACAGGTGACCTAGATAGAAAACTCGTGGCGATACCGAAGCGCCAAACAAGGTGACCTGTGTTACCGGAGTGTGTTCCTTGTTCTCGGGAACATTAAGTTGAGTATACTCAATATATTTGGCATGCAATGTGATTAATAGTGCATCTCTTTTTCAGCTTGTGATGCATTAGCATACTTTTGTGCTCTGTTTTTTCAGGATTAAATTTTTCAGGTCATATACAAAGAGTACAATTTGCAGTGCTCAGATATTAAGAAACCATAACATATCAAAGAAAAATAAGTGATTAAACAGTTCAGTGTAGATCAACGCTAGATAATTACCTAACATCATGGCTACGTTAGCTGATTTCGTAAAAGCAGGCAAAGAAATGCAATACACAGGTAAAGAGCTAGAAGAATATGCTGATAAGAAATTTAAAGAAGCAAAGGATGCAGAAAGAGACGAACGCGCACGAGAAAGACAACACCAGATAGAACTAGCTGAGATAACAAAACAAAAAGAATTACAGATTAAACAACAACAGTTAGAACAAGATAAGAAAATTAAACAGAAGGAATTAGAATTAAAGCAAAAGCAATTAGATCAGGAGAAAGAATTAAAACAAAAAGAATTAGAACTAAAGCAAAAAGAGATAGATGAAATGGCAAGAGTTAAGGAAAAACAAATTCAAGTAGATTCAGAGACACAGTTAAAGATGAAAGGTATGGATGTAGACTCACACGCAGAAATCTCCGCCACTAAACTAAAAAGTCAACAAGAGGAAAATAAGTTCAACAAATACAAAAATATTATCAAACCATATTGTAAAGAAGATTCCATATCAGCCTGGACTGAAAATGTCGAGTATCAGTTTAAATATCACCAAGTTCCAATAGACATGTGGGCTATGATTTATATGAAGAATCTAAGTGGTGAGCCCCTTAAAGTGATAGAATTAATACCAACAGATCTTAGATCTAACTATCAATACATCCATGATAGGATAATGCAACATTTTTTACTTGATGCCCCAGGGTATCAGGTTCAGTTCTCAAATTTAAAACCTAAACCTAGTGAGACTTTCATTGATTATGTCTCAAATGTTCAGAGTGTACTAAATAGGTGGCTGAAAGCAGCTAACATAGGAAAAGACTTTGATAGACTTAAAAATTTAATAGCCATGGATAAAGTCATATCCACTATACCATCTACTTTTGCTAAATTTCTACAGCAGTCAGACATTGAGAACATAGAGCAGTTCGAAAAGAAAGGGTCTGCATATTTTTCTTCTAACAGAGATATTTTTAAGACCTCAAATGACTCTGAAGTAGTTTCCTTTGTGAAAGACCAACCGAAAAATTATCAAAGTAAGAGAAAACCCTTTCAGAAAATCGACAAGAAAGATAGGAAAGTATCAAAATGTATGTATTGTCAACTTTTGCATGACACTTATTCTATGTGTGACAAATCGCCAAATTATCCGGCGCATCTTGAAAATGTTATCAAGAAGCAACAAAACAAAAGATCTGCATACAGGCGTGCAATCAAATGCTTCTTTTGTTCCAGCTACGGCCATTATTCAAATAAGTGTCTGGGCCGCCAACGTATGAAAGCCAACAATGCTATTTTGATTGATACATCTTCTGATAGTGGTAGTTAGACTGAGTGTGAGATTGAAAATGATTTACCTGTTAACCAATCTGAAGATGTGTGTTGTGTAAACGATATATTAAGTTTTGACAGTTGTGAACGATGTCACCAATTTCACGCAGACGGAAAATTAGAATGTGGGCATTTTGTAACATCCTCCGTAGAGAATGCAAATGCAGTTATAGCCTCCAGAGGCAATCTATTGTTTCACTCTGCGATGGTCAATGATAAGCCATGCCGATGTTTGCTTGACAGTGGGAGCTCTATTATTGGTGTGAAAAAGGAACTTGTTAATCCAAAGGATTATACTGGTGACTCTGTAAAATGCCGGACTTTTTCTGGTAATATAGAAACCTATCCTCTGGCAAGAGCCCATATAAACACCCCGTTCCTTTCTGGTACCTTTACTTGTGCAATACTAGACAACCCTTGTGCTGAGTTAATTCTTGGGTGTCTGCCCTAGCTAAAGCACTGTACTAATGAAGAAATATCTGTCTGGGAGGAGAAGAATGGTTTCACTCCAGTAAACAGTGCAGATATCCTCGGACATCACAGTCCTAACAAAGGTGCTAGACCCGTAACACTTGAAACTGGTCAATACATAATGGTGCTACTACCAGACAAGCATAATAAAAGGTTAACTTCATGGCAAGGGCCTTTCAAGGTGATACAACAACTTTCAGATGTTGACTATGAAATATCAATAAACGGACACTTAAAGATATTCCATGTCAACATGCTGAAACCTTACTTTTCACGACAACAGACAGAAGTAGAGACAGACGAACAAAGTGCACCCACATCTAGTGATCAGACGACAGACATACACAACGCAACTACACTAGTTAGCGAGACTGGCATATCCGACGATATCCATACACCTAGTGAGCTTACAGAATACGCACTTAGCACCACCACCGTACTGAATCAGGTAGACGACGACGGAATGGAACTACCTGTTCCCATTGTAGACAAAACTGCCACATTAGATAGCATACAGATAGAACAGGGACTAACAGACAGTCAACGACGACAATTAGTAGAATTAGTGACGGAATACAAAGACATATTTTCTGACATTCCAGGTAGGACGGACAGAATCGAACACTCCATTCTTCTTTCGGACTCTAAGCCTATTAAATGCAGGCCGTACTCAATCTCACTTAGCTATAGGGAAAATCTAAATAAGGAAATTCTTAATTTAGAAGCTAGTGGGATCATCCAGAAATCCACTTCTGAGTACTCTTTTCCAATCGTCCTAGTTAAGAAAAAAGACTCCACAATTCGTCTGTGTGTGGACTATCGAAAACTCAACAACGTCACTAAGATCGACGCAGAACCAATTCCTTCCTGCGAAGATCTTATCCTTGACATGTCCACCTCCAAAATCTTTTCTAAATTAGATCTTACTAAGGGATATTGGCAGGTCCCTATGCAGACTCAATCCATTCATCTTACTGCTTTTTCAACACCTTTAGGACTTTACGAGTGGCGTTTTCTTCCTTTCGGACTTCGAAATGCTCCTGCCACTTTCGTACGCTTAACTAGAGATCTACTACATGGAGTGGCGAATACAGTGACTTATATAGATGATATATGTGTCCATACTGATGACTGGACAACACACTTACTGAAACTAAGACATGTCTTTGATAGGTTGCGACTCTTCGGTCTCACTGTCAAACCGAGCAAAGTTGAATTGGGCCTAAAAGAAATTGACTTTTTGGGTCATGTCATTTCACAAGGTCAACTTAAGACTGACAATAGAATTATTACAAAAATTATGAACCTGACCATGCCTACCACAAAGAAGCAGGTCAGAAGCCTTTTGGGACTAGTAAATTACTATAGCAAATTCATACCAAATTTAGCGGAGATTACAAGTGTATTTTCCAATGTTTTAAAAGCATCTGTAAAATTAGATGTCAAAGATGCATTATTAATTTCTGCATTGTCAAAATTGAAAATCTTGTTTAGTAATGTACCAATCCTCCGCTTGCCTAATCCTAGGCTCGTTTATTATCTTAGGACAGATGCCAGCAGAATCTCCATCGCTGCAGTATTAGGCCAATTTTATGATGGCATCTTCCACCCGATTTGCTACGTAAGCCGTAAGATCACACCTGCTGAGTCCAGATATTCCATATCAGAGTTGGAAGCCCTAAGCGTCATCTATGCGGTGAGAAAGCTCCATCGATTTCTGGCGGGTTTTCACTTCATTGTCCAGACTGACAACTCCCCAATCACGGTCATACAGAGTGGTGTGCATCGGAATGACCGTATATACATGTGGTCGCTAATACTACAAAATTACACCTTTAGTATAGAGCATATTAAGGGTAAGGACAACATCCTGGCTGATACCCTTAGTCGACCATCTGAGGTAGAAATACCAGATATTCCACATAAGAGTGTAGAGTAATAGATGTTAACTTAGTACAGTAAAATATTCTATGTGAAATATGTTACAAATACATAGACATTATGTGCTGAACTAGGTACTAAGAACATTGAATTACTATGTGTCCGTAGACATCAAAATAAGAACTTTGCTCTGAGAACAAATATATCACCTTGTGAACGAGGACAGCTCATTACTTGCGAAGCTCCATATGTGTTCCAGTGAATCATTTGTGTTAAGCAGAGAAAAACAGTGTCAGAACATTACATAAATACAGACACGAAAACTGTGGTCTACGACACAAGCGAACTCTACAGGTGCAATACCCATAAGACACAAGTGTGACTGTATAATGTATTTAATATACCCAGGACAATTGTATAGATAGTATGCCAATGAAAGCATTTTCTGAACATTAAGGGCAACGACTAACCTGAGGTATTTAAATACCATGTATATAAATACTCATTGTGATATGTATTATAACGTTTTAATATAGTAACAAATTATAGGTAGATTAGATCATCTTAATTTATATTTAGATTTAGTCAAGATAATAGTTTTCATTTTTTTTTGGTTTAGATAGATTATTAATTTACCCACTTATTTAGCTTAAAAGTAGATTAGGATAGTAATTTAAACATAACAACAACTAAGTAGAAACTAGAATAATAAATTTAGATAGTAATAGTACCATTTACTTTATTACATTTCACTTTGTTTCATTTCATTTCAGTTCATTCCATCTTAATGATCCAATCCATTTAACAAACGTTATCATTTAGTAGTATGATTAGTTTACACCGTAATAGGATAAAAAGATTATACAATTAAACATACATCATTCACATCATTTAGATTAAGAATATCAATCATATAGTTTTTTTCATTTAAAAACATTAGTTATAATTGTGTTATATTTCACATCACCTATATTAGAAAGGTACGTAACTTATTACATTTCACATTACCCATTTCATAAAGGTACATAACTCATCTCACATCAATTCCAGTTTAAATAGTTAGATTACATCCCTTAAATTAGATAAATATTAAGATTCATGTAAGCATATCTTAGGATTAATGTGGCAATATAGATTAAAATAGTTAACACATTAAATACACATTTATAGAAGTAGTATTAGTATGTCAGTATTTAGAATATTATTACAGTAAAATATAGTTAGTCATAATACCAGGGTATAAACCATCAACCCGTGCTCTTACATGTAAATATGTTGTATATACGTGACTTGTGCAACAATTGACGCACAGTCATGAAGCTCAACTCTGTCAAACTGAGCCAAACTTGTACAGTGTCACTCTAAGGTTTTAGATAACTATGAAGGTAAAAGATGTGTGACAGAAATGAGGGTAAAAGATGTGTGACAGAAGTGTGAAAGTGAGAGCGAATGTAGAATTATACAAGAGAGAGTGAGATCGGTCAGCGGATTTTTCTGCCGCTCAACGCGACTTTTTATTTTTTGTCGCCGTCAAATGTTGGTTTCGATGTTGAAGATGGGATGTCGTGAGTGTGTTGTGTGTAGTTTAGTGTAGATCTTACAGAAAGTATTTTAAGTCTCATAAGACGGAAACGTAGTCACGAATTAGTGTGATACACTTCTTTGTGGCCTCATTCAACCGAATTATGGCACTTGAAAACTAACTTACATACACATGATAGTTAGATACACATGTTAGAAGTTAGATTATATTATTAATTACATCCAAACACGCAAACAACCAGAAAAACAAACATATAAATTGCATACAAAATTTATAGATCAAAGGGAGATAACTCCGGGTCAGGGGACATAATAGACAACGAAACACTAACTTAACAGTGAAATATAACTTTACACGCGGAAGCGAGATAGGTAAAGCCTGTCGCACACAGCTTGTGTAATGGTTGTTTAATATTATATGGGGGACATGAAGCAATTCATGTGTTGACCCTAAGAAAGTCAACTTTGTATGGGTAGTGAGTTAATTTACTATTTGAGGGCAGGTCTTATAAGACAACGGTCCGGTTCAGACATACCTCTAATTAATATAATATTGCGATTGAGAATAGGGCTCACGCCAACCAGACAAGTTTGTGGCGATTGCCAGTAGCCAAGTAAAGTGATACTACATTGTGACATTAGTCAGTAGAAGTCTATGGAGTTACCCAAAGCCAAGTTATCTACAGTCTTTGACAAAAATTAGTTACACTAATTTTTTAGAAACCTCTTGCGTCACAACCAATGAGTTAAAGTTGATGACGCAACACAGGAGGGGAGGGTGTGTGTCAAAGACTGAAATATGAGGTTAGAGGTCTGCCTCAAGATAGAATACCACCGGGAAGAGGGGTCAACATCAGATAGATTAGAGGGAACACAGTGCCCTGTATAAGGGCAGGGTAGGTGATAGAAAGGGAGACTATTAACTAGTCCTCTCATGAGACACGGAGGCGTCGACCAGATAGTTAGCACTACTGGTCACGACAGAAACACGCCTACGTGATAGCCACGATTGCCACTCAACAAGAGACAGCTAATGTAAGCGTGCCAGATGTAAAGGCACGCAAAAAGCCGAAGGACACCTCAAGATCCTTCCGCGTGCTGTGTAGCCACGCGAGTAAGAAAGTCAGACTGGGGACTGACTTTGTAGCGAGCACCTCGTCTAGTGTTGATAGGAGTTTTGTGTAACCAAATAGATAGAATTAGCATTAGGGTTTAGAAAACTAGTGATAGGCAATTCTGTGGCTTTGTGTGTGGTTTGATAGCGACTGTTATGTACTTATAAAGAGCCACCGGCAATAAAATGTATCATTTATTTCCTCTCACACGACTTGCAAGTTTCTTGTGTGGTGTGGGAGAAGTAATCTGATGATGCCTTACACATGGGTTGTTGACAGGCAAAGATTAATGTGGTGTCAGAAGTGTGGCTTGGACGAAAGTTCAAGCTAATACACTCACCCACGGCTCTCGGCTGAAGATTAATGTGGTGTCAGAAGTGTGGCTTGGACGAAAGAGCCAAGCTAATACACTCATCCACGGCTCTAGACTAAGTTTACAAATAGTGAAGTAGTGAATTTAATTTGTGTCAGTGACGGTTGACGTGTGCAGAACTAGGACAAGTTGCTGACGAAACTGTGCCTATCGTGACGAAATAATGCTTATTTGTGCTTAGTAAAATATTATATACTTAAATCATGTGTTTCTTCAAAGTTGTAAGTATTGATATTATTATTTTCTGTTATTTATTCATGTAATTATTTATTTATTTATGAATAACTATCAAATATGATTCTTGGCGGAGCGATACACAGCCAGCAACAATATCGATTTTAGCAAGCTAAAAATAGCGCTGCGCCTCTGACGTGTTACGATTGACAAGCAGTTGTTCTGCGCCATTGGCATTCAGCATCTGTATGTTTACAAATCGGTAATCTGCTGCCCGCCTGAATCAGTGCTTTATATTACCTATTATTTGTTGATTTGAGTTAGTAATTGAATATATTTGTTTATTTAAACAATATTAATATATTTTCGTTTATTTCAAAGCAGTTATTGAATTTGTTTTTCGTACTTTTTCTTGTGTTTACCGTCACGATGGCACTATTTTCGGCCATGCAAATTAGACTTGGTCTGCATAACACTTGCATAGATTAAACTAGGTTAGTGACGAAAGGCATAAACAGTTAGAACGAAGACAGGACATTGACAAGTTAATATTAAGTAAACTATATTCTGTTTTGTTCGTGGGCATGTCATTGTGATTAAAAAAATTGTCGAATAATATGTCGTTTGCTATTTGTTAATTGTTGCTGCTCTGTAAACCAGGATGAACAACAGCTGATTAGAAGATTGGTGTGTATGCCGAAGTGCCAAACAGGTGACCTAGATAGAAAACTCGTGGCGATACCGAAGCGCCAAACAAGGTGACCTGTGTTACCGGAGTGTGTTCATTGTTCTCGGGAACATTAAGTTGAGTATACTCAATATATTTGGCATGCAATGTGATTAATAGTGCATCTCTTTTTCAGCTTGTGATGCATTAGCATACTTTTGTGCTCTGTTTTTTCAGGATTAAATTTTTCAGGTCATATACAAAGAGTACAATTTGCAGTGCTCAGATATTAAGAAACCATAACATATCAAAGAAAAATAAGTGATTAAACAGTTCAGTGTAGATCAACGCTAGATAATTACCTAACATCATGGCTACGTTAGCTGATTTCGTAAAAGCAGGCAAAGAAATGCAATACACAGGTAAAGAGCTAGAAGAATATGCTGATAAGAAATTTAAAGAAGCAAAGGATGCAGAAAGAGACGAACGCGCACGAGAAAGACAACACCAGATAGAACTAGCTGAGATAACAAAACAAAAAGAATTACAGATTAAACAACAACAGTTAGAACAAGATAAGGAAATTAAACAGAAGGAATTAGAATTAAAGCAAAAGCAATTAGATCAGGAGAAAGAATTAAAACAAAAAGAATTAGAACTAAAGCAAAAAGAGATAGATGAAATGGCAAGAGTTAAGGAAAAACAAATTCAAGTAGAATCAGAGACACAGTTAAAGATGAAAGGTATGGATGTAGACTCACACGCAGAAATCTCCGCCACTAAACTAAAAAGTCAACAAGAGGAAAATAAGTTCAACAAATACAAAAATATTATCAAACCATATTGTAAAGAAGATTCCATATCAGCTTGGACTGAAAATGTCGAGTATCAGTTTAAATATCACCAAGTTCCAATAGACATGTGGGCTATGATTTATATGAAGAACCTAAGTGGTGAGCCCCTTAAAGTGATAGAATTAATACCATCAGATCTTAGATCTAACTATCAATACATCCATGATAGGATAATGCAACATTTTTTACTTGATGCCCCAGGGTATCAGGTTCAGTTCTCAAATTTAAAACCTAAACCTAGTGAGACTTTCATTGATTATGTCTCAAATGTTCAGAGTGTACTAAATAGGTGGCTGAAAGCAGCTAACATAGGAAAAGACTTTGATAGACTTAAAAATTTAATAGCCATGGATAAAGTCATATCCACTATACCATCTCCTTTTGCTAAATTTCTACAGCAGTCAGACATTGAGAACATAGAGCAGTTCGAAAAGAAAGGGTCTGCATATTTTTCTTCTAACAGAGATATTTTTAAGACCTCAAATGACTCTGAAGTAGTTTCCTTTGTGAAAGACCAACCGAAAAATTATCAAAGTAAGAGAAAACCCTTTCAGAAAATCGACAAGAAAGATAGGAAAGTATCAAAATGTATTTATTGTCAACTTTTGCATGACACTTATTCTATGTGTGACAAATCGCCAAATTATCCGGCGCATCTTGAAAATGTTATCAAGAAGCAACAAAACAAAAGATCTGCATACAGGCGTGCAATCAAATGCTTCTTTTGTTCCAGCTACAGCCATTATTCAAATAAGTGTCTAGGCCGCCAACGTATGAAAGCCAACAATGCTATTTTGATTGATACATCTTCTGATAGTGGTAGTGAGACTGAGTGTGAGATTGAAAATGATTTACCTGTTAACCAATCTGAAGATGTGTGTTGTGTAAACGATATATTAAGTTTTGACAGTTGTGAACGATGTCACCAATTTCATGCAGACGGAAAATTAGAATGTGGGCATTTTGTAACATCCTCCGTAGAGAATGCAAATGCAGTTATAGCCTCCAGAGGCAATCTATTGTTTCACTCTGCGATGGTCAATGATAAGCCATGCCGATGTTTGCTTGACAGTGGGAGCTCTATTATTGGTGTGAAAAAGGAACTTGTTAATCCAAAGGATTATACTGGTGACTCTGTAAAATGCCGGACTTTTTCTGGTAATATAGAAACCTATCCTCTGGCAAGAGCCCATATAAACACCCCGTTCCTTTCTGGTACCTTTACTTGTGCAATACTAGACAACCCTTGTGCTGAGTTAATTCTTGGGTGTCTGCCCTAGCTAAAGCACTGTACTAATGAAGAAATATCTGTCTGGGAGGAGAAGAATGGTTTCACTAAAGTAAACAGTGCAGATATCCTCGGACATCACAGTCCCAACAAAGGTGCTAGACCCGTAACACTTGAAACTGGTCAATACATAATGGTGCTACTACCAGACAAGCATAATGAAAGGTTAACTTCATGGCAAGGGCCTTTCAAGGTGATACAACAACTTTCAGATGTTGACTATGAAATATCAATAAACGGACACTTAAAGATATTCCATGTCAACATGCTGAAACCTTACTTTTCATGACAACAGACAGAAGTAGAGACAGACGAACAAAGTGCACCCACATCTAGTGATCAGACGACAGACATACACAACGCAACTACACTAGTTAGCGAGACTGGCATATCCGACGCTATCCATACACCTAGTGAGCTTACAGAATACGCACTTAGCACCACCACCGTACTGAATCAGGTAGACGACGACGGAATGGAACTACCTGTTCCCATTGTAAACAAAATTGCCACATTAGATAGCATACAGATAGAACAGGGACTAACAGACAGTCAACGACGACAATTAGTAGAATTAGTGACGGAATACAAAGACATATTTTCTGACATTCCAGGTAGGACGGACAGAATCGAACACTCCATTCTTCTTTCGGACTCTAAGCCTATTAAATGCAGGCCGTACTCAATCCCACTTAGCTATAGGGAAAATCTAAATAAGGAAATTCTTAATTTAGAAGCTAGTGGGATCATCCAGAAATCCACTTCTGAGTACTCTTTTCCAATCGTCCTAGTTAAGAAAAAAGACTCCACAATTCGTCTGTGTGTGGACTATCGAAAACTCAACAACGTCACTAAGATCGACGCAGAACCAATTCCTTCCTGCGAAGATCTTATCCTTGACATGTCCACCTCCAAAATCTTTTCTAAATTAGATCTTACTAAGGGATATTGGCAGGTCCCTATGCAGACTCAATCCATTCATCTTACTGCTTTTTCAACACCTTTAGGACTTTACGAGTGGCGTTTTCTTCCTTTCGGACTTCGAAATTCTCCTGCCACTTTCGTACGCTTAACTAGAGATCTACTACATGGAGTGACGAATACAGTGACTTATATAGATGATATATGTGTCCATACTGATGACTGGACAACACACTTACTGAAACTAAGACATGTCTTTGATAGGTTGCGACTCTTCGGTCTCACTGTCAAACCGAGCAAAGTTGAATTGGGCCTAAAAGAAATTGACTTTTTGGGTCATGTCATTTCACAAGGTCAACTTAAGACTGACAATAGAATTATTACAAAAATTATGAACCTGACCATGCCTACCACAAAGAAGCAGGTCAGAAGCCTTTTGGGACTAGTAAATTACTATAGCAAATTCATACCAAATTTAGCGGAGATTACAAGTGTATTTTCCAATGTTTTAAAAGCATCTGTAAAATTAGATATCAAAGATGCATTATTAATTTCTGCATTGTCAAAATTGAAAATCTTGTTTAGTAATGTACCAATCCTCCGCTTGCCTAATCCTAGGCTCGTTTATTATCTTAGGACAGATGCCAGCAGAATCTCCATCGCTGCAGTATTAGGCCAATTTTATGATGGCATCTTCCACCCGATTTGCTACGTAAGCCGTAAGATCACACCTGCTGAGTCCAGATATTCCATATCAGAGTTGGAAGCCCTAAGCGTCATCTATGCGGTGAGAAAGCTCCATCGATTTCTGGCGGGTTTTCACTTCATTGTCCAGACTGACAACTCCCCAATCACGGTCATACAGAGTGGTGTGCATCGGAATGACCGTATATACAGGTGGTCGCTAATACTACAAAATTACACCTTTAGTATAGAGCATATTAAGGGTAAGGACAACATCCTGGCTGATACCCTTAGTCGACCATCTGAGGTAGAAATACCAGATATTCCACATAAGAGTGTAGAGTAATAGATGTTAACTTAGTACAGTAAAATATTCTATGTGAAATATGTTACAAATACATAGACATTATGTGCTGAACTAGGTACTAAGAACATTGAATTACTATGTGTCCGTAGACATCAAAATAAGAACTTTGCTCTGAGAACAAATATATCACCTTGTGAACGAGGACAGCTCATTACTTGCGAAGCTCCATATGTGTTCCAGTGAATCATTTGTGTTAAGCAGAGAAAAACAGTGTCAGAACATTACATAAATACAGACACGAAAACTGCGGTCTACGACACAAGCGAACTCTACAGGTGCAATACCCATAAGACACAAGTGTGACTGTGTAATGTATTTAATATACCCAGGACAATTGTATAGATAGTATGCCAATGAAAGCATTTTCTGAACATTAAGGGCAACGACTAACCTGAGGTATTTAAATACCATGTATATAAATACTCATTGTGATATGTATTATAACGTTTTAATATAGTAACAAATTATAGGTAGATTAGATCATCTTAATTTATATTTAGATTTAGACAAGATAATAGTTTTCATTTTTTTTGGGGTTTAGATAGATTATTAATTTACCCACTTATTTAGCTTAAAAGTAGATTAGGATAGTAATTTAACATAACAACAACTAAGTAGAAACTAGAATAATAAATTTAGATAGTAATAGTACCATTTACTTTATTACATTTCACTTTGTTTCATTTCATTTCAGTTCATTCCATCTTAATGATCCAATCCATTTAACAAACGTTATCATTTAGTAGTATGATTAGTTTACACCGTAATAGGATAAAAAGATTATACAATTAAACATACATCATTCACATCATTTAGATTAAGAATATCAATCATATAGTTTTTTTCATTTAAAAACATTAGTTATAATTGTGTTATATTTCACATCACCCATATTAGAAAGGTACGTAACTTATTACATTTCACATTACCCATTTCATAAAGGTACATAACTCATCTCACATCAATTCCAGTTTAAATAGTTAGATTACATCCCTTAAATTAGATAAATATTAAGATTCATGTAAGCATATCTTAGGATTAATGTGGCAATATAGATTAAAATAGTTAACACATTAAATACACATTTATAGAAGTAGTATTAGTATGTCAGTATTTAGAATATTATTACAGTAAAATATAGTTAGTCATAATACCAGGGTATAAACCATCAACCCGTGCTCTTACATGTAAATATGTTGTATATACGTGACTTGTGCAACAATTGACGCACAGTCATGAAGCTCAACTCTGTCAAACTGAGCCAAACTTGTACAGTGTCACTCTAAGGTTTTAGATAACTATGAAGGTAAAAGATGTGTGACAGAAATGAGGGTAAAAGATGTGTGACAGAAGTGTGAAAGTGAGAGCGAATGTAGAATTATACAAGAGAGAGTGAGATCGGTCAGCGGATTTTTCTGCCGCTCAACGCGACTTTTTATTTTTTGTCGCCGTCAAATGTTGGTTTCGATGTTGAAGATGGGATGTCGTGAGTGTGTTGTGTGTAGTTTAGTGTAGATCTTACAGAAAGTATTTTAAGTCTCATAAGACGGAAACGTAGTCACGAATTAGTGTGATACACTTCTTTGTGGCCTCATTCAACCGAATTATGGCACTTGAAAACTAACTTACATACACATGATAGTTAGATACACATGTTAGAAGTTAGATTATATTATTAATTACATCCAAACACGCAAACAACCAGAAAAACAAACATATAAATTGCATACATATTTTATAGATCAAAGGGAGATAACTCCGGGTCAGGGGACATAATAGACAACGAAACACTAACTTAACAGTGAAATATAACTTTACACGCGGAAGCGAGATAGGTAAAGCCTGTCGCACACAGCTTGTGTAATGGTTGTTTAATATTATATGGGGGACATGAAGCAATTCATGTGTTGACCCTAAGAAAGTCAACTTTGTATGGGTAGTGAGTTAATTTACTATTTGAGGGCAGGTCTTATAAGACAACGGTCCGGTTCAGACATACCTCTAATTAATATAATATTGCGATTGAGAATAGGGCTCACGCCAACCAGACAAGTTTGTGGCGATTGCCAGTAGCCAAGTAAAGTGATACTACATTGTGACATTAGTCAGTAGAAGTCTATGGAGTTACCCAAAGCCAGGTTATCTACAGTCTTTGACAAAAATTAGTTACACTAATTTTTTAGAAACCTCTTGCGTCACAACCAATGAGTGAAAGTTGATGACGCAACACAGGAGGGGAGGGTGTGTGTGTCAAAGACTGAAATATGAGGCCAGAGGTCTGCCTCAAGATAGAATACCACCGGGAAGAGGGGTCAACCTCAGATAGATTAGAGGGAACACAGTGCCCTGTATAAGGGCAGGGTAGGTGATAGAAAGGGGGACTATTAACTAGTCCTTTCATGAGACACGGAGGCGTCGACCAGATAGTTAGCACTACTGGTCACGACAAAAACACGCCTACGTGATAGCCACGATTGCCACTCAACAAGAGACAGCTAATGTAAGCGTGCCAGATGTATCGGCACGCAAAAAGCCGAAGGACACCTCAAGGTCCTTCCGCGTGCTGTGTAGCCACGCGAGTAAGAAAGTCAGACTGGGGACTGACTTTGTAGCGAGCACCTCGTCTAGTGTTGATAGGAGTTTTGTGTAACCAAATAGATAGAATTAGCATTAGGGTTTAGAAAACTAGTGATAGGCAATTCTGTGGCTTTGTGTGTGGTTTGATAGCGACTGTTATGTACTTGTAAAGAGCCACCGGCAATAAAATGTATCATTTATTACCTCTCACACGACTTGCAAGTTTCTTGTGTGGTGTGGGAGAAGTAATCTGATGATGCCTTACACATGGGTTGTTGACAGTGCCTTAAAAAAAAAAAGTCGCTTAAAAGTCGACAGGGTCGACTTCATTGCACCGGGTTTTATCCCATATGGCTCGGTTTCTTACCGCAGCGCGAAAAGCGTCGCACAAAGCACGAACTCCGTAGCTGTAGCGACGACCCACAGGAGTCTCTGAAAAATGTAACTTCGCACTTAAGAATATGTCGTCATCTGTCTTCTTGCATAAACTCATAATGACAACAACCTTTATTTTTCTTTCCACCTCTTTCTCGCTTTTTTTTTCTATACCTTTCTCCTCTCTCTCACACGATCGTTCGCTCGCTTACATTTGAAAGTCCTCATTTGTCTTCCTGCCATAACATTATCCCAATAACTTTCTTTCTCTCTCTCTCTCTCTCTCTCTCTCTCTCTCTCTCTCTCTCTCTCTCTCTCTCTCTCTCTCTCTCTCTCTCTCTCTCTCCTCTATCTCTCTTCCTCCCCCTTCCTTTCTCACTTAAGAACACACCCTCGCCTGTCTGCCAATCAGAAAGTTATACCTCTCTCTCTCCCTCACTTAAGAACACACCGTCATCTGTCTGCCTGTCATAAAGTTATACCTGTAAAAATCTCTCTCTCTCTCTCACACACACACACTTAAGAACATGCCCTTGCCTGTCTGCCTGTCAGAAAGTTATCCATCTCTCTCTCTCTCTCTCTCTCTCTCTCTCTCTCTCTCTCTCTCTCTCTCTCTCTCTCTCTCTCTCGTCATGACACATCTTGTTGATGAGAAATAATCTACATGGATTGGTAGAAAGAATGTATGTGCAGAGAGAAGTGCAAACAAAAATATATGTGAAGCAGAAAAGAAAACAACACATTTTTTAAAGTCTGAATTTAAAATCCTTTATTATCACTATCAAATAACACGTTACTTTTAATTACATGAACAGCACAAGCAAAGAAAAATATAGAAAAATGTGTGTAATAACAATAATAAAGTATAATAATTGAATTTACAAATAGTTTAAACAACACACTTATAGCTAATGGAGATGGGAGATTATGTGGGTGGGTGAGGAATTTGTGTGCGGGATATGTGCGTTGGCGGGGAGATGTGTGTGTGTGTGTTGGATGTGTGGTTGAGGGATGTGTGTTTGGCTGGGTGGTTGGAGGTGTGTGGGTGGAGGATATGTGGGTGGGTGGGGAGATGTGTGTAGGTGGGGAGATGTGTAGGTGTGAGGATGTGGTGGATGGGTGGAGGCATGTATGTGTATCTGGGTTGTGTGTGTGGTTGGGTGGGGGAGTTGGGGTGAATGGGGGATGTGTGGGTGGGTGGTGGATGTGTCTCATAACATGGTAATATGCATTGTTTATGTTTACAAAATTCATTTGACAATGTTTTTTCCTTTGCACTATTGATGAACAAAAGATGAGTGATTGGAAGGGCTGAATGTAAGACGGGCCTGCGTGCCCAATTTGTGGTGGTACTTCAATGAACTGTTTTGCATGCGCAATAAAAGCAAACTGCAATCTATCAATAAATGTATAGGAGTGGCAGTGCACTTTGCAACAGACCTGTATAAGTTATTTGCATATCCTTTACAGGACGTCGCAATCAAATCCTAGCAATTTTGGCTGTATGTATTTCTTGGCAAGTTTATGTTCAGTAGGTTGCCAATGCTTTCCGACTGACTGACACTCAAACCTTTTGTATTAAAACCAATGCAAGAGTGTCTTATAGAGGTATAGTGACAACGAGTTAAGTCTGCTGATATCCCACTGCCACACAAGTCAACTCCATCTCTCCATATCGTATAGACTGGGGACAAGAGAATCACACCGAAGACTTCATCAACAAACAATAAACAAGAAAACAACTCGGGCCTAAGAAAAACAATCTGATCAACAGAACAAGTTCCATTCCTAATTTTTGTGTTCATCAAATTACTTTTAAGATTGACTTAAGTTCTACTTGTTTTCTTGTTCGCCGATGAAGACTGGACCAAACAGAAGCCTGTATCTGTGCACATGTTTTCCCTGTACACCTTCCTAGTTATATTTGGTCTCTGACTCAGATCCCTGGGTTCAACTCCATACTTGTAGGTCAGCATGGCCGAATGGATAAGAACACGTGTTCTTAAACATCCGGTGTGCTGATGCCGAGGTAAGGGGTTCAACCCCTACACCGGGCAGTTTGACCAAAATGCTGACCTATCGTCCTTGCTTGGAGATGTAAATTACAAGTACCTCTGAAGTCGGAGTGCATTCACTTGATGGCAAGGGACACTGTTAATAGGGGAAGCTAATCCACATGCAAAGTTCAATCCAGCATTACTTGAAATAGTGTGTATGGACTACGCTTGAGTTCAAAGCGAGCGAGCGCAAATAAAAAATAAAAAACATGCTTCAGAGAATTTTCAATCAAACCCACAGCAGCCTGATGGACATGCTGATGGAAGCTGAGGGCAACAAACAGTTCACAGAGGCACCACCAACAACAAACCCAACTTTGATGTCACCTAACTAGAATGCTCACTTCTCAACTGACAGGCATGTCACACCCACCCCCCCCCCCCCCCCCCCCCCAAAAAAAAAAAAAAAAAAAAAAAAAAAGAAAACTACAAATGGCATAGATATTTCAACAAGGAACAATCTACTGTGTTAAATGCCTCACAATATCGTACATAAGAAAATTGGATCCTTTATTTTGGGGGAAAACAAGTTTGTTTTGTTGAGAAAGCACAAACACTTATTGTCTTCGTATGACAAAGGTCAAGCATGGCTAGCGATTGATATACAGAAAACATGCTTACATTTAGCTTTTTAAAAACGGGAATATGCCATATGAGCATGAGTAATACTTGAGTGAAGTAAACGTATGGGTGGCATCCATGTTTGGATAGGTGGCATCCATGTTTGGATGGGTGGCATCCATGTTTGTGAAACAGAGGTGAAAACAGGAGCAAGAACAACTTACTTCTGGTACGGTGATGTGAGGAGAAAGGGACAATAATATACAGACATGTAGCATCAACAAAGAAGTTAGAATCCAGCAAAACCAAACAGCAAAAACACTAATCCAACAAACAAAATTCCTAAGTGTAGCAAAAACTTCCAGTGCACTAAAACCCAATCAACCAAAAACTAATCCACCAAAAACTTCTAGTATACTAAAAACTAATTTACCAAAAACTTCTAGTGCACTAAACACCCAGGAAAATCTCACATCTAAACCTAGAATTGTGGCTTATCCTGTAGATAAAATAAAAACCAACAAAAATACTATTAGGGAAAGACAAGTCAAACATCTCAACATGATGACCCAACAAGACAACACCAAGTCGTTCTACGTAAGACAGACAACACTTTTGTACTTGTGACGAATAGACAGAAGATGCAACATCCTGACACTTATTCATTAGATTCACTTATATCACACATCACTGTCAGAGTCTAAAGTATTGCCAGCAGAGATGCAGGGACATCGTTACGCCCGCCAGGCGAATAGTTCCTAGCGGGGATGCCGTAACATCGTTACGCCCGCCAGGCGAGTATTAGTTACCTGTCTGAGAGGTTGCTGGCTGACGAGACAGCCAGCGGTCAGGCAAGGACAAAGCAGGACGCACGCAGGCCTCGTGAAGCCACTTCAGGTGGGCAAGCGCGTTGCGAGAAATAGCCAGACAGCTCTGGGACTCGGACTCGACTGGACGTATGATGGGAGAAAGGCTTGTGTAGTTCTGTGGCCCGAAAGTCGAGTGCTTGTACATCTTGTGAGATAGACTGTAAGCTGTGGGTTGCTTGTAAGTGTATTGTTATAACTTATGTATTGTAATGATCATCTCTAGATCGTGATCTGTAAATAAATCCATCGAAACTTCGTGTCGTTGAGTCTCAAGTCAAATCACGTTGTACTTGTACTGTCTCACATGTGTTAGGTTAACGAGCCTGGTTTAAGACCCTGACAATCACAAGCAAACACAACATCTCAACACTGATTTGTCTAACATGGAGGATGTCATAGAAGAAACCCCCAAACAGGACATCCTGATTGTGCTAGGAGACTTCAACGCAAAAATAGGTAGAGAGCAAACTCATAAAAAAGTTGTCGGTATGCAAAGCCTACATACAACTTCAAATGATAATGGATGGAGAGTCATCAACCTGGCAGAAGCCAAAGGACTGCAGATTAGCAGTACCAGACTGCAAAGAAAGGATATACACAAACAAACTTGGAAATCATGTGACAAGAGAAACTATAATCAAATAGATCATATTTTAATTAACAAAAGAAATGCATCAAACATACAAGTTAGAAGCTATAGAGGAGCTGATTGCCACAGCGACCACTTCCTCGTTGGGGCAAAATTTAAAATAAAACTTAAGAGAGCTTTCTATGCTAAACTACAAAGGTTACATCCAACATATAACAGAGAAAAACTGCAAGAAATTACAGTCAAAGAGAAATTTGCAGATGAAATAAAATGTAAACTTGAAATTCTACAAAACCCGTTGCAGGAAAGTGTTGACCAAACTTGGATGAACATTAAGAATACAATTCAATCTACTGCAGAAGAATGTCTCGGTATGTTAACAAAGGATCTCTTCATTGAGTAAACACTTCTAACAATACAAAAAAATTTATTACAAAAAAAAAAGCAAAAAAAATTTCATTTTGACAAGGCACGGACGTTGGCAAAGTGAACATTCTGCTGTGTTTCGTATTTACCGGTACCCAATGAGGCCCTGTAAGGGAGACTGTTTACACCTAAGAGTTATCATTCACTGCGGAACTATTTGGGACCGTCAATCGGAAGAGTGCCCACAAATGTATACAACAACATCAAACTAATGTCTTTAATTGTATTATTTTGTTTGTTAACCTGGCTATGCTACAGTGACCATCTTTACCAGAAAAACCTGCCCACATTTGAAACAACCGTCAACATCGGGTATCCTCCTGATTCAAAACAGTCAGCCGCAGCAACTGACAATAGAACTGTTTGTGAATTTGGGTGATTGACAATAGCCGCTGTTTGTGAGCGCGGATAGGTCACAATAGAAATAACATGCAGCGTTGTAAAATGTCAAGGTACGTAAGGAACCCATTTTCAAGCATCAATGTGTATTGGGTATATGGTGCTAACTCCATACTTCTGGACCAATAGACACTCACTGGATGATGTGACCAGCATCGTACCAGCTGCTTTTATTTCCCAGACTATTTATTGGTATCCAGTTTTAAGTTGGGTCAACCTGGGAGACAATAAGCAAAATTCCTACCTGATGGGGACTATAACAGTTGACCATCTGTTGATATGTATACCCATACTGAAATATCCAAATATGCATGTGTCCGCACAATGACAGATAATAAATAGCATATTCACACCTAGAAAAGCTGGGAATGAAAAAAGGGTTTATGGCAGAAATAAAAAAGAGGCAAGTGAAATATTTTGGCCAATTTTAAAAGACATAAGACTCTTATTAAAACAATACTGGAGGACAAAGTTGAGGGCAAGCGAGCAAGAGGTAGACAACGATACAAGTGGGAAGATAACACCAAGAGATGGACGAACGTCAGTCTGATAGAATGTACAACCAAGGCAAGAGACAAACAGTTTTGGAGATCCATTGTATTCAAACTTCATTGTGGAGACGGAACGTGATTGATTGATTGATTGATTGATTGATTGATTGATATTCACACCAATCACATAAATTTTTGTTTAAGTTGCATATCCCTTACAGGACGTTGCATTCAACACCAGCATTTTTCAGCTCTTGGTGATGGTCTTGGCAAGATTACGCTCAGTAGGTTGCCGTTGTTATCGGAGCGACCAGCTCACATACCCCGTGAGTAACCATCGCGACGTAATCCGCTGCCGAATCTTGCGCAGCTGTGTTCCTCACGTGGATATACGGGATTACGGAGAAAACCGCATAAAACAAATGTGAAATTTGGACATTATTCAAACCACACTTAGGCATAATCAACACCTGTAATATTAAACGGTTGAGGAGAGCTGCCAACTTAACTATCCGAAACTGAATAAGAAATGATGTTATCAGACAGACAGTGTGATCAACGCCTTGTGCCACATATATTGAAAGGCAGAAGATCAAATGGTTTGGCCATCTCCTTTGAAAGCAATACCATGCACTGACACTATATCAAAGAAGATCTGATACGAGAGCAAGAGGACGCCCGAGAAGAAAATGGATTGACCACATCAAAGACATTGTACAATCACAGGGAATGACCCTATCCAGTGCCACCCTTTTGGTGCTAGAGGGTCAACTATTCTTCATCACGGCGTTTGATGGCAAAGGTGGAAGATGATGATGCTGATGACCACCAGCCTAGCAAGCAGGCATGCTATTCACTTCGTTACCATGGCTCCCACGCTGTGTTTTTTAATGCACAGTTTTCTCCTTGGTAGTTAGTTACTTAGTTAGTCGAGGTTCCAACTTCACGGCAACGGGTCGTCTCCGTTATGCTCCGTTCCTGTGCCAGTGAATATCACACAAAATGCTAACCACTGTCCAATGTGAAAAGTGGAACAGACAGGAGTCTCGGCAATCCAACAGCCCGCACAGGTATACTGTGCATAATGCCGCAGCCAGAATGCCAACCAAAATTACTCCACGAAAACCACAGTTAATCGTCGATGGAATCGGCAGTCACCAGAAAGACCTCATTGACCCGTGTTTTCTCAAATGGCTCTGTCTCTATCTGCAGGACGACCCGCCGAAAGCGTCGCATTAAGCACGAACTCCGCAGCTGCAGCGCGGACTCCCAGGAGTCTCCTGAAAAATGCACTCGTGAATCGAAAAGGCAAATCAGTCAATTCAGCAACAGCCGGTAGCCATTGTTCCGAACATGCAGGTCACTGTACAAACAAAAGCGGACATGTAGAAGCATTCCACATGAATATCACAGCTCACAGAGTCGCGCCACACATTCAGTCAGTAGCAGGGCGACGGAACCATATACTACCAGTCCAAAAGGAGGAAAATGCGAAATGCAAACCGCAGCCACACAGATAAATATTCCAGAGGCCATAGCGGTTCATTGCCTAACCGCCATGCTGGGGTAAAACAAGTTCATCATCCTCAGGAGAGATAATTGACTTTAGTGATACGCATGGCACTATCTGTGTGTGTGATACCCATGCCACTCTCTGTGTGATACACATACCACTATCTGTGTGATACACGTCGCACAATCTGTGTGTGATACACGTCGCACAATCTGTGTGTGATAGACATGGCACTATCTGTGTGTGATACACTTACCACTATCTGTGTGTGATACACATGATACTATCTGTGTGTGATACACATACCACTATCTGTGTGTGATACACATACCACTATCTCTGTGTGATACACATGCCACTAGCTGTGTGTGATACACATACCACTAGCTGTGTGTGATACACATGCTACTATTTGTGTGTGATACACATGGTACTATCTGTGTGTGATACAAATACAACTATCTGTGTGTGATACACATACCACTATCTGTGTGTGATACACAACGCACTATCTGTGTGTGATACACACGCTACTATTTGTGTGTGATAAACATGGTACTATCTGTGTGTGATACACATACCACTATCTGTGTGTGATACACAACGCACTATCTGTGTGTGATACACATGCTACTATTTGTGTGTGATACACATACCATTAACTGTGTGTGATACACACACCACTATCTATGTGTAATACACATACCACTATCTGTGTGTGATAAAATACCACTATCTGTGTGTGATACGCATACCACTATCTGTGTGTGATACGCATACCACTATCTGTGTGTGATACACATACCACCTTCTGTGTGTGATACACATACCACCATCTGTGTGTGATACACATACCACTATCTGTGTGATACACATACCACTATCTGTGTGATACACATACTACTATCTGTGTGATACACATACCACCATCAGTGTGTTATACACATACCACTATCTGTGTGATACACATACCACTATCTGTGTGATACACATACCACTATCTGTGTGATACACATACCACTATCTGTGTGATACACATACCACTATCTGTGTGATACACATACCACTAGCTGTGTGTGATACACATACCACTATCTGTGTGTGATACACATACCACTAGCTGTGTGTGATACACATACCACTATCTGTGTGTAATACACATACCAATATCTGTGTGTGATACACATACCAATAGCTGTGTGTGATACACATACCACTATCTGTGTGTGTGTGATACACATACCACTAGCTGTGTGTGATACACATGGTACTATCTGTGTGTAATATGGCCAATATCTGCCTGTGTTAAAAACATGCCACTATCTGTGTGTGTTATACACATGGCATTATCTGTGTGTGATAAACTATATGTGTGTGATACACAATCTGTATGTGGTACAAATCTGTGTGTGTGATTAACATGCTATCTGTGTGATACACATGCCACTATCTGTGAGTGATACACAATCTGTGTGCATGATAAAAATGCCAATAACCATGTATGGCAGTTTCGATCATCATTCAGGAAATAGGTTTCAGCTGATATTGTCTTTTTCAGTTGCCGTGAAGAAGTAATTGACATCATCATCAATATTGGTGGTTGTTGAAACGGTGGGTTTAGTAGTAGTAGTAGTAGTAGTAGTAGTAGTAGTAGTAGTAGTAGTAGTAGTAGTAGTAGTAGTAGTAGTAGTAGTAGTAGTAGTAGTAGTAGTAGTAGTAGCAGGAGCAGCAGCAGCAGCAGCAGTAGTAGCAGTAGTAGTAGCAGCTGCAGCAGTACTTACTGTACTGGCAGCTGTCGTCTTTATGGGCGATAGGTATTGTGATAAAAAAGACATATCCCCTCCATAGCACAAAGCCTGGGCTGAATTATAGAGACCATGTGTTGCCCATGCAGCATGATCCCTCTCTTGGCCTGCCATGTTTACTCCAGACAAAAGGCCAATACATCTGCAGTAAGACAATCTACCGAATCAGCAAAGCAGTGCTCTAACTGCCCGCCTGTCGGTGCTTCGATACTAGACCAGTTGCCGACCAAGGCTTAAGGCTTGGCATGCCCTGCCATAAAATTTAGTCTTTAGGTTCCATTTCCTCGCAAGAGGATGAGGCTTATACCCTCCCAATTGCGCTACTTCGCCCGAAGCCGTTGGCACAATGTGTGGTGTCAGATTTGGTGAGCGCCGCCCAACATTAGACGCTAGAAGAAAGCAGGTATGATCGTCTACTGTAGCTCAGTCATATCTAAGACATGACTAACAGCAGCAGTATTAATTTTTACAAAATTGTTTGCATATCCTTTACTGGACATTGCTGTTAACATCAGCATCTTTCAGCTGATTGTTGATTTCTTGGCAAGATTACGCTCAGTAGTTTGCCATTGCTTTCTGAACGGCCCGCTCACACACTCCGTAAGTTACCGACGCGATTCGAACCACTGCTGATTCTCGCCGTCGTCACGTTACTTACGAGAGTATACGAGATTACGGAGAAAACCTCTAGGCCAGGAAGCCGGCAGCAGTATTAATATTAGTGTTAATAGCAGAAGCAGTCGTAGTAGCAATAGTAGGAACAGAGGTAACAGTGATAGTAGTATTATTATTATTAGTAGTAGTAGTAGTAGTAGTAGTAGTAGTAGTAGTAGTAGTAGTAGTAGTAGTAGTAGTAGTAGTAGTAGTAGTAGTAGTAGGAGCAGCAGCAGCAGCAGCAACAGCAGCTGCAACAGCAGTAGTGGTAGTAGTAGTAACAGTTGTATCAGCAGTAGTAACTGCAATAATAGTCTTGGTTTTACAAGTTGTAACATAGCAACAAAAGGAATATTATGTATTACTATTACTATTAATATTTTGAGTAGTAGTAGCAGCAGCAGCAGCAGCAGTAGTAGCAGTAGTGGTAGTATTAGCAGCAGTAGCGCCAGTAGTAGTAGTAGCAGCAGCAGTAGCAGCAGCAGCAGCAGTAGCAGTAGTAGTAGTAATAGTAGTAGTAGTAGTAGTAGTAGTAGTAGTAGTAGTAGTAGTAGCAGTAGTAGTAGTAGTAGTAGTAGTAGTAGTAGTAGTAGTAGTAGTAGTATTTGTTGTTGTTGTTGTTGTTGTTGTTGTTGTAGAAGCAATAGTAAGAGACAATCAGCAGCAATTATAGTAGCAATACTGGTTATATTAGGTAAGCAGTAGTAGCAGCTGCAGCACTACATTTGCGTTGGTTGACTGGGCGCAAGCGTTACAACTTAAGTTGACTAGAATGGCTGGAGGATGCATTGCCGGAGAAGGCCACTGATCACGAGTACATTGTATAGCCTTGCCGTGGCCTTTGTTATGTCTTTCACACTTGTCGCCTTTTCGATGGCGCCTGTTTGTGTATTATTTTTGTGAGATTATGGATGCATTTTAGACTGTAAATATTATGTTGATGGGAACTGCTCAATAGTCTCAAAAACTCGTGATTCGTTTCGCTGTAATGGTTTTTAATTATATCCGTTTTGTTCGTTATATCTGATTTGAAAAATAAATGATATATGCTGAGATGAAATAATCTGATTCGTTTAAACGTATTTTTTTCTGAGCTTGCATGGCAATGTAATAGACCGTGATCTTTAAAAACATATAATTAGCAAACATCACCAACAACACTTTACGATAGATATTAGATATCTCAACAGGAAAACACGCAGTGCACAAAGAGAGAAACACGAATTTATAATAACTTACTTTTCCACCGGTATATAAGTCTTAGTGAATTGTTCGTGGCTGTATAGATTCACATTTCTGAAGCTACCAAGTTGTCGCAACCAGTAATTACTTTATTTGTCAGTGTGTTAAAGGTAAAACAGAAATAGACCATTCTGAATGTGTTGAGGCGTATTTGGTATATCGCGATAGACCTATATTCGGCACTAGATAGGTGATGTGGTCAATATTACCCAGGTCGCTTTTACTTCCCAGAACATTTCCTTGTTGTCATTTTTGACCAGGTCTTGCTGGGAACCCTGGTCAATTAAACAAATTGACCTTGATGGGGATTCCAATAAACGACCATGGGGTCGACAGGGCAGCTTGCGATCCACTGCTCTACCACGGCTCTCCGCTTGTGTGTAGTAAATGCGAAGCATTTCAACATCTGATTCACAAGATTGCTTGGTTATTCTGATCTTGAGAAATTTCTGTCGAGAAGCTTTAGAAAAGTATCTTATCTTAATTATAATCAAGGCTCAGAAAGCAGGTTGAAGGAGATGGTAACATAGGTAGAATGGAACCACAGTTAGCAAATCGAGCTATTGATTATATACCTGTGTGGGTGGAAAAGAGAGTTAATCAGTCTTCAGGAGTTCCTGTTCAGTCGACAGGTCATATTAGGCAGAGCTCGGTGATCTCGAAACAACTGCGTACCATCTGTCATAAAGTTAAGAAAGAAAAGTAGACGAAAACGAAACGATAACACCGATTTCTTATTTGCTCGGTTTGAACTCAAGCGTAGTCCATATATGTGCTATTACTTATTGTCAACAACTTAACTTTGACAGGCATACAAGGATTCCTCTTTTGTACCACACGAAATTAGAACGTACAAAAGGATACAAATATAATACAATTTTATTAGCTAGTTGTACAGTAGCTCTGCGAGCGGATAACCACATAGGTAATACCCATCATGGTATATCGCGATGATGTTATGTGAAAGGTGATATCGATGGTAATATCTATCGAAGCTAAGTCTAAGTGACAACAATTGCTATTGTCCTTTTTAAGCAACAAAGTATTCACAGCGAATACATCAGTCTGTCTCCTACGCTGTCGAGTCGCGGTCTGGCGATCTTCGTGGCGTGTCCAGCCACGAGCAGTTGACTCTTCGTGCATCAGCTAGTTAGTAACTGGTCAACTGGTTAGAGTTATTAGTGTTTCGATGACACTTCTCGTGATGCGGGTTTCCCCACTATATTTTGGGCAACTCCAGCTCACGTCTTACAGTGTCCCCTTTTTGGACACGAGTGCGTCCAGTCGGAGAACTATTTATAGTTCTCACTCGTGCTTCTGTCCCTTCTGTCCCTATTGCCTAGATAGCTATGTTCTCCTGATCCTGTCAAAGTCTATTTCCATAGTTCTACTTCTATCGTATCTATTAGGTCACTTGCAGCTCTTTGACACTTATAGTGACTGTTTTTTGCGTGTGGATTAGCTTTCCTTATTACCAGTGTCCATCGCCCCCACTCGAACCCACTCCGACCTCTGAGGTACGTGTAATTTACGTCCTCAAGTCAAGGACGAGAAGTCAACATTTATAGTCCAACTGACCGGTGTAGGAGTTCAACCTGCTACCTCGTCATCGGCACACTGGAAGTTTAAGAACGAGTGCTCTTATCTATTGGGCTATATTGACCTCTAATCGAGACACCTAGCAATTAGGTAGTTTCAGCCAGTTTTATGCAAACATAAAGATTTCATTCTAAATTTACGAATACCGTGGGGATAACAAATGTCCGCTATCGAACAATGCCAGTGATATGTGTTTTAAGTATTTCAGTCAATGTATTATTAAATTACTCCCTTCATACGATATATAACTCTGCGGTATGCACCTGACGAGATGCAGCGAAATATGCCAGGCAATAAATCGTGCAACATATTGTTTGTGGTTTGTGTGTTTACATTCACTAAAGGAATATATTGTATTGAAACATATATTTATATAGAAAGAAGAACACATTAATTAAGAAATACAGTTTAAGTAGCCGTTGTGTTCTTTTCGTTAATAATCTTACAGAAAGGTGCTGGGCAAACATGTAAATGTTGTAGTGTTCAAAATGCTAATCATTCTTTTTTTTTCCCCAGATACTAATTGAGATGGCACATTATATTGCGTGCATTCTTGCATGTTTTCTATGTCTGAGCTCGTTGTCAATGGGTAAGTTGCCCTGTCTCTCTGCTGGTCGGCCAGCTCTTGTCTGGTTACCTATTGACTTAAATACAAACTGATAGATTTACTTGTCCACCCACAATATTTCATCATCATCATCATCATCATCATCATCATCATCATCATCATCATCATCATCATCATCATCATCATCATCATCATCATCATCATCATCATCATCATCATCATCATCATCATCATCATCATCATCATCATCAACACCGTCAACATCCAAACCACCACCACCACCACCACCACCACCACCACCACCACCACCACCACCACCACCACCACCACCACCACCACCACCACCACCACCACCACCATCATCATCATCATCATCATCATCATCACCGTCAACATCCAAACCACCACCAATAAGCCTAGTTACATCTGGTTAAAGCGCCGCAGCAGTAGCAGTTCAGGTGATTGTTTAGACAATCGTTGGGAACAGTAGAACACTATGTCAGGTATTTGATGATCATGGGAAGGATCATCTGCCTTGTCCTGTCCTGTTCTCTAAACTAAGAAACATCAGACAGACAGATGCATAAAGCTGTCAAATATTAAAGGGCAGAGACTCTTATTGGGATCCTTAGATAAAAGGCTAGGAAAGGGATCTACAAGGCAAAGCTAGTACAACCCCAATGGTGGACCCCTGAGGTAGAACAAGCAGGCTGTAAATACAGGCGGCGAGATGGCAGCAAAGGTCGTAGGTTGTGTATGCCGTAGACAAATATGGTTTTACTGTTCGCTTGATAGACCAGAACTGATTCCAGTACTTGACCAAGACTTGGTTTCAGTATCGATTAAAGAGATGGTAGCAATTTCGCAGGTTGCCTCTAAGAACCCATGATGAGCTGAAGGAAATGGAAAATGAGAAGAAGGCAAAGATCAAAACCTTCAAGATATGCGCTGAATATGCAAAGAAAGAAAGATGGGAGAAGTCCATGGATGAGGTTGAATGGGACCGGTTCATTAGAAATGCAGTTGTTGAAGAGTTCGCTCGAACAATCAATACAAAGACATACGAGGACATCGTATAACTGAAAAACATCAAACATGTGCTGAAGGACAGAAAAGACAGTGCACTAGGCCCAGCTGCTGTTATGTATGCTGACATAAGAGATCTAAGTGGTGAGGAACGGGAGGAAATGGTGAACTGGTTCCCTTCCAGCACAACAACGGCGTCTGTGCCAGGCAGGGTAGTTGTATCTTACGCTACTCTCTAAACCACAAAGACCATACAATATTAAATGGCTATAGGGTCATTACTTTACAAATTAATTTTGGCGAGGAGTTAGAAAATATAGATGTGAGAAAACTGCAAGAGCAGCTGGAGGGATGTAAACTTCTTTTAAGGCCACTTGGGAGTCATCAACCAAGAAAGAATACATCGGAACATGCGGTGACTCTTAATTATGATGTATGAAGGTTTTCGGAATAAGCTTGGAACTGTGGTGGTGGATTTGAATCTGGAGGTTGTTCTTGGCATGGGTTCTTGAAACTCCGAACCACACATTATTGCGCCAGGACTACCACATGGATCTGCGATTGCGCCAGTGATGTTTAACGTCTGCACAAGAACAGGCAGATAGATTGGCTGATGCAAACTGTCTGGGCTGAGATCTGCTCTATGATCAATGTTAAGTATTGAAGACTCTCGATGACCAAGAGAGCTGAGAAGAGGGATTATCCATATCTGGAGAGACTGGTTCGGAAGGGAGTGATCAGAGGGTCTGGACATTATTCAACACATAGAAGACAAGTCTGGGTGACTTTATTTAGACTGCTACTGGAACTACCAGCATGGGGACGCTTAGGTAGCTTTAGAGGAGATCTATGGAGAGAATGTCTGGAGATATTCCGAATGCAGTGATGTTGATTCTGAAACCAAGTATTGGAATCATTTGTCTGACTATTAAGTGAACAGTAAAACCATATTTGTTTACAGCATACACACCAACAACAATACAAATAACAATAACAATAACACATTATTTCTCCCCTCTCTCTGTCTCTCTCTGTCTGTCTGTCTGTCTGTCTGTCTGTCTGTCTGTCTCTCTCTCTCTCTCTCTCTCTCTCTCTCTCTCTCTCTCTCTCTCTCTCTCTCTCTCTCTCTCATTATGTCCCTCCCTCGCTCGCACATACATATATGCATTTTTTTCGTATATCCTTTACAGGACATCGCTGTCAACATCAGCATCTTTCAGCTGATTGTTGATTTCTTGGCAAGATTACGCTCAGTAGTTTGCCATTGCTTTCTGAGCGACCGTCTCACTTACCCTTAAGTTACCGACGCGGAGAGAACCGCTACCAATTCTTTCACACATCACGTTACTGACGAGAGTATACGGGATTACGGAGAAAGTCATGTAACCCCTAGAGATTCATACACTGGGACAAACTGTAATTTTCGTGAAAATATTTTAAAGTCAAGAAGATGGACTTCATTGCACCTAGTATGATCCCACATGATTTGTCTTTTTCCACAGAGCGGCCTGCCGAAAGAGTCGCACAAACACGAACTCCGTAGCTCCAGCGACGACACCCGGTAGTCTCCCAGACAAATGCACTCGTGAACCGAACGACGTTACCTGGAATCGAATCCACGACCTTCGGAACGCCAGGCAGGCAGTGTAGACACTTCGTAACGGAGACTTAAACAGTTTGTGAAAAAGAGATGAATACAGGAAACCCAATACAGGCTGGAGACCCATGTTTATATGAACACGGTGACAACTGACATAGTGACTTTGTGATTTCAAAACCGCCATAAGCAAACAATAAACAAGTAAACAAACATAAATAAAGAGGTATCGATATAGCCACACAAATAATCGTATGTAAGAATGCACTTGAAACAGAAAAAAAAACAATGCATGCATATGAGGTTCTTTGATTGGATACAAGTTTACAAAAATACTGGAACTAAGGGATGATCTCCCTCTATAAGCAAGCACAAGTGGACAGGAAGTGCACCGTGAGCCTGAATGTGTCAAAGAAAACGGTGAATTTGCCTGCCATGGATCACCTATAGCAGTGGTTCTCAACCGGTGGGGAATCCCCACCCCCACCCTCCCACCCCGGGGGGATTTTAGGGTTTCCAGGGGGGGGGGGAAACTAAGATTATTTCAAGATCGCATTAATACAAGAACCAGTTACTTGATATTGTTTTTCCCTCTAAATTTTACGGTTCTGTACTTCTCGCCCTAATGAAATTCGTTTTATAACGTAAGTAGACCCGCAAATCACGTTTTATGTAGATGTCTAGACTTGTTCTACTATGTGTTATTAAATTTAGCTTCCATTTTTATGTATACTGTGTACTGTGTAAGGGTGGGGGAGGGGGGGAAGAGATTTATAGGGAAGAAATTTGAAAGGGGGGGGGGGTTGACATTCTGAACATATGGTAAAGGGGAATATGGGCCAAAAAAAGGTTGAAAACCACTGACCTATAGAATACGTAGAGGAGATGAGGAACACAGACCAATATCAACATGAGCTTAACAGATGAGTCTATGGTTCTAAAGATGGAAATATCATAGCTTAGCTGAAAACTGGCACGGCACAAATCAGCATTCATTCCAGAACAAACAAAGCGAATTATATGAGCACTATGTTAATTTGAATTCTGCTTTCTAAATTGGCTATTATATATAGAAATGCAAATATCATGACAATTTTATACAGGCCTTCTGAAGCCACGTTTAAAAGCATTCATAAATATTGTATTTATCCATCAAGTGGCCTGTCGTGTACAGACATTCTACCATATCTCAGTCTTTCGAGTTATATCTCTATCATAAGTCTGGAGTCATGGTCCTTGTTGCTGTCATGTATAAATTATCTTTCATGTTCTGAAACAATCCAAATTGTGGTGTTTCTCTTCTCTCCCTCCCCGGTACACTTCCTTTCATAACGATATTTTCTGGGCTTTCATCTCTTTTTACATACCCAAAGTATTTCATTTGTCTAATTTATGTGTGTCTTAATAACTAATACTCTTCATTAATGAGTTATTGTTGTAAAGAGCTGTTTGTTCTCCTTTACACACAATGAATGTTTAATACTCTTCTGTAACATTTATATTATGTACTTAAATGGCATCTTGCCGTTTTGATAGATGATAGTTTGTAAAAGAGAGCTATACCTCTCTATAGCACAAAGCCTGGGCTGAATTGAGAAACTATGCATCATGATCCCTCTCTCGGCCTGCCTAATTTACTCCAGAGGAAAGGTAACCCCATCACATCTGGAACAAGACAAGCTACATAAGTTGCTGGATCAGCAGCGTTATACTCTTACTGTCTGCCTGTCGAAACTTCCATCTTAAACCAGTTGCCGACTAAGGCTGAAGGCCTAATCTGCCATGCCATGACATTTAGTCTTTAGGCTGCATTTCCTCGCACTATAGTAAGGATTGTAGCTTGACAATTGCAACCTCCGCCAGAAGCCTCTGTCTCAATGTGGGGCGTGGGATTTGGTGAGCGCCGCGCAAAATGAAACAAAAAGCAGGTAGTACTTGTTACTGTCATACGGTAGCTCAGTCATTTCTGACCAAGATCTGACTTTCATTATGCACTTATTATCATTATTGATATTTCTGTTTCTTGTTCTTTTTTTCGTTTTTTTTTTTCATTGACACGTCACTTTAATTTATTTAACAGGCGAACCAGGCATTTTCAGTTCCTTATTCAGACGATCTTCGGGTGGATTCCCTGATTGGACGTCATTTATTCCATTTGCTGGGAAATCCTCTGATACAGCCGCTGGGAAATCATCAGATTCCTCTCCTGGAAAATCGTCGGGTACATTTCCAGATTGGTCATCATTTATTCCATTTTCTGGAAAATCATCAGATACCTCTCCTGGAAAATCAACGGGTGGATTGCCTGATTGGTCATCATTTGTGCCATTTGCTGGTAAAACGGCTGATGCCTCCCCGGGAGGAAGTCGGAAATCTAAAACAAAGAAAAGTAAAACCAGGAAGTCAAGAAAGGGAAGAAAACACAACGATGTTACACCAGTGCCCAGTGACAGGAGGAGATAATTATTATTAAAAAATGCCTGCAGCAAAGTGTGAATTTGATTGTAGATAGAAGTATTGACTTTGGCGAGATACAAATAAACAGCTGCGAATTATGCATTTGAGTATGCAAAGAAGTATTTATTTTGGCAGGTTAAAGAAATCAAGACACATACTTTTTATGAAGAGAGTGATAGCATGACATGCATGAGTACTGAATAGTATAAGACGGTGTTGTCAAAGCGAGACATGCATAACCTTTACAGATCTTCAGCGTTTGCATTACTTGTTACAGTGATATATTTCTTTGCACATATGCGCTTTTGAATATTCGTGTCACAGAATAATATTATACATTCGTTCGACGAAACAGAGAACAAACAGGTTTATCTAGCGAGAACTCAGTACTGAAAAAGATTGTTTATTAAGACAAATACAGTGTAGGAAAATTAAATATGTTGTACATGTAAAAAGGTATGAGTTGAGTTGAATTGAGTTGAGTTAAGAACCGACATCACTGCACCCAGGACATTCCCATACGTGCTCAGTCCCCTCGTTCAACAGCCAGCGAAGAGTCATACTACTAATCGTTCCCACTGCTATCTGATTAAAAGTTCTCCTGGTCTTCCCTCTCAATTTTGAGATTCTTCCAGAACCCCTGCCGATCACCCGCAATCTCATTCTTTCCACATATGGGTTCTCAATCTGTTATTCCGCCTTCTTCACCTGGTCCCACAAGCGCATGACCACCTCCCCCTTGTCCATAGGCAAGATACCACCAAGAGGTGCATTCCCTGCTAGCCTATCAGCCTGTTCAAAAGCTATGAATGTCTGGCAAATATAGCTGTAGAGATGGTTGTAGGTTTTCGGGGAAGCGGAGAAAAGGAAGATCAAAATGTAGATGGACTCAATATGTGACAGATGATTACACATCTGGCCGAGTAGCTAGAATACCGGGATTCAATTCGGGAAACCCGTGTTCGAATCCTCGATAAGGTAATGGAATTGTTTCTGTCGAAGGCAAAAAGAAAACTCTAACCTGCACAGTTCTAGGCGACTACACTAGCCAGGTGGCCTTAATGCCTCAGACGCAAGTCTCCCCCGTCCTACACTGCTAGGTAATATAAACAATAATAACACTCAGTCAGTCTGTCTGTGAGGTTACACCGGACAGCAACCCCCGTCCTACACTGCTAGGTAGTATAAACAATAATAACACTCAGTCAGTCTGTCTGTGAGGTTACACCGGACAGCAACCCCCGTCCTACACTGCTAGGTAGTATAAACAATAATAACACTCAGTCAGTCTGTCTGTGAGGTTACACCGGACAGCAACCCCCGTCCTACACTGCTAGGTAGTATAAACAATAATAACACTCAGTCAGTCTGTCTGTGAGGTTACACCGGACAGCAACCCCCGTCCTACACTGCTAGGTAGTATAAACAATAATAACACTCAGTCAGTCTGTCTGTGAGGTTACACCGGACAGCAACCCCCGTCCTACACTGCTAGGTAGTATAAACAATAATAACACTCAGTCAGTCTGTCTGTGAGGTTACACCGGACAGCAACCCCCGTCCTACACTGCTAGGTAGTATAAACAATAATAACACTCAGTCAGTCTGTCTGTGAGGTTACACCGGACAGCAACCCCCGTCCTACACTGCTAGGTAGTATAAACAATAATAACACTCAGTCAGTCTGTCTGTGAGGTTACACCGGACAGCAACCCCCGTCCTACACTGCTAGGTAGTATAAACAATAATAACACTCAGTCAGTCTGTCTGTGAGGTTACACCGGACAGCAACCCCCGTCCTACACTGCTAGGTAGTATAAACAATAATAACACTCAGTCAGTCTGTCTGTGAGGTTACACCGGACAGCAACCCCCGTCCTACACTGCTAGGTAATATAAACAATAATAACACTCAGTCAGTCTGTCTGTGAGGTTACACCGGACAGCAACCCCCGTCCTACACTGCTAGGTAGTATAAACAATAATAACACTCAGTCAGTCTGTCTGTGAGGTTACACCGGACAGCAACCCCCGTCCTACACTGCTAGGTAATATAAACAATAATAACACTCAGTCAGTCTGTCTGTGAGGTTACACCGGACAGCAACCCCCGTCCTACACTGCTAGGTAATATAAACAATAATAACACTCAGTCAGTCTGTCTGTGAGGTTACACCGGACAGCAACCCCCGTCCTACACTGCTAGGTAGTATAAACAATAATAACACTCAGTCAGTCTGTCTGTGAGGTTACACCGGACAGCAACCCCCGTCCTACACTGCTAGGTAGTATAAACAATAATAACACTCAGTCAGTCTGTCTGTGAGGTTACACCGGACAGCAACCCCCGTCCTACACTGCTAGGTAGTATAAACAATAATAACACTCAGTCAGTCTGTCTGTGAGGTTACACCGGACAGCAACCCCCGTCCTACACTGCTAGGTAGTATAAACAATAATAACACTCAGTCAGTCTGTCTGTGAGGTTACACCGGACAGCAACCCCCGTCCTACACTGCTAGGTAGTATAAACAATAATAACACTCAGTCAGTCTGTCTGTGAGGTTACACCGGACAGCAACCCCCGTCCTACACTGCTAGGTAGTATAAACAATAATAACACTCAGTCAGTCTGTCTGTGAGGTTACACCGGACAGCAACCCCCGTCCTACACTGCTAGGTAGTATAAACAATAATAACACTCAGTCAGTCTGTCTGTGAGGTTACACCGGACAGCAACCCCCGTCCTACACTGCTAGGTAGTATAAACAATAATAACACTCAGTCAGTCTGTCTGTGAGGTTACACCGGACAGCAACCCCCGTCCTACACTGCTAGGTAGTATAAACAATAATAACACTCAGTCAGTCTGTCTGTGAGGTTACACCGGACAGCAACCCCCGTCCTACACTGCTAGGTAGTATAAACAATAATAACACTCAGTCAGTCTGTCTGTGAGGTTACACCGGACAGCAACCCCCGTCCTACACTGCTAGGTAGTATAAACAATAATAACACTCAGTCAGTCTGTCTGTGAGGTTACACCGGACAGCAACCCCCGTCCTACACTGCTAGGTAGTATAAACAATAATAACACTCAGTCAGTCAGTCTGTGAGGTTACACCGGACAGCAACCCCCGTCCTACACTGCTAGGTAGTATAAACAATAATAACACTCAGTCAGTCAGTCTGTGAGGTTACACCGGACAGCAACCCCCGTCCTACACTGCTAGGTAGTATAAACAATAATAACACTCAGTCAGTCAGTCTGTGAGGTTACACCGGACAGCAACCCCCGTCCTACACTGCTAGGTAGTATAAACAATAATAACACTCAGTCAGTCAGTCTGTGAGGTTACACCGGACAGCAACCCCCGTCCTACACTGCTAGGTAGTATAAACAATAATAACACTCAGTCAGTCAGTCTGTGAGGTTACACCGGACAGCAACAGGGCATCGGGCTTATGATAGACAGACATTTCGAAAGACAGTATGGGACAAACTTCTGCTCAGATCAAACTATTGTGTGATGATATCTTTCTTTCCTAGAGGTATCTTAAACTGTGAAGTCTGCAGCAAGCTACTTCCCATTAGTCACAATTAAATCAACTTCCCACTGTAGATGGTCATTTTGTATACCATGAGCTGGCCAACTTGGCCTCATATAAACAGGTCCCAATTTTTAGAACTGTCTCGGAAGAAAGAAGGTCAACCAGAGAGACGAATGGAGACGGCTTGTATCTGCAGCAAGGAACCTCAATGGCTCGGAATGCTGAAGAAGAAGAACAAGAACAAGAAGAAGAAGAAGAAGAAGAAGAAGAAGAAGTCTCGGAAGGAGCGGACCACCCCATCTCATATGTCGTGGCCTAGAATATGCGAAGGTTTAACACTTAAACTGAGGTCTGCGTGGCTGAGAGGATTAAAGCGCTCTCTCTTAGACTTACTGTAAGAGACGGCGGGGTTGTGGGTTCATTACCTAGACCGTTAAATTGCCTTAAACGTTGACTTCTCTTTCAGAAAGCAAAAGCAAACTTTTTGTCCGCATATCCTTTACAGGACATCGCTGTCAACATCAGCATCTTTCAGTTGATAGTTGATTTCTTGGCAAGACTACGCTCAGTAGTTTGCCAATTCTTTCTGAGCGACCGTCTCACATACCCCGTAAGTTACCGACACGGCGAGAACCGCCACCGATTCTCGCGCACGTCACGTTTCTCACGAGAGTATACGGGATTACGGAGAAAGTCGCTGACTCCTAGGTCAGGCAGACCGGCAACAGCAAACTACTGAACGTAAAATTGCCTAGAAAGTCACCTCGGGGTTGATGGTAACGTCCTGCAACGGGCGTGCACCATTTTAATGACGGACACTCTAAACAACAGTATTCGCAATGGAACAACCTTGATTACATTCACGCATGCACGCATAGATAGACACAAAATACCCACAGACAGACACACTAGCGCACATTCACAAATAGTTAGACATATACATACCCACAGACACACTAGCGCACATTGACACAGAGTTAGACATATAGATACCCACAGACACACTAGCACACATTGACACAGAGTTAGACATATAGATACCCACAGACACACTAGCGCACATTCACAAATAGTTAGACATATACATACCCACAGACACACTAGCACACATTCACAAATAGTTAGACATATACATACCCACAGACACACTAGCACACATTCACAAATAGTTAGACATATAGATACCCACAGACACACTACCGCACATTCACAAATAGTTAGACATATAGATACTCACAGACACACTGGCGCACATTCACAAATAGTTAGACATATACATACCCACAGACACACTAGCGCACATTCACAAATAGTTAGACATATACATACCCACAGACACACTAGCACACATTCACAAATAGTTAGACATATACATACCCACAGACACACTAGCGCACATTCACACATAGTTAGACATATACATACCCACAGACACACTAGCACACATTGACACAGAGTTAGACATATACATACCCACAGACACACTAGCACACATTGACACAGAGTTAGACATATACATACCCACAGACACACTAGCACACATTGACACAGAGTTAGACATATACATACCCACAGACACACTAGCACACATTGACACAGAGTTAGACATATACATACCCACAGACACACTAGCACACATTGACACAGAGTTAGACATATACATACCCACAGACACACTAGCACACATTGACACAGAGTTAGACATATACATACCCACAGACACACTAGCACACATTGACACAGAGTTAGACATATACATACCCACAGACACACTAGCGCACATTCACAAATAGTTAGACATATACATACCCACAGACACACTAGCACACATTGACACAGAGTTAGACATATACATACCCACAGACACACTAGCACACATTCACAAATAGTTAGACATATACATACCCACAGACACACTAGCACACATTCACAAATAGTTAGACATATACATACCCACAGACACACTAGCACACATTCACAAATAGTTAGACATATACATACCCACAGACACACTAGCACACATTGACACAGAGTTAGACATATACATACCCACAGACACACTAGCACACATTGACACAGAGTTAGACATATACATACCCACAGACACATTAGCACACATTGACACAGAGTTAGACATATACATACTCACAGACACACTAGCACACATTGACACAGAGTTAGACATATACATACCCACAGAGACACTAGCACACATTCACAAATAGTTAGACATATAGATACCCACAGACACACTAGCGCACATTCACAAATAGTTAGACATATACAAACCCACAGACACACTAGCGCACATTCCCAAATAGTTAGACATATACATACCCACAGACACACTAGCACACATTCACACATAGTTAGACATATACATACCCACAGACACACTAGCGCACATTCACAAATAGTTAAACATATTTATACCCACAGACACACTAGCACACATTCACAAATAGTTAGACATATACATACCCACAGACACACTAGCGCTCATTCACAAATAGTTAGACATATACACACCCACAGACACACTAGCACACATTCACAAATAGTTAGACATATACATACCCACAGACACACTAGCACACATTCACAAATAGTTAGACATATACATACCCACAGACACACTAGCGCTCATTCACAAATAGTTAGACATATACATACCCACAGACACACTAGCGCACATTGACACAGAGTTAGACATATACATACCCACAGACACACTAGCACACATTCACAAATAGTTAGAAATATACATACCCACAGACACACTAGCGCACATTCACAAATAGTTAGACATATACATACCCACAGACACACTAGCGCTCATTCACAAATAGTTAGACATATACACACCCACAGACACACTAGCACACATTCACAAATAGTTAGACATATACATACCCACAGACAGACACACTAGCACACATTCACAAATAGTTAGACATATACATACCCACAGACACACTAGCACACATTCACAAATAGTTAGACAAATACATAACCACAGGCACACTAGCGCACATTCACAAATAGTTAGACATATACATACCCACAGACACACTAGCACACATTCACAAATAGTTAGACATATACATACCCACAGACACACTAGCGCTCATTCACAAATAGTTAGACATATACATACCCACAGACACACTAGCGCACATTGACACAGAGTTAGACATATACATACCCACAGACACACTAGCACACATTCACAAATAGTTAGAAATATACATACCCACAGACACACTAGCGCACATTCACAAATAGTTAGACATATACATACCCACAGACACACTAGCACACATTCACAAATAGTTAGACATATACATACCCACAGACACACTAGCGCTCATTCACAAATAGTTAGACATATACGTACCCACAGACACACTAGCGCTCATTCACAAATAGTTAGACATATACACACCCACAGACACACTAGCACACATTCACAAATAGTTAGACATATACATACCCACAGACAGACACACTAGCACACATTCACAAATAGTTAGACATATACATACCCACAGACACACTAGCGCACATTCACACATAGTTAGACATATACATACCCACAGACACACTAGCACACATTCACAAATAGTTAGACATATACACACCCACAGACACACTAGCACACATTCACAAATAGTTAGACATATACATACCCACAGACAGACACACTAGCACACATTCACAAATAGTTAGACATATACATACCCACAGACACACTAGCGCACATTCACACATAGTTAGACATATACATACCCACAGACACACTAGCACACATTGACACAGAGTTAGACATATACATACCCACAGACACACTAGCACACATTGACACAGAGTTAGACATATACATACCCACAGACACACTAGCACACATTGACACAGAGTTAGACATATACATACCCACAGACACACTAGCACACATTGACACAGAGTTAGACATATACATACCCACAGACACACTAGCACACATTGACACAGAGTTAGACATATACATACCCACAGACACACTAGCGCACATTCACAAATAGTTAGACATATGCATACCCACAGACACACTAGCACACATTGACACAGAGTTAGACATATACATACCCACAGACACACTAGCACACATTCACAAATAGTTAGACATATACATACCCATAGACACACTAGCGCACATTCCCAAATAGTTAGACATATACATACCCACAGACACACTAGCACACATTCACACATAGTTAGACATATACATACCCACAGACACACTAGCGCACATTCACAAATAGTTAAACATATACATACCCACAGACACACTAGCACACATTCACAAATAGTTAGACATATACATACCCACAGACACACTAGCGCTCATTCACAAATAGTTAGACATATACACACCCACAGACACACTAGCACACATTCACAAATAGTTAGACATATACATACCCACAGACACACTAGCGCTCATTCACAAATAGTTAGACATATACACACCCACAGACACACTAGCACACATTCACAAATAGTTAGACATATACATACCCACAGACAGACACACTAGCACACATTCACAAATAGTTAGACATATACATACCCACAGACACACTAGCACACATTCACAAATAGTTAGACAAATACATACCCACAGGCACACTAGCGCACATTCACAAATAGTTAGACATATACATACCCACAGACACACTAGCACACATTCACAAATAGTTAGACATATACATACCCACAGACACACTAGCGCTCATTCACAAATAGTTAGACATATACATACCCACAGACACACTAGCGCACATTGACACAGAGTTAGACATATACATACCCACAGACACACTAGCACACATTCACAAATAGTTAGACATATACATACCCACAGACACACTAGCGCACATTCACAAATAGTTAGACATATACATACCCACAGACACACTAGCACACATTCACAAATAGTTAGACATATACATACCCACAGACACACTAGCGCTCATTCACAATTAGTTAGACATATACGTACCCACAGACACACTAGCGCTCATTCACAAATAGTTAGACATATACGTACCCACAGACACACTAGCGCTCATTCACAAATAGTTAGACATATACACACCCACAGACACACTAGCACACATTCACAAATAGTTAGACATATACATACCCACAGACAGACACACTAGCACACATTCACAAATAGTTAGACATATACATACCCACAGACACACTAGCGCACATTCACACATAGTTAGACATATACATACCCACAGACACACTAGCACACATTGACACAGAGTTAGACATATACATACCCACAGACACACTAGCACACATTGACACAGAGTTAGACATATACATACCCACAGACACACTAGCACACATTGACACAGAGTTAGACATATACATACCCACAGACACACTAGCACACATTGACACAGAGTTAGACATATACATACCCACAGACACACTAGCACACATTGACTCAGAGTTAGACATATACATACCCACAGACACACTAGCACACATTGACACAGAGTTAGACATATACATACCCACAGACACACTAGTACACATTGACACAGAGTTAGACATATACATACCCACAGACACACTAGCGCACATTCACAAATAGTTAGACATATACATACCCACAGACACACTAGCACACATTGACACAGAGTTAGACATATACATACCCACAGACACACTAGCACACATTCACAAATAGTTAGACATATACATACCCACAGACACACTAGCACACATTCACAAATAGTTAGACATATACATACCCACAGACACACTAGCACACATTCACAAATAGTTAGACATATACATACCCACAGACACACTAGCACACATTCACAAATAGTTAGACATATACAGACCCACAGACACACTAGCACACATTGACACAGAGTTAGACATATACATACCCACAGACACACTAGCACACATTGACACAGAGTTAGACATATACATACCCACAGACACACTAGCACACATTGACACAGAGTTAGACATATACATACTCACAGACACACTAGCACACATTGACACAGAGTTAGACATATACCTACCCACAGACACACTAGCACACATTCACAAATAGTTAGACATATAGATACCCACAGACACACTAGCGCACATTCACAAATAGTTAGACATATACATACCCACAGACACACTAGCGCACATTCCCAAATAGTTAGACATATACATACCCACAGACACACTAGCACACATTCACACATAGTTAGACATATACATACCCACAGACACACTAGCGCACATTCACAAATAGTTAAACATATACATACCCACAGACACACTAGCACACATTCACAAATAGTTAGACATATACATACCCACAGACACACTAGCGCTCATTCACAAATAGTTAGACATATACACACCCACAGACACACTAGCACACATTCACAAATAGTTAGACATATACATACCCACAGACACACTAGCGCTCATTCACAAATAGTTAGACATATACACACCCACAGACACACTAGCACACATTCACAAATAGTTAGACATATACATACCCACAGACAGACACACTAGCACACATTCACAAATAGTTAGACATATACATACCCACAGACACACTAGCACACATTCACAAATAGTTAGACAAATACATACCCACAGGCACACTAGCGCACATTCACAAATAGTTAGACATATACATACCCACAGACACACTAGCACACATTCACAAATAGTTAGACATATACATACCCACAGACACACTAGCGCTCATTCACAAATAGTTAGACATATACATACCCACAGACACACTAGCACACATTGACACAGAGTTAGACATATACATACCCACAGACACACTAGCACACATTCACAAATAGTTAGACATATACATACCCACAGACACACTAGCGCACATTCACAAATAGTTAGACATATACATACCCACAGACACACTAGCACACATTCACAAATAGTTAGACATATACATACCCACAGACACACTAGCGCTCATTCACAAATAGTTAGACATATACGTACCCACAGACACACTAGCGCTCATTCACAAATAGTTAGACATATACATACCCACAGACATACTAGCGCACATTCACAAATAGTTAGACATATACATACCCACAGACACACTAGCGCACATTCACAAATAGTTAGACATATACATACCCACAGACACACTAGCGCATATTCACAAATAGTTAGACATATACATACCCACAGACACACTAGCGCACATTCACAAATAGTTAGACATATACATACCCACAGACAGACACACTAGCACACATTCACAAATAGTTAGACATATACATACCCACAGACACACTAGCGCACATTCACAAATAGTTAGACATATACAAACCCACAGACACACTAGCGCACATTCGTAAACAGGATGGCATCGACAATGAAGAATGTCATTAAGCTGTTTGCAACTGGAGTTTCCGAAACTAATCGTACGATCAGACACATAGTCATGGAGGAGATGTTTGTGAATCACTGGCCCAGATTTCAGCCAGTCCGTTTACCATCCTGCTGAGCTGGCCTTTATTACAAATGAATTCTGCTCCGATTTACTAACGATTGGTTACCTCATTGCATAATAAACTGGGATTTATTTTTCGCATTTCTATTACAGGAAATCGCCGTCAACACCAGCATTTTACCGCTGTTGTTGATTTCTTGGCAAGATTACGCTCAGTAGTTTGCCATTGCTTTCTGAGTGGCCGTAAGTAACGGGCGCGGCGAGAACCGCTACCGATTCTCACGCAGCCGCGTCTGCTCACGTGGATAAACGGGATTACGGAAAAAGTCGCTAACTCCTAGGCCAGGGAGACGGCAATACTGGGATTAGTATGTGTGAAATAATATCAGATGACATGTCTATGCTTGTATCCACCAAGTTATACATTTGACGCGTTATTTACACACTTATATATATATATATATATATATATATATATATATATATATATATATATATATATATATATATATATATATAGTGACATTTCCTTTAAACGACGTCTGTACAGGAATTTCTAAGCAATTTCATAATCAGCAAAGTGCCATTTCTTTCTGAACGTCAGACACCGTATACCCCAGAAATCAACGTCTGCCTCCAAACTGATGGCGGCTGATTCCAACCCTCTACTCGGTATATGGAGGATTTGTGAAATGCAATGTCACTATCCCATAAGTCGCAGCCCCCGGCATGTATTTATAAATAGACAGCAACGTTGATGAACACATTGGCGTGAGCGCCGACCGTTTAGAATGAAATGGCAAATTCTTCCCCCGAAGTCAGAGAGTGTCTGCCTGTACGGCGAGGAACCACCAGTGTGCACACCAATAAGCCAGACATGGGACAACGGATAGTCACGCAAACCTCAGTCTGGCATGACATCATACTGATGTTGGACAACAGGATGTCTTCATCCGACATACAGGACTTCACGCTGGAGTTCACAGCCAGCGAACAGAAGCAAGCACTGAACGTAAAATTATCTATTGCAAAAAATACTGGAGTTGATCGCGACGCCTTGTAAAGGACATGTTTTTTTGTGTGTGCGCGTATCCTGTTTACAGGACATCGCTGTCAACACCAGCACTGCTGTTGTTGATGTCTTGGCAAATTTTACGTTCAGTAGTTTGCCATTGCCGGTCTCTCTGGCTGTGGGGTTACAACACTTTCTCTCTGTAATCCCGTTTATCACGCAGAGTCTCGTAGCGGAGCGAGAGCTGAGGCGGTTCGACCCCCGCTCGTGACTTGCGGGATACTGAGCCGGCCGCTCAGAAAGCAATGGCAAACTACTGAGCGTAATCTTGCCAGGAGATCAACATACAGCTGAAAGATGCTGGTGTTGACAGCTAAGTCCTGTAAAGGATATGCTTAAAAAAAAAAAAAAAAAAAAAAAAAAAAGTTTGCCATTACTTTCAGAACGACCGGCTCCCATACCAACACGTTAAAACCCAGCGCAACACGGACTGCTGCCAAATCGGTCGCAGCTGTGTTTCGAACGCAGGTAAGCGGAATTTACGAACCGCTTTTGCCACGGAGACTGGCTGTAAACGACATGCAGCTAACAAATTATATATAAGGCGTCTGTCTGTATTAAATGTGCTAAAAGAAAAACAAAAGAAATATTGGAAGTAGAAAGAAAGGCAAGAAAGAAAGAAAAAAAAAAAGAAAGAAAGAAAGCAGGAAGAAGAAGAACAAGAAGTTTTATCTTTTTACTTGTCATTCTAGTACCGTTGACGTCATTGTTGTGCTGAAATAAAGACGTACGAGTGTAAACATTACATGTGTTTGCTCTTCTTGTACTAGATTAATCATATACTCTCCAACCTTCACTCTCTGTTGTAAACTGTTCACTATCATTACACGCCTGCACAGAAACATAACCTGTTTGTACATGTTGATTTATAACAAGGGGTACACCTAAAGTATAATTTAATCATAAACTACGCAGAAAGAATAAAACAAGATTAATCAGTCACGAAATATGCAAAGTCAGTTTGTAAAATCTCTATTCTTTGCTTGTCTTCCTATTAAAAAATGGGGGAGGGGAGGGAAGAGGGTAAAAGTCAAGAGGATTGACTTCATTGCTCGGGATCCTTCCACACGGCAACATGCCGAAAGCGCCACACGAAGTGACGATCTCCAGGTCTCTCCGAGAAAACTGCACTCGTGAACAGAACGACGTCAACCGGAATCGAACCCAAAACCTTCGCAGCGTGAAGGCCAAGAAGACTCCCTGTCTTCCCCTTACAGCTGTAACACCTCAACACTCTACCCCATTGCTCCACTTTTGAGTGTTATTAACACTCTCCTCCACTGCTCCACATTTGAGTATTATTACAATTCTCCTCCACGGCTCCACCTTTGAGTGGTATTACCACTCTCCTCCACTGCTCCACTTTTGAGTTTTATTATCACTCTCAACTGCTCAACTTAAGAGTGTTATTATCACTCTCCTCCACTGCTCAACTTTGAGTGATATTATCACTCTCCTCCACTGCTTCACCTTGGGGTGATATCACTCTCCATCCCTGCTCCATCGAGTGTTATTACCAGTTTCCTCCACTGCTCCACCTTTGAGTGTTATTATCACTCTCCTCCACTGCTTCATCTTTGAGTGTTATTACCACTTTACTCCACTACTCCAACTTTGAGTGTTATTACCACTCTCCTCCTTTGCTCCACATTTGAGAGTTATTACCACTCTACTCCACTGATCCACTTTTGAGTGTTGTTACCACTCTTCTCCACCGCTCCAGCTTTTGAGTGTTATTACCATTCTCCTCCATTGCTCCATCTTTAAGTGTTATTACAACTCTCCTCCACTGCTCCATGTTTGAGTGTTATTACCACTCCCCTTCATTGCTCCACTTTTGAGTGTTATTACTACTCTCATCCAAAGCTCCATGTTTGGGTGTTATTACCACTCTCCCCCACTGCTCCACCTTTGAGTGTTATTACCACTCTACCCCACTGCTCCACTTTTGAGTGTTTTTATCACTCCCCTCCACTGCTCCACTTGAAACCTTTGAGTGTTATCATCACTCTCCTCCACTGTTACACCTTTGAGTGTTATTACCACTCTCCTCAACTGTTCCACCTTTGAGTGTTATTGTTGTATGTTGTTTTTTTCCCCTCAATATAAACATCCATATCTCAGTAACCAACTGAGGGAAAATTATGAGATTTAGTATATAACCTTATCATTATGTCCACCCAACAAAAAAATGTTTGTTCTGGAGATTTTACAACAGATTTCACAGTTTGTTTATATGCGGTATATAATTTACGGGTCTGAGATGAAATTCATAATTTTAAATGTATTACAGCGTAGCCAGAAATCAGCGCTCAATGTTGAATATTGTACGTGTTTTGAAGGGATTGGCCTTATGCCAACTCCCCGCGTTGTTCAAACTAGGACTGTTCAGAGGTGTCTCAAAATGAGGGTTATTTCATGAAACCTGATTAATATATTTTTTTTTTTAAATCTTACCAATTATCGCTAACATTGAAATGTGTGAATATTTTTCAATGAGATTTAATGCGAAATTGTACACTTCAAAGAATCACTATGAAGTTGTATACATATTTTTGTCAAGAAGCTGATCGCAGGAAACTGTTTTATACTATTACAAATTCCGAAAAAAGAACAGTGCATGCATTGGGATTGAGTAAACGGTAATTTCGTCGATGGGTGCAAGAATCTGGAATTAAACCACCACGCAATAACAAAACGGTAGGTAGAAACATTATTGTAGACAGCTTTGACAAAGATGTCATAAGGCGAGCTATTATAAAAATCTTTAAAAAGTCGCTTAAAATTCGACAGGGTCGACTTCATTGCACCGGGTTCTATCCCATATGGCTCGGTCTCTTTCCGCAGCGCGCAAAGCATCGCACAAAGCACGAACTCCGCAGCTCTAGCGACGACCCACAGAAGTCTCCGAAAAATTTAACTCGTGAGCCGAAGGATGCGACCCGGAATTGAACCCACGACCTTTGGAGCCCGAGTCAAAAGGCTTGACCACTTTGCCACGGAAACTCCTAAAATTATAAAAAAAATTAGGATTTTATATCCAGGATTATCCAGCATTATAAAAATGCTGGATGCCAAAGAAACAGTGACTGTAAGAAAACTTAGGGTTTGGTTCAGAAAGAACAATATCATAGAGCTATCCAAAACAACTTTGTGGAAAATTATAAGGACATTATCTTCACTATTTGAAAGTACAAGGGCGGTAGAAATAATCTTTGCGAGCAACCGCATTTAGGAGCCACGAGAAGCAGATACCTACGTGAAATAAGGGAAATGCGCAAAGAAAATTATGGCATAGTGTGTTTGGATGAAATGTGGATCAATGCGCACCACACAAGTGATAAGGAATGGCAATCAGTGGATGGACAGATATGTGCCCAGTAGTATAGAACAGCTTTTGGTCATGGCCCATGCTGGTAATACGCATAATGGCTTACAACAGAATGCTGGGCTCGTGTTCGTATCAAAGCATACAGACAATATGGATTATCATAATAAGATGAATGGTAATGTATTTAGAGATTGGCTCGAGAATACTGTGCTTCCATCCCTAGATAGACCGTCGTATCCAATCATGGACAATGCATGATATTAATGTTGTTGCCCAAGAAGACAAAATACCTACAGCATCGAGCACAAAGGGAGCAATAAATATATGACTCCGAATGGAAAACATACCATTTCTAGAAACGTATTTCTAGCTAGAATTGTTATCCCTTGTAAAACAGACGCCAAAAAGCAAGAAATATCAAATCGACAAGTTGATAGAAGAGCATCGTCATTGGTGCTTGAGACTTCCACCGTACCATTCTCATTTTAACCCTATAGAACTTGTGTCGGCTAAAATTAAAGGACAAGTGGCAGCTGACAATACTATATTCAAATTGTCTGACGTCAGGATACTAATCCAGTCCGCGCTATTAAATATTGATAAAAGTTACTGGTAAAATGTGAGGACCATGTGTTGAAAGAGTAAGAGGATTATTGGAGAAAGGATGGATTGAATTTTATGCAACCGAGAGCAGTCATCAACCTACTGGAATCGTCCGACACAGGTTAAGGTCTGAGCAGATCGCAGACATCCACGTGCACACCAACTGGGGTATTTCGCTACAAATATTCAGAATAATTGCAGGCCCTAAACATTACAGCATCAGCATAATGTCAATGGCAACAGTTTGTATTCCATAGTGATGAATTTTCAATTCCACAGGCCCTCAGCCGTGACAAACAACTGTATTGAAAAAAAAAGCGAAAAAAAAAACAAAAACACCACACACACACTAAACGCATTGAATACCAACAGAAGAGTAATATTGCGGTGGAAACTGGCATATTGTGGCATAACAAGAAACGTGAGAGAAAACACGTTGTCAAATTAGGGGACAACACACGTGCATACGAATCAATCTATAAACGTCAATGAAAAGAGGACCAACATCTTGATCGTTAAGAAGAAAGACCACTACAGAGACACTGACATCTATTTTCATAGTGCAAAACAGGTAATCATGTTCCGTCTCTGAACGGTAAACAGCAGAGTAGACAATCTTTCTCGAAGACTCAAAGCGGGGCTGTCACCCATGTGTACGTGTGAACAAACTACACAGACAGCTGAACAAATCCTTAAAAATGGAAACATGACGACTAAATTGCGATATCATTTCTAGTTACTCCATACGCACGTTAACGCACAGCTATTTGGAAGCTTTCACGAACTCAATATAAAAAGCTAACACGAATACTTGTGTACACATTATTAACCAGCAGCTGAAGAAACAAGAAGGAAATGAAAAATAAGGTAAGAAATATATTCCTTCTACTTTCCTGTCAATTTACAAATTATTTACCCCATGCCTCTGTAAATTATTTCTTTACTAATATTGCACATTGCACCCTTCTCGGGATTCTCCATGGTGAAGTGGTTAAGCCGTCTGACTCGGGCTCCGAAGGTTGTATGTTCGATTCCGGGCCGCGTCCTTCATTTCACGAGTGCATTTTTTCGGAGACTCCCGAGGGTCGTCGCTGGAGGTACGGAGTTCGCGCTTTGTGCGACGCTTTCCGCGCTGCGGAAAGAAACTGAGCCATATGGGATAAAACCCCGGTGCAATGCAGCCGACCTCGTTGATTTTAAGCTACTTCTTTCATTGCACCCACTCCCATACGAATCCGGATACGTCTTGTGTGTCATCTGAATTGGAGGGGCTTTCATTACTGTAAACATAAATTTGTTAGCGAGAAATCACAAGTTTGTCAGCAAAACATCAAATAAATGTCGCCGCTTTCGATGATTTAAGTTGCTTTTGGACCTATCAAAAACATATTCCTTGGGTGGGGGTAAATATAAGACGGCTGGAAAAATTTCATAACGATGCAACAAACAGTTTTCAAAATAATTGATCGTGAATGAAGGCATTCTTTTCGGGACATACTATACCACTCTCCTCCACTACTCCACTTGAAACATTTGAGTGTTAATACCAGTCACGAACAGAAAAACTAACGAGATAGTCCTTTAAAAAACAGTTGTAGAGCCACTATTTAAAAATGTTGCAAGTTCTTAGACAATAAAGCATACATAGATCCTTGTCGCACTTGTGTAACTGAAGCAAGCTTGTTAAGTTTTACAGAAGCAATGCATACACCACCAGAGACCACACATCTAACTTTCTAATCAGAGCTGCAATTGAGAGTGCGTGGTCTTTAGACAATTCACAGTCTAATCACTGTATGACGAGTTCTATTTTCATGACCGGTGAAAGAAAAACATTAGGCGAAAGGTTGTTAGGTTGGCAGTGGCTATTTCAATGTGGGATCTGGTGCTACAATGGTTCACAGCAGGGGTTCGCATTTAGCATTATCAATGTCCCTTCAGATATCGTTAGGTAAGATCTACTATATTTGTCTATGTGTACGTACATACATGCGTATATGCACATTTGTACACTTCTATGTACACCCTGCAGATTCACAGCGCTACACATGCAAACTTGCACATTCTAATACGTACACACATACGCGCGCGCGCGCACACACACACACAAATAGGTACACACAGTTGCAGACATATTTATGTATGTATGCATGTGTATTTGTGAATACAGGCAGCTATGATCTAAGAGTGTATGTGTGTGTTGTTGTTGATTTTGTATATGTGTGTATTCCATTACGAAAATGCTTGCTATTCTACCTGTGTATCTTCCTGTGAATATTGCATGTGTATATGCTGGATGTATATATGTGTGTTTGTGTTTGTATACTTGTATAAATATATATGCACAAATGTAAACCTGTTCTACTGTGTGTACATATATATATATATATGTGTGTGTACATGCATGTATGTATGAATCTATATGTTCATATGTAAAACTGTTCTACTGAGTGTATATATATGCGTGTGTTTGTGGATGTATGTCTGTATAAATGTATATGTATATACGAGTGTATGAAAACCTAAAAAGTGTGATATAAATTACATACCCATGCCATTGTCAATATTGTTGTTAAGGATGTCAAGAGTGTTAAGCACGTAACATTACGATGCAGACGAACACGGTGACGTCATAAAGACAGTTTAAAGATGACTGCCCCACTTTTGACATGCACCAAAGTGGAGCAGCGTTCTATTGTCCATTTCTCGATCAGTGAAGGGATTAAATCTGTAGCAATTCATCGGCGAATGAAGGTCCAGTATGGCGGTGTATGCCTGTCAGCACAGCAAGTGTATGAGTGGAGTAGGAAGTTTCAAAACGGCATGACATCTGTGACAGACTGTTCACGCTCTGGTCAGGCACACCGAGTAATTACCCCAGAGTGATTTTCTACAGGAATCCAAATACATTATCGGCGTTGGAGGACTTGCATTGAACGCAGTTGTGACTACTTAGAAAAATGGTACATTTGTTCTTTATCTTTTCAGAATATATTAACACCCCCCAAAAAAATTATTTTAAAAAAATAAGGTTTTCATTTGAAGACCCATTGTATGTAAATCTGTACTACTGTATGCTACTGAATCAAAGAAAGCGAACGTACAAATCAGAAAAAAAAGATTAAGATAAATGGGAGATGTGGTTTATAAGACGAATGTTGCAAATACATAAGACTGCCAGAGTAGCTAACAACGATTACCTGAAAGTAGCTAATGAAAGTACAACATTATATATAAATATTAAAAGCGACAAACAGTGTTTATTGGTCATGTGATGAGAAGAGAGATATACTAAAACTTCATGAGACCGGAAATAACAGCGGTATAAGAGACAGGGAAGATCCAAGAGAAATGATGCTGAATGGGGTATGAAGGCGTATCATCAGTGGCATTGTTCCAGATCACCAGGGGTCGAGGTGTGTGGAGATAGATGCATGAGCACCTTCTGCCATTTATTCCCCATTGGGGCATACGTCCTCAAACAACTACACCAAGCCGCCCCATCTGTTGCTGTCTTCTGCTGCCCTGTTCATGTTCTTCCCTTATAATTCATGTTTGTCTTTAATTCTCTTCTCCACGTATGTTAGGTCTCCTAGTATTTCGTTCGCACAGTGGGTTCTAGATTTTGTCAGTTTCTGTCCTATCTCATGTCAGCGTCTCCCCCCTTCCCCAACCTCTTGATTCCCTGAAATGTGTGTAGTTGTCTACATGAGCTCTACATTGATGATTTTATTATACCATGAAGTATGTAAGGAACATAGCATGAAAATCAGCATCAGTAAAACAGAGGTAATGACTATAACCAAAGAAGAGAAATAAAAACAACAACGATTCATCTAAAAGAACACAAGTAAAGAGTTTTAAATACTTAGGAAGTATAATATCATCAAATGGCAAATCAGAAGACGAGATCGAAAATAGATGCAATAAGCCAACCAACTCTTTGGACAAAAGAACAAACACATATCAGTAGACACTTAAAAAGCGCTCTACTACACAATCTTTCAACCAACTCTATACTACCAATGCCAAACCTGGATAATGACAGAAACAGAGATAAGAAAAATCACAACGGAAATGAGATTCCGGAGAGGAATTCTCAACGTATCTAGAAGCGAGAACATCAGAGAAAAACGAAATCAGGGCCAAACTGTGGGTTACACTGACTGATTGGTACCTTGCCGTCTTGTCAGACGATAGTTTGTAAAATGGGGTTATCTCTCCATAACACAAAGCCTGGGCTGAATTTAGAGATCATGTGTTGCCCATGCAGCATGATCCCTCTCTCGGCCTGCCTAGTTCACTCCAGAGGAAAGGTGACACCAGTTCGTCTGGAACAAGACAAGCTGCAGAAGCTGCCGGATCAGCAAAGCAATACTCTAACTGTACAACAGCGCTTGTTTTCATTAGAAAACTGCAAGTTTACTGTTTCGGCCACATAACTAGGTTACAAACAAACAGTATACTACAACAAGTAATGATGTACAGACCAAATGAAACCATAAGAAAAGGTTGAAAATCTAATCAATTACGGAGTCTATGGGAATCTCATTATATGATGCCCATAAATGAGCACTCCCCCAATGTTTATGCTAAGCTAGACACCGTAAGGTACAAGAGGAACCAGATGCTTGCTTGCTTGCTTGTATTCGTTGGCTTGAGCTCCAACGCGAAGTCCTGTATGTCGGATGAAGACATCCTGTTGTCCAACATCAGTGTTATGTCATACAGGACCTGAGTTTTGCGTGAGTATCCGTTGTCCCATGTCTGGCTTATTGGTGTGCAGACTGGTGGTTCCTCGCCGTACAGGCAGACACTCTCCGACTTCGGAGGAATCGGCGATCCTACTGACTTTAGCCAGGACCCCGAAGGGACCTGTTTCCCAGGACGCTCGACGAGGACGCGTCAATAGGTCTTGGCCAGTATATAACCCGGCCCTGGTGCCTTGGAAACACCTCTGCGTCCCAAAAGGAACCAGATGAGATGAGAGGAGATTACTCCATTTTATGCCTACATTTTTGCGCAGGCACCATAAATAGACGGTATTAGTAATTCTTTTAGTCGCTACCCATGCTTCTGATCCATATATAGTACTGATTTCAAATTGGAGTTAAACTTTCCAGGTTTGGTGGTAATTTAAAGTTGTTTCTTTTTTAAAATCTACACGAAGATGCACAAAAAGTGACACGTTTTGTTTTACCATTATATTAGGTGACATGACGATGGAGTGCAGTACAATCTTGATGTATAGCATGGTCCTCGTTGTCTTCGCCAGCAGCGAAACTGTGCCCACAGGTCAGTTCTTGCTAACCAGTTACATAACTTGAGGGGGTGGAATGGCCGAGTGTGCACGACGTAGGCTTGCCACTTGTAAATGAAATGGGTTGAACTGCAGTAAAGCGGAGCGTATTAAATGTCGATATGGAAGTATCGCAACAACAACAACACATTAACTAAGCCATTACCTCCTATAGACAATAATTCCTTTCAAATTAATTTCCGAAATGTGACGCTGATACAATTGTATTTAAAAACAAATGACAGATATACCGCTCAGCTGAGGTCCTGGTGAGGTCCTAAAATGTCACTTAGTCCTAGGACACTAAATCTCAACTCGTGGTCCTCGGCGAGATTTCGTGGTCCAGGATTCTGTGTTATTTTCCAACGGTTCCGGGATCTCAGCCAGGAGACTTTTGTAATTTGTAAAATGTTATTCTATTTGTGTTTTCTTTTTGTTTTTGGACGTTATGTACTTCCATCTCAAGTAGCCCGAGTACGAGTAAAAATCAAGCTGAAATATTATAAAATAAACAGCTTGGGGATGTTTTGGTTTTCTCTAATTTTAGGGTAGTGGTTCTGCTGACTAGCCTTCTATGATAAGGTTGAAAAATAGTATCCCTGAGGGATCTATGTACCTGGAAATTCTGACAGTTAGTGCCCTTCTCATATGGCCATGTTAGTTAGTTAGTTGCATATTCTTTACAGGACGTAGCAATCAGCTCCAGCAGTTTTTGTCTGTTTGTGATTACTGGACAAGTTCAGTACGTTCAGTAGTTTGCCTTTGCTTTCTGAACGACCGGCGCTCATACCATTGTATGGAAACCAACGCAAGGCAGTCTGTTTCCAAATCACCCACATGTGTGTTTCGAACGTGGTATGCGGGATTACGAGCTGAGTCCGTAACTCCTTCACTGCAGAGCTGGTACTGTTCTAAAATAATGAATGAATCACTGAAAAACGAGAAGTAGGTTGAGAGCTTTACCAAAGCACAACTACAAAAAACAATGGACGTTGCGGCCAAAGCCTTCGTTAGCACAGAACAAACAAACAAAAATAGATTAACTAATACACGATCGACACTACATGAATGTATAAATAAATACTGAGCACACAACACACACTGAATGGACTGTAAAAACGTTCTGTTCTAAAAGAACGCTTTGGTTATTCCATAAGAAACCCAGTATAACCTTTCCTGGAGTTATGGGACTTCATAAGTTTCGCCGAGGAGATACTGCGTCATTCACCCCAGATCTCTCGGGTTCTGGCTGCTGGTAGTGATCCCAAGATTCATCTCGGGCAACAATTTATGATAGAAAGCTATCGCTTTCTGATTCTAACTATTACAACAGTCTTTGACAGACCATCGTTGTTACAATTTGGAATAAAAGAATGTGGTACCCTTCTTGCAGTGATTCTATAGAACTGGAACACACCATGGATGATGCCATATACCGAAGTTTGACTATGAAAACCAGTGAACCAACTCCATTTACTTTTGCAACAATTGTACACCAGTCAGCTAAATTGCTGCAATAGACTCTGATCATTACCCCGTGTGCTGACTAGGCCTTTCACTTTATTCATGCCATTCTGGAATGTGTAACCCGACTAATATACTTGCTGGTGTCGTGTGTGTAAAGAATGAATGTAGTAATTATTTGCTCTTCTTTACCACTTTAGTGTCGTCCCTGGAGTGAGGGGAATCAACACCCACATTTCTTTTAATTCAATATCACTATCCTGGAGATATCCAGTAGACTCCGTCCACAACACTCCCTCAATCTGAAGACACCTTCTTCTCACTCTTACTCACTCCTGGATCATGCCCCCTCTCATTCTTCCCCAACATAACATACTTGACAACTCTTGCTTCAACAAATAAAAACAAGAAATTTATTAAAGCAAAGAGTATATGTAGGAGAAGTGTGTGTGTATATATAAAGTGTAGAATGTGCGACGTATATTCTAAAGTGTCTGTAGACTCAGATCAGTGTTCAGGAGTATAGTCATTCACATCACTGTGCTGAGAACACACTAGCACCATTCAGTCCAGACAAGCAACCTCACCAAGGTGATGCTCCTCCGGTCACGTGAAGACTTCCCCCGTTGTCTCTTGAACCACTAGGATGCCTGGACACCCATGACAAACACTGTCTAATGAGAGTCTTCAATCTGTTTTACACTATGAATTTCCTCTGTTATTTAACCGAATGTTAATTAGAAAATTCTAACACTATTGTCACTGTTACTGGGGAAATCTTACTTGATCTAGTGTCACTGGTTTTAAAGATTCCCCATATTAACAACACAATCTGAAGTTCCCGGTATCAGTATAATATTTATATGACTGTTTCTGGTATCAGTGTTGTATATGTAGAATATATATAATGTTCTGACTGTTCAGTGATACACCTATCACTTGCTAAAACATATGTATCATCAGCATATCCTGCTCAGCAGAAGTCAGGTTCCCGCAAACTAACTTGGGTATAAGCCCAATGTAGCGGCCTCTCAGCAACTTCTGTCTTCAAATTCTGAGCCATCATCTTCTAAAATGTGTTGGCTTCACTGGTCAAAATCATAGCACACATACGTGACCTGTAAATGGAACCTGTAGGATAGAGAATACCATGGTGAGGGCAACTCAGTCCTGGCCGGAATTAGGTGAGTGTAGGCCAATAGCAGCACTCAGATCTATAACAGAGATCCGATCTCTGTCATACGGCCAAATAACTCATCATATGATCTGAGACATGGCAACACCAGGAAAGAATAAAGGAACGGGTAGAAATCCAGCAGATGCCCTACTGGAAGATCCTACCATTTCACATTCCTCTCCTCCCTCTCAACCATCCTTAATCTCTCTAATTATTATTCCACTACATTGTCCTCAACTCCCTGAGTAAAATGATATATCACACAAGCTAGTTGAAGCCACACAATAGAATACTAGTGCCGACGCTCCTATGATACTTTCTAGCACCGCACTTATAAAACAATACATTATATCACCACACCTATAATACATTATATCACCGCACCCATAATACATTATATCACCGCACAGTACTGTACTCTATTCCTAATCACACTCTAAGTTAGATATGATTAATAGCCTACCATATGCCTATCCCGGTTGCTAATCGAAACTAGGCGATCACAGACTGGATCTATGTCCGCCGATAACTATCAACAAATTGACACCCCTAGTTTCTTTTATGTAACACAACTCGGAAAACTGCATCGCTCTATCCAACTTCAGAAATCTGGTCAACTCACTCCTCTTGTTTCCTTCAACGCTTTTTATATTGGGCTGTGAGTGACGTCACCAAAAAGTCCAGACGCTTACCAGTCCAGAGTCTGGTTCCTCCTCCTGTTCTAGACTAACTCTAGTCAACCCGCGGTCAAATTTGCTTTCATTTGGGGAAATTCCAGTCTGTCCGGGAACCAGAGAATTCCCCACATCAGAGGATCCATCCCGCCTGTTTTCCCGGACTCTCCGTCTATCACTTTAAAAGCCGTCTCCCGCCTCGCAGACAAATGACGCCGTTGTTCGTCTCGAGCAACAATTTTGTTAACAAAATGCCGACCGGTGTAGACATTGTAACGTGACGTATTTGTTCCGAACAATCCACATCATACAGATTCGCCGACCAGATGTAGACATTCTGACGCGACGTGTTTGGCTTCCCCGTTAGAAATGCCGATCCTGTGTTACCAGTTTTAACGACGTATTTTTCTCAGTCTGTACATCAAAGGATTACTTGTTTTTTCAGACTTATGTCGGGTCTTGTTGTCATTGATCGAATCTCAAGTTTATTTATGTGACAGCTGGTAAGAGACACGCATCACGTGACTTTCATTCTACAAAGAATTTCTACTGGTTTCACAGCTTTGTGGCTTGTAAAGATGGTCCGGAAGAACGCTGCTTCTCCTTGGCGTACTCCACTGTTTGATGACAATTCTACAGATGGCATGAGGTGTCGCGGTAACGCAGTCTCTAGCACTCTTATCCGTCGTCCTGGTGGCCAAATTTTCGAATTCTCTTTCCTTTCAGGCGCGAAATTTATTCAATGATCATGCCGAACTATCACATGTTGGGTACCAGAAAATCTACTGGGTAGCCAAGGCGACTGACGGAGTATTAATCACAATTTCAATCGGGCGCCGATCGATCTAAAACCATGAGGCTGCAACAGCTTTCCATATGGGTCACGTGCCGTTAAAAATTGCCCTGCACGTTTTTACTTACAGCAGACACATCATGGTAGTCTGGTTGTCTTTATCTAATGGTCTGCACGGTAGCCGGTATTTGTCTGTTGTGACTTGTGCAGAATTAGTTTCAAGCTAAACTATAAGAGCAGGTCAAGTTGCAGAAAGAGACCATATGGGATAAACGTGGTGCAATAAAATCGAACCTCTTGCCTTTAAACCCCCCAATCCTTTTTAACAGTTGCATAATAATAATTTGTTGCGTATCCCTTACGGGACGTTGCAGTCAACACCAGCATTTTCAGCTGCTGTTGATGTACTAGGCAAGTGTTACGTTCAGTAGTTTGCCATTGCTTTCTGAACGACCGGCCCCTATACCTTTTTCGAAAAAACCAGCACCGCCGGGTTTCGAACCCGGGTATAAGGGCTCACAAATCGCGTTCGCAAGCATAATAATATAATAGTAATAATAATAATATAATAGTAAAATAATAATAGTAATTATTGTTATTGCTGTTATTATTATTATTATTATTATTATTATTATTATTATTATTATTATTATTAAGATAATTTCCCGGTGTCTCTCTCACTAACACAAGTTGGCAATCCTATTATAATATTTTCCTTGAATTTAAAGCTTTTGATTAATTGATGATAACACCATCTATTTCCGCCAGAGATGAGAATATTGATTGTTATACTTCCAGAAATATCCCGGTCTGCCAAGCAAACAGTCTACGGGACGAACAGTCCTCCCTGGAGCCCGCCAGCACTGTCGCCCCAGAAGCCTACCTCTGTTCAAACAGTACATTCTCAACTACTGCGACTCATGTGTTCACTAATACAAGATCCCCAGATCGTGGAGACATATTGCAGCGTGTTTAACTCCACCATTGGCTACACTTAGCTCCGTCTGCTGTTTGTGCTGTTACATTTGGTTAGTGACAGCAGCAACAGTTTCGCCAACCCATATGTTGACGTTGGAGCACACAATTCGGGTAGCATCATTGTCTCAACGACGTGTTTGAGAGGTTATTGTAGTCTTATAAATCTAATCTCTGACGATCTCAACACCAAGGCATCAAACTCAAGAGATAAATTCAGAATTTATGAAAGTGTGCATGTCATGTGTCTGTGTGCTTTAAATAAATAAAGGAGTGTTTAACTGCAGTGTTTTATGCGTCCTCTCCTCATCTCATCTTAACATCTCATTTTATCGTGTTCCTATTGTATCTTGTGGTATTGCTGTGAAGCATAAAGAGCGGGAAAGTGCCCGTTTATAGGCTTCATATATTGTGATTCCCATGGACTCTTTTATTCCCTCTGTCCATTGTCTACATAGATGCCTCTTCTTCTGGTCCCGTTTGGTCCGTACATCAATGCTTGTTGTGGTATACTGTTAGTTGATAGCCTTGTTATACTGCCAAACCATTCAACTTGTTGTTTCCTTAGTTAGTTAGTTAGTTAGTCGACAGAACATCCTCATTGCACATCGAACCATTCAGTCCATAAGTGTTCGGATCCCCTCCTCAGCAAATCCCGCAGCGTGTAGCGGCTAACGACACCAGTTCTGTGTTGGTTTATCAGTCTTCTTTGGCTTCCTGCGTAGTGTTCTTGTTTGGTCACCCCTCTTTTAATTTGCTGTTCTCGCAGTCTGGCCATGGTTGTAGATTCACAGTCATCACTTGATTCTCTCAAAAGTCTTACTTCTCGTAGAGCATTCAGAATGTCAACCTGGTCCATGGCGCATCCGCCCTCCACAGTAGCCTCACCTGCGAGCTTGTCAGCCCGCTCATTCCCTTGTACTCCCGCATGCCCTGGCACGAAGATGAAACTAATCTTTGCCAGCCGAGACCGCTCCAGAGACAGCAACCATTCTCTTAGGATCTCCTCCATCTCTATCCTCTTGAGCATGTTCATTGAGTCACTAAGGAAACATGCCCTAGTGAATGTCTGGTCTCGAGCCATGTTATTGCTTTACTTACTGCCATGACTTCCATAGTCAGGCTACTTGTGGTCTCAGCAAAAGCACCAGAGTCCTCCTTCACAATTCTCCCTCCGGCCTGAGCCGTAAAGGCCCATGAGCTTCTCACATGTCGGACGACCGACCCATCTGTGTAAATGACAGCTTAGTTTAGTTTAGTTTAGTTTAGTCGATAGATCAACATCACGGCACACGGGTACAACCCATAAGTGCTCCGTTCTCCTCCTAACTCAAACCTGAGTCTGGAGAAACTCAGCTGTGTGCACGAACTCCGTAGCACCCGCGAGGATCCTTAAATACTTTGGGTAGATTTTTAACTCGAAATTTTGCCCGGGCAGCGCCGTTAGGCTACTCTTTTTCGATTTCCAACTGCCAAGGGATTTTTTTCGTGCGCAACAATACACACGGGCGTCCGATCTCACTACCCAGTGATCAGGGGAAAATTTATTACTAGAAGTCCACGTGAAAAAATCACGGTCATCACCGGGGCTTGAACCCGGGACCTCCAGCACTCGAGGCGGACACCATACCTCGAGACCACGCAGCCCCGGAAATGTCAGCATCACCGTCTAGCGCAGTGTTTCCCAACCTTTTGTGTGCTATGCCCCACCTAAGCCTTTCTAAAAAATTGTATGCCCCCCCCCTCCCCCCCCCCAACATATGCATCATTTTTAATATTCAAAAATTGAAATGTTCACCAAAGAAACTTGAATTTTTTTTTAGAAGGACTCACGGTTCCCAGAGGGGCCAGAGCTGTGTGTCGGTTGTGTTGCGAGAATTATTTTTTTTTTTGGGGGGGGGGGGGGGGGTTGCAGTTACCCTAGATAAGCTGGTTCCACCGCCTCCCCCTTTTTGTGTGGACCCTTAGTCTCACTGTGAGCTATTGCCCACAGTGGTCCACCAGGCCCACATCTAAGGTGAAGATATGTGATGGGTGTTTATTTGATCATCCCGGCCCCGACCAGACCAGGCGCACTACTGGGGGGGGGGGGGGGGAAGCAGCAAATGCACCAGATCCTAGCCAAAGGACCGATAATCACTAAGAAATTATTGAGCAAACACAGTAAGTAAATTTTCAAAACATATAATGGAGAACTGAAATTCAAGTACAAAATAATTTTAATGAAAGATTTTTCTATATTATTTTAATTATTAGTAATTATTTAAATTTAGTGAGATCCTTGCGCTTGATGCTTGCTGCATAGAGATTTTATGTCAGGTTCCAATTTAGTTAACTACAGTCTCAAGTTTCCCCGTTTTGTTATATCCAGCCGATTTCTTCCATTTTCGAATTGCCCCCCTTATCAATCGAATTTCCCCCATGTGGGGCGTGGGCCCCACGTTGGGAAACACTGGTCTAGCGAATTCTCGAAAATCAACGCTTGTACTTCCGTCTCCACAGCTGCCGGGTTTTCTTGTCTGCATTTTCTGTCTAGCTGGATGCAAACTGAAAAGGATGTGCAGAAATCTGTTGGCACTTGTACCTACTCCTCGCCAGGTTCTAAGTCCTCAAGTGAACACACCTGTTGAAGAATGTCTTCGGCTTGACCCATCCACGACCGTCCTCTTTTTAACCTGCTGCCCTTCACCTTCATAATTTCACTATGCAGTGGATGTTGTGTGTTTGCGTTAACTCCGAGGTAGGAGCGAGCTCTGTAGTTGTATACTGTCTTCAATGGTTGGAAAATCAAGAAGGTAGCGCATCGCCCTGCATGCTGTATCTCTTGTACATCCACGAATAATGCGCATAGCTTCATTCTGTATCCTTTCCATCCTTTCTATCTGCTTACGGCTGAGAGTCAGGATTGTCATCGCATACTCAAAAACAGACACGACCAGCCCTTCGTATAGAAGACATAGATGGCGCTGCTCACAGTTTTCTGCCGCCATCACCCGCATCGCAGCCAAACCCCGCTTGGCCTTTGTTATCACCTGGTCTATGTGCTCATGATGAGCAAGGCTTCAATCAAAACGTATCCCCAGGTAATTCATTGCCTGCGTTCTTTCCACCGTCTCTGAACACAGCATTACAGTTGGTGTTGGAGTGTTGACAATATGATTATTCAATGAGAACCAAGTCACTTTTGCCTTTGTTGGGTTGACCATTGCCCCAGCCTCAACACACCAAGTACTTATGCGATTGAGTTCGGTTTGTAGTTCCACAGCAACCTGCTCTCTATCCTTACCCTGGTGATACACTAAAACATCGTCGGCATATGACAATGTCCTACCAGGTCCAGTGATCTGCTCACTGGTGATTCTCACAGTGTAGGCGTTGAACAGCACCGGAGATAATGGTGATCCCTGTGGTAGGCCAGGATATATTGTTGTTGGTTCCGACGTCCAACTGCCACATCCAAAAACTGCTTTCCTTTGGAAGAGGGCTGCAGTGATCCAACTAAGGAGGAATGGACTTATGTTGAGTTCAAGAAGCTGAAGCATTAAAAAATTCAATGGTACTCTGTTGTACGCGTCCTCAAGATCAATCGCTGCAGCAAAGTTTTCAATGCCTGAGTGGAAACCTTCATAGACATCATGGGCAAAAACTGCTGCATTGGTCCAGGTTTCTCTTTTTGGACGGTACCCACCCAGGGTAGGTGGGAAAACACCTTGCCCCTCTAGCTGACTTGATATTTTTCTTGCAATTAACTTATCCAGCAGCTTGCCTATTGTATTCTGCATGGTTATAACTCGATATCCCTGAATTTTTGTGTGGTCATTGCCAGGCTTAGGCAAGGGAATCAGTTAGCTGCGTAACCACTCCTCCTTGATGCTAGCACTCCCTATACTGTTGTTGTACATGTCTGCTAGTTCCTCTAGCTCGTTGTCGATACACCTATTGATGTCGTCGTATCTTATGCCATCTGGCCCTGGAACACTGTTTTTTGATCGTCGAAGCACAGCCTTGATTTCTTTCACTGTCACTATGTCTACTTGTTGTTTTCTGATTAAATCTAGCACTGCTAAAACTCCCGCAATAGTCCTGATTTCTTCGTGTCTGATTTTCTTTCTTCTTGATACATTGAGTACTCTTCTTAGGAATCTTCTTCTTCTTCTTTTTCTTCTGCGTTCGTCTGGAATGTTGTTTTAAACATAATTATTTTGTGCCTGTTTACAGCAGAGCTGCGATATATGCATCTTTTGACAGACACATCCGTCTTCTTCAGGCATTTGTTGACCGGGTTACATGCCCGGGATCTCATGAATTTCACTCCCGTTGTAATTTTTGCGTCTTTTTCTGTCATTGTCCAGGTTTGGTATTGGTAGCATAGAGTTCGCAGGAATAATGTTTTGTAGAGTGCTTGTTTTAAAAATATCTATTGATACGTGTTTGTTCTCTAGTATTGGTACCATTTGTCCAATGAGTTGGTCAGCCTTATTGCATCTATTTTCAATCTTGTCTTCTGATTTGCCATTTGATATTATATACTTCCTAAATACTTGAAGCGCTTTACTTGTTTCAGGGGGTGTTCTTTAAGAATTTAGATGAATCTTTGTTGTGTTTTCTTCTTTAGTTATAGTCATTATTTTTGTTTTACTGATGCTAATTTTCAAGTTTAGCTCCTTACACACTTCTTTTCGGCTATTTATTTGTACGTGTAATTCTATTTCTGATTTTGTTATTAGTGCTTGATCGTAAGAAAATTCGTCGTTGGTTCTTCTTGTGTGTTCATTTCGCCATACGGTGTTCTTGCGGTCTCTGTTTGACTGGTTCTTTACATATGCTGTCTATATAGGTTAGCAACAACCTTGTTGTACTCCGAATCTTATGGTGAAGGATTCTGAGCAGTCCTCCGTTTTAAAGATTGAGCACAACCCACTACTGGCAACGCTGATCGTATTCCGGCACGAACCTTAAGCCTTGGCCACGTCAGATTGGGGGCACTAGACTCGAGTTTCGCTCTCGTTTGAGCTCATCAGTAGTGCATATCCCTGACTGGACCTCGGATCTACTCCGGATCACTGGTGTGTGAAGCGGGTGTGCAACCACTGACCACGCCACTCACGCTGGACGCGACCAATTATCATACTAGAATATCACAACGTCACCCATTGTAGGCTGTAGCTCAAAACTTGCCCGATTGCCGCGACTGACATCCTCGAATGATCAAGTCTTCTCGATATGGCAAGGAACACCAGGCACCTAAAGTCCAGCGAGCAATAATCACGTTGATTTATTTGGTTGTTTCTGGATTTGATGTTTAAAGACGACTACGTTTTTGCTTAGCGTACATTCACTGTTGTTATATAAACTTTTTCATAGGTTTGTTAGGTGTGCACTTACTACTTATCATTTAAGGATTTCCCACAGCGCAATTCTATCAAATGACATTTCTTGATCTACAAAGGCTAAGTATAATATTTCATTAAATTGGATTCATTTTTCTATAAGTTGTCTAAAAGCAAAGATGGCATCTGTACATCCTGTGTTTTTCTCAAATCCAAGTTGTTTTTGTCCAAATTGGGATAATTATGATGCTTCCCCAGTCTCGTGGTGTCTGTTGTTCTACCCAAAAATAGTTAAACAGTCTATATATCCATGCTGTTTCTACTCCTCTTGCTGCTTTAATTAGTTGGTACTCCGTCTTGTCCCGGTGATTTATTCAATGGGGCTAATGTGATGACTTCTCTAACTTCTTCTTTCAGTATGTCTGGTTCTAGTTCTTCGGTGGCATCTGTGTCGGTTTCTTGGATTTCTGAGGTATCTGATGGAATATTGAGAAGGTGTCCGAAGTACTGCCTCCATCTTTTTAGGTTTGTTTATGTTCACTTAATGGTTCTCCTTTTTTCGCTGTTTATTATTTCAGTTGGATCAAAGGGTTCTGTTCTTGCCCATATTGCACTAATCTATTTGTAGAAGTTTCTAGTTTACTCTTTGTAGTTTTTATTTAGGGGTTCTCCATATTCCTTTCAGTCTTTTTGTTTTTCTCTCTTTATTAGTCTATTCGCGTAACTTCTTGCTATTCTATATTCGATGTAATCATGATACTGTTTGCCTTTTACCCACTTTGTATATTTTTCCTTTTTGTCTTTTACAGCTGGCTTTATCTCGGCGTTCCACTTACTTGTTATTTTCTTTACCCGTGTATTGCGTTGTTTCGTGGTTCCATGTGCTATTTTTGCAGTGTTTAAAATACTAGATTTGAACATCTCCCATCCTTCTTCCACTGATTTTCTTTCTATAGGTAGTTTTACAAAGACTTCATTTAATTCTTTCTCATAATTTTCCCTCACTGTCTCGTCTTTGAGATTTATTAAGTTTACTAATTAGCATGGTATGTCTTTTTCCTTATCTTTTCTTTCTTCTGTTATTGGTTCTTATTGTGGTAACAACTACTTTTTGGCCTGTGTTTATACTTAAGTTGGGCATTGCCCTTGCATCTAATACATTTCTTTTTCTGTTATTTCTTGTTAACATGAAATCGATTTGGCTTTTGGTGTCTGGATTGGTCCATTAGAACCAGGTGTATATATGCGAGTCTTTGTAGTTTTAAAATGTGTATGTTATAAAGAGGTCGTGTTGAGTGCATAGCGCAATCAATCTATATGGGACGTTCATTTGAAATCCTTCGTGCCGCACCACGCGTAATTGCGTACGTTGAACATGATCATGTCATAGTAATGTGATAAGTACTGACCGATGAATAATAGAGCACGTGCTTATCGTCCCATGATGCATAGGGTCTGTTTCTGACCATTGTGAAAATGGCCGGGTTGATCCAAAATCCGCCCAAAGAAGCTCAAAGATCGGTGATTTAATTTCTTTCATTTGAAGGATGTCGACCAGTGAACATTCATCGAAGAATGCAGGCAGTGTATGGTAACAAATGTGTGTCGAAGACAACAGTGACAGACTGGGTACGAATGTTTCGGAAAGGACGTCAGTTCACGACAGATCTTCGACGGCCGGATCAAGCGCGTATTGTTGCAACAGATAAAACCATCGTCAAAATTGATGCAGCAGTACAGATGAACCGTTGTCGAACCTTACGTTCGCTAGCGAAAGAATTTTATGTGTCAATTGGGACAATTCAAAAGGTCGTTCGTAAGAAACTGCAATATCGGAAGGTTTGTTCACAGTGCGTACCGCGGATGTTGACCGACCACCATAAAGAGGAACACATGGGATGGTGTTTGAACCACTTGCTGCGTTACAGAGTGGAGGGTGATGAATTTCTTTTCCGCATAGTGGCAGGCGGTGAATCATGGTGTCACCACTTTGAGCCGAGCAACAAAAGAGAGAGCATGTAATGGAAGCATGCTGAATCACCAAAAGCCAAACAATTCAAGTTACAAGTTTCCGCTGGTAAGGTTGTGCTGAGCGCATTATTTTTTACCATGAAGGGCTATTGTTGGCCGACTTTAAAGAACCTGCTGTTAATATCAACTGTACCCACTACTTGCAACCACTAGACAAGCTGCAAAAAGCCATCAAGAATAAATGACCCGGCATGCTTTCTCGCGGTATGATTTTATTGCACGATAATGCTCGTCCGCATGTCGCAAAGATTGTGCAGGTAGCATTAGCAAAGAGGAAGTGGGAAATTCTGCAACATCCAGCCTATCGTCCCGATTTGTCACCTTGCGATTTTCATTTGTTCGGACCTTTTAAAATAAAGCTCTCAAGGGCCAACGATTTCACACAGATGTAGATGTAATGAGCGCGGTAAACACTTGATTCAGTGAACAACCACAATCCTTTTTTGCGGACGGCATTCGCCGCCTACCTAAGCAATGGAATGCTTGCCTGAATGTCTACGGCGACTTCTTCTGACCAACCTATGGTGCATAATTCATTCAAAATGAATCTCATCTCATCTCAACTCATCATGTTCCTCTTGTACCTTGCGGTGTCGAAGTGAAGTATAAACAGCGGGAGAGTGCCTGTTTATGGGCTTCATGTATCGATATTCCCATGGACTCTATTATTCTCTGCGTCCATCGTTTACGTGGTCGGCCTTTTCCTCTGCTTCCCTCTGGTTTGTACATCATTGCTTGTTGTGGTATACTGTTAGTTGGTAGCCTACTTGCATGGCCAAACCATTTGACTTGCTGCTTTCTAATAAAATCTCGGGCAGCTACAACCCCCACTTTAGTCCTGTTTTCTTCATTTCTGATGTTATCTCTTCTTGATACATTGAGTATTCTTCTCAGGAATCTCATTTCTGTTGTTGTGATTTTTCTTTTCTCTTTTTCTGTCATTGTCCAGGTTTGGTATTGGTAACATAGAGTTGGCAGGAAGATTGTGTTGTAAAGTACTTTCTTAGTAGTTATTGATACATGTTTGTTCTTAGTATTGGTGCCATTTGTCCAGTGAGTTGGTTTGCCTTATTGCATATATTTTCGATCTCGTCTTCTGATTTGCCATTTGATGCTATTATACTTCCTAGGTACTTGAAACTCTTTACTTGTTTCAAGGGATGTTCGATTAGATGAATCGTTGTTGCTTTTTCTTCTTTAGTTATAGTCAATAGCTCCGTTTTACTTGTGCTAATTTTCATGTTATGTTCCCTACACATTTCGTTTAAACTATTCATGTGGTCTTGTAATTCAGCTTCTGATTTTGCTATTAGTGCTTGGTCGTCCGCAAACAGGAGTTCTCTATTGGTTAGATTTGCAGATGGTACTTCTTCTGTGTTCTCGTCATGCGGTGTTCTTGCGGTCTCTGTTTGCTTGGTTTCTTTACATATGTTGTTTATATATGTTATAAACAAGAGAGGGGACAGGACACAACCTTTTCGTACTCCGGATCTTATGGTGAAGGGTTCTGAGTGTCCTCCAGTTGCTCTCACTATGCATTCACTGTTGTTGTATAAGCTTCTACATAGTATTTTTAGATGTGTACTCACTCCATAATGTTTAAAGATTACCCACAGTTAATTTCTATCTAATCTATCAAATGCCTTTTCTTGGTCGACAAAGGCTAAGTAGAGTGTTTCATTGAATTCGATTGATTTTTCTGTAAGTTGTCTAAGAGCAAAAATGGCACCTGCGCATCGTTTGTTTTTCCTAAATCCAAGTTGTGTTTCGCTTAGCTGGGGTTCTATAATAGTTCGTAATCTTTTCTGAAGAATTTTGCAAAATATTCTCCCAGTATGACTCAACAGTGAAATGCCTCTGTATTGTGTGCAGTCTCTTTTGCTGCATTTGTTTATTTCCAAATTGGGATAATTATGGCGTTTCCCCAGTCTCGCGGTGTCTGTTGTTCTACCCAAACGTGGTTGAATAGTCTGTGTAGCCATGATGTTCCTACTTCTCTTGCTGCTTTAATTAGTGCATTTGGTATTTCATCTTGTCCTGGTGATTTGTTCAATGGGGCTAATCTGATGGCTTCTATAATTTCTTCTTTCAGTATGTCTTGTTCTAGTTCTTCGGTGACATCTTGTCGGTTTCTTGAATTCCTGTGACATCTGATGGGATGTTGAGAAGTTGTGCCAAGTACTGTTTCTATCTTATTATGATTTGTTTTTGTTCACTTATATTGGTTCTCAATTTTCGTTGTTAATTATTTCAGTTAGGTCAAAGGGTTCTCCTCTGGTTCTCATTGCACTTATCTTTTTATAGAAGTTTCTAGTTGCCTCCTTTTAGTTTTTATTTAGAGTTTCTACATACTCCGTCCAGTCTTTTTGTTTTTCTCTCTTTACTATTCTATTCACATGTCTTCTCGCTATTTTATATTCTATGTAATCGCATTCCTGTTTGCTCTTCGACCACTTTTTATATTTTTCATCTTTGTCTTTTACAGCTTTCTTTACTTCTGCGTTCCACTAACTTGTTGTTTTCTGTATCCGTGTTTTGCGTATCTTTGCAGTATTTAAAATGCTTGATTTGAACATCTCCCAGTCTTCTCCCACTGTCTTTCTTTCTATAGGTAATTTTACAAAGATTTCAGTTAGCTCTTTTTCATAATTTCCCTCAATGTCTCGTCTTTGAGATTTTTTAAGATTTCTGATTCGCTTGGCATGTATTTTCCTGGTCTTTGCTTCCTTCTACTGATGATTCTTATTGTGGCAACGACTGCTTTGTGGTCTGTGTTTACTGTTTATACTTACCATGGGCACTGACCTTGCATCTAATATATTTCTACCTTTTTATTTCTATATTTATTTATTCAAAATGAATGCTTTGTTTAATTCTACCACACCTGTTTCTTTCATGCTTTTGTAATAAAGCCATTGGAACGGGTTTCAAATGAACGTCCCCAATACTTTCATAATCATTTCTTTCATCGTGTTGGTCTCAAAATACTCCAAGATGTTTCTCTATATATCCGTTCTGTTATGTCATGGTCTTGCGTTGAAGTCTCCGATAACTATGATGTTGCCTTGCTTCTTTATTTTATTAAGTATATCATGGAATTCTTCGAAGAACTCCTCGCATTCTTCTTCACAGTTGTTTGTGTTACATGGTGCATATATTTATACATATGTAGTTATTATCTGTTATTTCATTCTCACTGTTGTAATTCTTTTTTATATATATTTTATTTCTAATAACCTTCTTGCTAGCCGTGGTTCAACGACTATTCCCACACTGTGTCTTTCCCCTTCTTTTTTGTTCCATCCCGGAATATACAAGCGTATAACTGTGGTGGATCTCCTTGAGTCCCGTCCCTTTTAATCTGGTGTCTGCTATTCCCATCAATCCAGTTTTCCTCTTTTCCATTGTTTCTATGAGTTTTTCTTCTTTACTATTAAAACCGCAGATGTTAAGTGTGCATAGTGTTTTAATCGCTGATCTGTCTCATTGTCCTTCAACATTGCCGGGTCCGTTAACATTTGGGTCGGTCTGGATATGCCATATGCTTCTTTCTTTTTCTTCGAGCAGGAAAAATTCCCATGCCGGCTTGCTAGGCCAGTCTTCTCCCACTGTCTTTCTTTCTATAGGTAATTTTACAAAGATTTCAGTTAGCTCTTTTTCATAATTTCCCTCAATGTCTCGTCTTTGAGATTTTTTAAGATTTCTGATTCGCTTGGCATGTATTTTCCTGGTCTTTGCTTCCTTCTACTGATGATTCTTATTGTGGCAACGACTGCTTTGTGGTCTGTGTTTACTGTTTATACTTACCATGGGCACTGACCTTGCATCTAATATATTTCTACCTTTTTATTTCTATATTTATTTATTCAAAATGAATGCTTTGTTTAATTCTACCACACCTGTTTCTTTCATGCTTTTGTAATAAAGCCATTGGAACGGGTTTCAAATGAACGTCCCCAATACTTTCATAATCATTTCTTTCATCGTGTTGGTCTCAAAATACTCCAAGATGTTTCTCTATATATCCGTTCTGTTATGTCATGGTCTTGCGTTGAAGTCTCCGATAACTATGATGTTGCCTTGCTTCTTTATTTTATTAAGTATATCATGGAATTCTTCGAAGAACTCCTCGCATTCTTCTTCACAGTTGTTTGTGTTACATGGTGCATATATTTATACATATGTAGTTATTATCTGTTATTTCATTCTCACTGTTGTAATTCTTTTTTATATATATTTTATTTCTAATAACCTTCTTGCTAGCCGTGGTTCAACGACTATTCCCACACTGTGTCTTTCCCCTTCTTTTTTGTTCCATCCCGGAATATACAAGCGTATAACTGTGGTGGATCTCCTTGAGTCCCGTCCCTTTTAATCTGGTGTCTGCTATTCCCATCAATCCAGTTTTCCTCTTTTCCATTGTTTCTATGAGTTTTTCTTCTTTACTATTAAAACCGCAGATGTTAAGTGTGCATAGTGTTTTAATCGCTGATCTGTCTCATTGTCCTTCAACATTGCCGGGTCCGTTAACATTTGGGTCGGTCTGGATATGCCATATGCTTCTTTCTTTTTCTTCGAGCAGGAAAAATTCCCATGCCGGCTTGCTAGGCCAGTCGCAGGTTTAGGACGGAAAAATCTTACCAAAGGGAGTCTGTCCCCCCTGGAGAACTAGATCCCCATTGGCCCATTACCTCGCGGTCATGGTTTCCCGGTCTACACCACGGGGAGATGAGGCTGGCTTGTGTAGTCTGCGGGTCATCGGCAGTCTACTGATATTTACTTAAATTTTCATATAAAGCATCTATGTTTTATGGTGTCAACAAAGAACTTCCACGATTAGGTGATTTATGCTATAGTGTTGGGAGTTGTTTATTGTATGTTATTACCACAATACTGTTAAACAGATAAATAAAGTTCGCTGCATGACCTTTCCAGGACGTCGCAATCAACCCCAGCATTCAGTGGCTGTTGGTGATGTTCTACGCAATGATAGTTCACTAGTTTGCCATTACTTTCTAAACAGCCGAAGCCTCATAGCATAGAAATCAACCAAAAGCCGTCTGCTTATCAATCGCTCGTGACTGAGTTCGAACGTCGACTCAATATGCCGGGGAATTATGACACTGGGTGTTGTATTATCCCATAATTTGAGTGACTGTGTGCAGGAAAGTGCTTATACATGGGTGTGAGAGAGGGAGAGTGAGAGAGAAAGAGAGAGAGAGTGTGTGTGTGAGAGGGAGTATATGTGTGTGTGTGTGAGAGAGAGAGAGAGAAAGAGAGAGAGAGAGAGAGAGAGAGAGAGAGAGAGAGAGAGAGAGAGAGAGATCAAATCAAATCAAATCAAATCAACTTTATTTTCCGTTATTTTATATATATATATATATATATATATATATATATATATATATATATATATATATATATATATATATATATATATATACTAGCTGACCCTGCCGGCTTCGCCCAGACCCTGGTGGGGAGCATCTCATTTAATTCATATAAGTAGTCATATAAGTTCCCGTTCCCGTTACCGACTATCTGTCTGTCTGTCTGTCTGTCTGTCTGTCTGTCTGTCTGTCTGTCTGTCTGTCTGTCTGTCTGTCTGTCTGTCTGTCTGTCTATATATATATATATATAGAGAGAGAGAATATGTATGTATAAGTAAACATTTGTTAGTGAGTTTATAATTGTGACTGAGTATATGTGTATGTGAGAGAGTGTGTATTTGTGTGTTATTGAGTGGATGCATATCTATGATAGTTTGCGTAAATGATGTAAGTATGTATGCATGTATGTATGTATGTGTTTATGCATGTGCGTGTGTATGTATGTCTGCCTATCTGTCTGTCTCTAGCATGGTAATATATATTGTTTATGTTTAAACATTAATTTGACAATGTTTTCTTTTCCCTATAAGAATATGACATACACAATATATAAATACCGGTCTCTGTGGCTAAGGATTTGCGAACGCGGTTTGCGAGCCCGTATACCCGGGTTCGAAACACAGCGCTGCTGGTTTTTTCGAAAAAGGTATAGGAGCCGGTCGTTCAGAAAGCAATGGCAAACTACTGAACGTAAAAATTTGCTCAGGAATCACGAACAGCGAAAATGCTGTGGTTTTACTGCTACGTCCTGTGAAGGTCATGCAACTTTTTTTTTTATTGTGATAAGTGAATTCTAATTGCCATGTCAAATGTATTTTAGTGAGTAAGGTATTAATAATTAATGCACATTTTCCGTGTAGTTAATCACTGTAATGTATTTTGTCTCTGTTGTTGTTGTCGTTGTTGTCTATGATTAGCTTCATAAGTAATATGAATGCAATAAAGTATGAGAGCAGAGATATCAGAAGGGCAGAGTATCAGCGTGCCCAATTCTCAACCCTCTGAAGATAAGGTTCTCCGTTTCTAAAGAAGCATAGAGGCTCAACTTGCTCACGCCAAGACCTTTCGTAGATTTGATTATGATTGGTCGGATATTTGCATGGTGCGCTGCACTGTTAATATTCTTTGTTTCCCTTTATGGACCCTATAACATTCCGACGTTCGAATTTGTACTTCAAAACAAAAGGAGCTGTGGAGGATGAGATGCAATCCCGTCGGTTAATATGAAATGGGCGGAGTCGGATTTCTTAAAGAAATCGACCTGTCCTCCGAGGTCAACCCAGCCTAAGATTGGTACCAGGACATGTCTTGGGAAGTAAAGGCGGCCGGTGTGATACTGACCATATCAGCCACCGGGTGCCGATTGGTCTATACAAATATGAGTCTAACAGCATATGCCCAATGCTCTTGAAGGCATGTAAAAGGAACTGTCGCTGACTTTACTTATAACCGACTGGGATCCGAACTGAACTAAGGAAAGATCACAGTCTGTAAGGCCTCAGGCTGCACCTCAGAATGATGTAATAATGCAGCGACATAGACCAAAAGTTGAAAGTTATCCTTGAAACAACGCCCTGTACATCCGTGTTGTATTTTCCAGGTCTGCTTATTCGGCTGTGGAAAACAACAATACACAAAACACACGACATGAATGGCTGTCATATGTAAATTTGTTTCTAAGGACGTCATCATCAAATAGCTAGGTGGGCGGTTTCCACTGATTCTCACACTCTTAACTTTTGCTGGGCCGATACAACTTTTTGTATGGTTATTTCTGTTAACAGACGTTTTGTTCATTATAAAATCTTCAAAAATGCATTAGAAAACTTGGCCTAGCAGCGATAATATACTTCATAACACGATTATACGATATCTGAAAGTGTACGAATATGTATTTAAATGTAAATGCACCCCACCAGCCCGAACAGGTATACTGTGCATAATGCGGCTGCCAGAACGCCAACACAAAACTCCGGCACGAAAAATACAATTCATCATCGATGGAAGCGGCAGTCACTAGAAATCCAGCAGCCACACATTACTGCATAAGGCAAACCCAGTTAGCTCAGCACTGACGGCCGCTTGTTTTTAGAAAATGCAGTTCACGTCACAAACAACTGCGGACATATGTAAAAAGCCTTCATACAAAATCAACAGCTCACAGTGTCGCTCTACACACTCAACTCAGTAGCAGGACGGAGGAACCAGACACTACCAGTCCAACACGAGTAAAATGAGTAAGCAAACCGCAGTCACAAGCATAAACACTACAGAGTCCTTAACAGCTCACCGCCTAACCTCCATGTTGGACCGGAAGTAGGCAAGTACGTATGGACATGCGTAACTGAGTAAGTAATTAAGTAAGTACGTACGTTAGTAAGTAAGTACGGGCATGCGTAACTGAGTAAGTAAGTAAGTTAGTAAGTAAGAAAGCAAGTATGTAAGTAAGCTAGCAAGCAAGTAAGCATGCAAGTAAGTAAATAAAGGCCACGAATAATAATAACAAGATTAACTGGGAGATATTTATAAATCTTGCATTATTACGAATATTCCATCCGTAACTCCTACTATTCTGCTTCGTACAATGTGGGAAGCAATGATTAAGGCCGAGCAGTCATACCTGTCAGGTGTTTCCCAGACCTGGGCCAGAAATCCCAGGCAGGATGATCCGTGTGTCACGTCCCATTAGTAATAGTTACACGTGTCTGTTAGACACATGCTGGCCTCCCAGACTTAATGTCTCCTTGGCGTGGTTTGACTGGCAATCAGCGTCTGGGCAACCTCCAGTTCTCCCATTCACGCAAGGAAAGGTAACTTGATATGTTCATTAACATATGTTGAGGGTTGACAGAAAAGAAACTATTAAATATCGTTCTTCTCGTGTTTCATTTTTATCATCACGTTAATCCTAAAACAGAAAAAGCATTACACTTTCATGGCATCCAGCTTTTACCAAAGAAGCTACAAGCTGATGACATATCTACATTATTTCACGATATTGTGGGAAAGATATTTGTTTTCGGAGATAAGTGCAAGAGCAATGAAATAAATGTAAGTGTGATTATATTATGTGAACTTGTGTGTCCAGACATTTCAAGAATTGTCATACAACAACAGTGAAGCAAATGTTTTAAGTGTAATAATATTGCAAGAGTTATAATCTGAGACTCCATAAATAAGAGTCTATATTGTGCCTGACTATGCTGTATAACAGTGCTTCCTAGACTTTTCACTTTCGCGGACCGACATAAAATTTTCCTTTTGCACCAGGGACCGGTGCCGTTTAAAAAAAAAATTTTCTCCTTGTAATCTGGAATGTTATATGACCTCAATATAATTTTAATTTAAATATAAGATTTAACGTAATTGTAGGTGTTGTCTCGGTGCGCTAAATACTGCTCCATAATATTATTGGATGACGGTGATTTATTTAATGGATGTATCTAACACCTTCACTCGCTCACACGATGGCAAAACGCATTGTAATCGTACAACGAAAATCACGTATGTTCTGCATCTTATAACAATCAGCAAATTATAATGGGCATCTTCCTCACTATTCGTCACATAGGAAACAACAGAAACGCACGTCGTCAACAAACAAATGTCGTCGACCGGGCCGGCTTTTAGTATCGGACTCAGTTGGTTACTATTTTTAACTTTCCCATTGAACCAATGATTCGCCTCTCCTTAAAAATAAATACTCCGTAGGTTATACGGCAGTAGGCTGGATTTATTGTAACATTAAATCGTCATAAAAACGGTGCGGATATCATGTTTTGAGAAAAAGACAATCTTGTTTTTAAAAAGTTCTAAACAATCCTCAAAGGAGAAAATATTTATCTTTTTTCTTACTTTTTTAAACTCACTTTGCGGACCGGCAAAGAAGGGCTCGCGGACCGGCATCGGTCCGCGGACCACCACTTTGGGAAGCACTGCTGTAGAAGGTCCATCTCGGCAGGCTGAGGTATTCGTGGTGAAGTTACACACACACTTAGCAGACGCGTTGACAGAATCGATAGGAGATGGTGCTGACAATGTCATGAGTACGGGCGGACGAGGGTTCGACCCCAGCTCTCGTCGTCCGCTGAGAGAGGAAACGACTGGTCACCTATATATCCGTGCATTCAAGCCGGCAAAATGTGGGGTTCCTAACATTTCACAGAAACCGAGCAGCTACCTGCTACGGTCTTGTTTGTTAGTTTGTTTACGTACACAGGCTTAAATCTCGTCAAGACCGTACGTGTATATTCTGGGCAGGCCATGCAGGGATAAGACGTTATGAGTGAGTTGATACGCTAGCCTCAGGGAATTCAGGATGGGCAAAGGATAAATACACTCAAAAGGCGGAAACATACATCTTTGTTGGGAAGCAATGTAGACTCAACTGGCATAATAGGTAGAGATAATAAAATAAGAATGAAAAAGGAGAGGAAATGTGTGGAAGTCGAAGGAAGTTAAACTTAGCTCCAAAGTTAGAATTGTGAACACCAGTCTTAAACTGGTACTACTGTAGTGGTCAGAACCATGGAGAGCAACTACAATAATTACTAATAAACTACAAATTGTTCACTAACTGGTGCCTGCGTAGAATAGTGAGACCAAATGGTATGTCAAGATCAACAAAATGCTCATGGAGGGAACTAAACAAATTCCAGTGAATCAAGACGTAGGGAAGAGACGCTAGCACTTGATAGGATACACATTGAGAAAACATCAGGACAATGTAAATAGGCACTCTTGAATAGAAGAACCCACAGGGCGAACCAAATAACTGGAGACATGAAACACACGAAGAAAAGAATACAGAGATGAATAATATTGGGAGGACATGTAAGAAGCTGCAGGAGATAGCAAGAGATGGGACAACTTGGCGTGGGTTGATTGGGGGGTCCATGCCGCAGTGATGAGGGATACAAGGCGGAAGAGGAAGTAGACAGGACAAACACTGCGTCACACTCTACGTGATGTTACAGGTGTACACAGAGGGTGATCAGTGAGCTGGGCTTACTCTTCATTTCCATCAACGTCTCTAGACAGTAGATATGCCTATGTAAATGTACTTCACTTCCTTTCAGCTGCCTTTACAAGCGGCAATTTCAAATGCAAACAAACCATTCATGCATTCATTCAGAATCACGCTTCCATAACAACCTTCCTGAAAACTTAAACAAACTATTACGCAAGGAAAAAAAATAATTTCGTTATCAATATTGCTGTATGTGTCAGTCAGGTCTTAGTCAGATGTATTGTGATGTAATGTAATGGTATTGGATATGCTGTATTAAAGTGAAAGGGCTTCGAGTAAACTGTGTCATGTCATTATGAGCCGGGTGAACGTCACCTTTCCTCCCTGTGATACTTTCCCTTAGTAAACTATGGCACACATTGGGCCCATAAGACAAAGGATATGGTATTGGGGGTGCTTTTTTCTGAATAGGACATTGAACACTGTTTACGTGAACATAAGCTTTATTCCTATAAATAAGGACCGTGGCTTGTTTACATGAAAAGCAAAAATAATTATATAAACTACAGGACGTTTTAGCCGACATGTAGATAAACAACACTGCAGAAAATCCTCCTCCAGAAACGTCAGGCATTCTTTTTCCACATTGTCAAAGAACATTTCGAGCCAAAATAGGCCTTATCAGCCATCTTAGAACCCACGGCTCCATACTTTCAACCCCACTGGATGAAATGAATGGTCATCATCATTCTTGATGGACAAACAACACACAACAGATAAACAACATTCATATCTGCTAGTTACACGCTTACATCTAACATGCGACACGGTATATCATTCATTGGCACATTTCCATCTTGACAGATGATAGTTTGTTACATTGTGCTTCAAAAAGGCTTAATCTATGGAGGTGGCGAATGTGACTGATGAGGCGAATTCGTGCTGTAAATGTTCGTCCACAGTGGGTGCATGTCAACACATGGTCATTTTTATTTTCAGCATCATGCACCATCTTATGCCTCACACGCTCGATGCATCTTTATTCCATTTCTGATATTTATTCTCCATGCAACACGCTCAGCAGCGACTTACTCCCAATATGCATTATCAATGCCTGTATCAATCATGTCCCGCTTACACACATCTTTGTATCGTAGTAGAGGCCGACCCTGAGATCTCTTACCCATCTGTAATTCACCAAAAAAGATGTCCTTTGGTATTCTACCACCATCCATCCTCCTAACGTGTCCTATCCCTCTAAGTCTGAGCAAGGAATAAACCGTCACACAACCTGATCTTTCCAATACTTCAGTATTTGTGATTTGTCTTGCCACTTAATACCAAGAATTCTTCGCAGACGCCGCATATGAAAGCTGTTTAAATGTTTCTCTTGGTGTGAGTAAGTTGTCCAGGTTTTACTGCCATAAAGAAGAGTTCTAAGGACACAGGCTTGATAGACAAGGACTTTTGTTTTGGCAGTAAGCTTCCTGATCTCCCAGACTCTTTTTGTTAAACTGTTCATTGTTGTTGCTGCCTTACCAATCCTGATGTTGATTTCCTGATCCAGAGATAATTTGCTATTTACCACTGATCCTAGATATGTAAAATGGTCTACTATCTCTAGTTCGGCGTCGTCAGTAAAGATTGATGGTACCCCATGTGCACCTTGTCACATAATCTGTGTCTTCTTTGTGCTAATTGATAAACCAAATTCAGAACAAGCATTGGAGAATGCAGATAGTAGACGGTGTATTTCTTTCTCAGAGTGGGTCATAATTGCAGCATCATCTGCAAAAAGCAATTCTCTGATCAGTACCCTCCTAATTGTGGTCTTGGCCTTCAATCTCTGAGCATTATAGATGCCGCCATCTGAGCGTGTGTGAATGTATATACTGGCATCCTGATCACGAAGGGCATATTTCAGTAGAAGTGAATAGTATATTCCAAAGAGGGTGGGAGCTAGTACACAACATTGCTTAACTCCACTCTTGATTTCAAACTCTTCTGAAGTTGCACCATCAAACTTCATTATACCCTAAATGCCTGTGTAGAACGATTCCTCAATGGATATAAGAGTTGGTGGACAGCCGATCATCTTTAGTGCCTTGAACAGACCCTCACGACTGACCAAATCAAATGCCTTTGTGAGATGAAGGCAATAAACAGTGGTTGATTCTGTTCACGGCATTTTTCTTGCATTTGTCGCAAAGAGAATAACATATCAATGGTAGACCGGTTCTGTCGGAAGCCACACTGTGATTCGGGGTACACTTGATCTCCTAGGACTTGAAGTCTGCGAAGAACAATTCTGGCAAATACTTTCCAAACAATACACAGAAGTGAAATACCTATATAGTTGTTACAGTCACTAAGATCGACCTTGTTCTTGTACAGTGTTATGATGCTTGAATCTTTGAAATCCTGTGGGACTTGTCCTCGCCAGCATAGCTCTATTAGCTGGCGGATCTGTAGAGTGAGTGTGTCTTGCCCACTCCTGATAACCTCTATTGGAATCCCATTCTTACCTGGGGCCTTGCCAGATGCAAGGTCATTAATAGCACACTTAACTTCTGTTATGGTGGGAAGTGTGTCCAGGTGGTCAAGTGTTGGTAGGGTCTCTATGACGTTGAGGGCATCATCCGCTAGTTTGGTCTCACTTGAGTAAAGCTCCAAATAGTGCTCTACCAATCTGTCCATACGTACTTGCTGTTTCTTATCAGTGATGATTTCTCCAGTGAAGGTTTTCAGTGGTGCACTTCTTTTGATCATTGTACCACGGGCTTTCTTTATCCCTTCATACATGCTTCAGATGTTTCCCTTATCACATGCATTTTGAATAGAGTCACATAACTCGATCCAATAGTCATTTGCACACTGCCTGGCAGCCTTTTCCATATCCTTCCTAGATTGCTTCAGCTCACTGAGAGAGTTACGCGTAGTTCTTTCCTTGTTACTTAAGAGTTAAGAGAGCTATCTTCTTTTTATCAATCAAGGGCTGCAGTATCTGAATGTTTGCCGAAAGCCGGTCCTGCCTCTTATGATCCACAGTGCCGTTAACCCCCCCCCCCCCCCCCCCCCCCCCCCGTTGTTTTATAAAGAGTTTCCTTAAGTTTACCACACATTTCATTTGCTGTACAATATTCTGATTTACAAACCTTTGAGAACAAAGTTTTAAGACGCATCTTTGGACCCATTAGGGATACACAAAGTGGAGAGTGGAAAAGAAGAAGTAACAAAGACATTTATGATCTCTTTAAGTCCCCTCTAATCGCTGGTATCATGAAGGCTAATAGACTACATGGCTGGGGCATATAGAAAGAATGGAAGATAATAGGGAAACAAAACTCGCTTACACTCAGGAAATAAATGACCGTAGACCCCGAGGTAGACCAAGAAGGCGGTGGAGAGATAATACATGTACAGACCTACAAGCACTTGGAATCAACGACTGGCAAGAGAAGGTCCACCAGAGAGACGAATGGAGACGGATTGTATCTGCAGCAAAGAACCTCAATGGCTCGGAATGCTGAAGAAGAAGAAGAAGAAGAAGAAGAAGAAGAAGAAGAAGAAGAAGAAGAAGAAGAAGAAGAAGAAGAAGAAGAAGAAGAAGAAGAAGAAGAAGAAGAAGAAGAAGAAGAAGAAGAAGAAGAAGAAGAAGAAGATCAGTGAAAGCGTCATCAAGTTGCTGTTGGAACTCAAAGAACGTATCACGATCGTGGATGTTAATAATATTAATCCTGGGGCTAGATTTATGTTGGATGGTAGATCTGTAGAGTGAGTGTGAGTGACAAGAAATGGCTGTAGGAAACACCTGGTTTAAACAACATCCTAGAAGATTATGGACGTGGAAGTGTCCAGACAGCAAGATTAAAAATCAGATAGATTACATCCTGATTAGCAGAAGGTTTCGAAATGCGCTAAAAGTCGTACAAACAGTTAACAATGAGGACTGTTACAGTGGTCACAGATTAATTACAGGCAGACTGAGGTTAAAGTTAAAGAAAGTCAAGTATACAACCAGAAACACTAAATATGGTTTGTGCAAATTGAAAACTGACAAAGAAATACAAGATAATTTTAACATAGAAATAAAGAACAAATCTAATATATTATCTGATATAGAGATCCTATTTCAAGATGTGGATGATCAATGGGAAATGTTGAAGAATTCAATCAGTTTAGCTGCAGAAAAAAACTATTCCAAAATTAAAGAAAGTGGGTCGTCAGACATGGATGACTGAAATTTCTTTTTACATCTAATGGAAACAAGAAGACAAAACAAAAATAATCCTGCCAAATATAAAGAAATTCGCAGAAAAGTCAGAACATTATGTAATGAGACAAAAGATGCATGGCTCGAGAAAAATTGCATAGAAATTGAAACACAACACAACAGTAAAAATACCAAACTAATGCACAAAAGAATTCAGGAGCTTACTAATCAAAGAACACATACATCAGCAGGCTTCCTAAAGACAAAGGATGGAAAAATCAAAATAGAAAAAGATCAGATTTGGCATGTATGGTAAGATTACGTGAAAAACCTTTATGATGATAACAGAAGAACAGTATTCTATTCAAAATAATAATGAAGGGCCATCAATTTTGAAGATGAAGGTTCAGAATGCTCTTAACCATATGCAATCTGGCAAGACCCGCGGTTCAGACAGCATCACAACAGAAATGATTAATGCTTTAGAAGAATAAGGAATAGATAAAGTTACCAGACTCCTGTATACCATATATGATACTTGAGATATACCTAATGAATTATGTAATTCTGTATTTATTGCAATCGCAAAGAAATCAGGAGCCTTGGAATGTTATCAACATCGAACAATTAGTATAATGAGTCACATCAAGAAGATTTTGCTAAGAATTATCATGCAAAGAGTTGGGAAGAAAATACAACATGAAATAGGAGAGGAACAATGCGGGTTTGTAGAAGACAAGGGTACAGTAAATGCTGTGTACATACTGTGAACAGTAAGTAATTGAACGTTCTATAGAAGTAACCAAAGATCTACACCTCTGCTTTATTGACTACACAAAGGCTTTCGATAAAGTGAGTCATGTCGACATGATAAGGATGCTTGAAGATCTACACATTGATGGGAAAGACCTTAGACTTGTAAAAAACATATATTGGAAACAATAAGCTGCAATAAGAATTGATAATGAAGTAGGTCAATATCAGCCTATTATGAGAGGTGTGAGACAAGGATGTGCAATGTCTCCAGATCTTTTTTCCCTGTACAGTGAACATATTTTCAGAAATATAGCAGATATGGATGGAATCAACATTAGGGGACGATACATCATTAACATTAGACACACAGATGATACAGTCTTGATTGCAGACAATGAACAGGACCTGCAAAATTTAGTAGAAGCAGGTGTTGCACACTGTGAACAACTGGGGTTAGAATTGAATTGTAAGGAGACACAGATTATGGTCGTCACTAGGAAGGAAGAAATACCACAATGTAATATACAAGTAAATGGGCATATTCTTAAACAAGTGAATCGGTACAACTATCTCGGAACAGTCATAACATCTGATGGGAGATGCCTTGAAGAGATTAGAACAAGAATTGCCATGGCGAAGGTAGCCTTTTGCAATATAAAAAACATACTGACCAATAAAAAAAATATCGATTGAAACGAGGAAAAGAGTGTTGAAGTGCTACATAGAACCTGTACTTTTATATGGATGTGAAGCGTGGACAATAAGCAGACAAGCTGAAAAACATCTGATGGCTGTGGAAATGTAGTTTCTGAGGAAAATGCAAAGAATACTATGGAGATATATAAAAATCAATGAACAAGTCCTTCAAGAAACAAATGAACTGATTAGAGACATTCGAAGTACACAGTCAAATGTTTTGGGCATGTTATGAGAAGAAATGTATTGGAGAACTTGGTGACAACTGGCAAGATCGAAGGGAACAGACCAAGGGGAAGACCAAGAATTAAATACCTGAACGACTTGGCCATGTGGCATGGTCGAGACAGAAACACAGAGCTGATCCACGACTCTGGTGATCGAGTGAGATGGCAGAACATGACAGCCCACGCTTATCGCATGGCACATAATGAATGAAGATTTATGTTTAGCTGTGTAGATTCTCTTTGGTCTCAGTCTAACCCTTGAATGATCCGTATCACAGTCAGCACTGTGGTAACTTCGAGTTAATGATGTTTGGCTCAGATGTTGTCTCCGTGTAATGATGAAGTCCAGCTGATGCTAATGACCGAACCTTGGATGTTTCCATGTGACCTTATACGGTTATTTAGTTTTAAAGAAGAAGTTTGTAATACATAGGTCATTTCTCATGCAATGCTCCAGTAGCCTTTGCCCATTTTCATTCATGCGTCCGATGTTGTATTTTCCAAGGCACACTGGCCATGAACTCGAGTCCTTGCCCATAGGAGCATTGAAATCACCGAGCATATAAATGCAGTCGGATTTTGGAACTGCCTTGATCACAGAGTCTAACTCCACATAGAATGAATCCTTCATGTCATTAGCGGAAGTGAGTGTCGGTGCATATGCAGTGATAATGGTGGCAAAACCACAAGATGTTGCCAAGCGCAGGGATAATAGTCTTTCATTACCTCCAGCTGGAATTTCAATCACTCCCAGTAGCGAATTCTTCACTGCAAAGCCCACACCATGTTGTCTTTTTTTCTGTCTGCTCTCTACCCTTCCGAAAAAGGTGTAATTGTTTTCCCTGAGTGACCCTTCCTCAGCGAGGCGAGTCTCCTGCAGGCCAGCAATATCAAAATTAAGACGATTGAGTTCGGCATCAATCACAGCCATTTTTCTCATGTCTTCAATATTCGTCATCATGTGGACAATCATGGACACATGGTTCTTACGTTCCAGGTTGCAAGCCGCAGCTTGAGGTTTTTATTTTGCTTTTGAGTAATACCTGGTTCATTGGTTTTACAGCCTACGATGCAGATGTTGCCCTAGCCCCAAGCACCCATTGAAGCAGTCAGGCTGTGGCGGATCAGCGCCCAACTGGCAGGGGGCTGCTTAGCTTGAGGCGGGCGGTAGCTGATCAGTGACACCTGTTAGTGTCTCCAACCGTCAGAGGCAACCCGTGGAGCCCCATGTCTACGCCAATTGACAAGGACTTATAACCCGTAACTGCTACCTCTCGCGTTGATTCCGAGACCCGTTAAGATCAGGGATTTAGTTATACCTCTCCATGGCACAAAGCCTGGACTAAAATATAGAGACCATGTGTTGCCCATGCAGTATGATCCCTCTCTCGGCCTGTCCAGTTCACTCCAGAGGAAAGATGGCAGTATTCTTCTGGAACAAGACAAGCTGCAGAAGCTGCCGGATCAGCAAAGCAATGCTCTAACTGTCCGCCTGTCGGAGCTTCGATCCTAGACCAGCTGCCAACCAAGGCCTAGGGCCTGGTCTGCTCTGCCATGACATGTTGTCTTTAGGTTGCATTTCCTCGCACCAGGATAAGGCTTTTACCCTCCCAATTGCCCTCTTCCACCCGAAGCCGTTGGCACAATGTGGAGTGTCGGGTTTGGTAAGCGCCGCCCAACATTCGGTGCTAATAGAAAGCAGGTAGTACCGTCTGCTGTCATTACGGTAGGTCAGTCAAATCTGACTAAGACCTGACTCAGATAACATTGGGAATATTATGTTAATTACCCGCACATATAAAATATGAGGCTCATCATTACAATAGGCATATCATGTTATATACATAGCATCATCAAATATGAGGTTCATAATTACATTGTGAATATCATGCATTATGTTTGATGTGGGGTATAGTTAGCATAAAATACACGTTCGCATAAAGTTAGAGGTTTATCAATACATTGTGAAAATCATGCTAAATACACGCCTACATCAAATACGAAATTCGCTATTACATTGGGAATATCATGCAAACTATACGCCCACATCAACTATGAGGTTCATCTTTACATTGGGAATATGCTAACTATACCCCAACTTCAGATAAGAAGCACAACATCTCAACACGTGCACATAATTGTATGAGACTAGGAATACCATGCTAGTTACACGCAGACATGGAATATGAGACACACCATTACTTTAGAAATAGTTTACTAACTGTACACACACAATAAATATAAAATACAGCAATATATTGGGAATATCATACTACCTTAAAGCTCACATCAACTACGAAACACACCGTTACATTGTGAAAATCATGATAACTACACGCGCGAAACAAATACAATACACCTTATTATGAAAATATGAAGCCGAAAACATGCACACATTAAATATTAAAGCACCATAACATTAGTAACACCATGCTGACTATACTCACGTTTTAAATAAGAGATACACCATAACATTGGGAAGATCATGCTATCTACACCATAACATTGGGAAGATCATGCTATCTACTCACGCACCTCATATACGAGACAACACATTGCATTGGGATATCTCTACACGATGACGTCAATTATAAGACAATTATGAGACAGTAATACATAGTGAACATTATGCTAACTAGAGGCGTACAAAAAAAAACATGAGACACCTCACAATATTGAAAATAGTATGCTGACTACTCGCGCACCTCATTTATGAGTCATCACAGCGCATTGGGAATATAATGCTAACTACACTTGCACATCAAACATGAGACACCACATTACAGCGAGGATATGTTTCTAGCTACATGCGTACATTGGAAATATGATAAATGCACGCCCATCAAATACGAGACACCACATTACATTGGGAATACCATGCTAACTATATGCGGACATCAAATATGAGACAGTGCATTACTGTGAAATATCACGTTAATTACACGCGCACATAAAAAATGAGAGATCAGTACATTGGGGAATATCACGCTATCTAAACGCGCACATTAAATCAATCAATCAATCAATCATGTGCCATGCCGGAAAGCGTGGGCGGTCATGATTCGCCATTTCACTCGAAATTTCACATTAAATACCAGACACGAAATTAAGATGAGCATTTTATACTTTCTCTCTATCCAGAGTGGTGAGAATGTTGACGAGATACAGTATCCATGGGCTTTCCTCCATCGTCCTTGTTTATGTCATCTGGTGCGATGTTGTTGCAGGAAGTAAGTACTCTCTATCTGCTAGCAGTGTTTATTTGAACATGGTGAGGTTTCAAGACAAGGTTTCCAAGTGATTATAAACCGTTGTAGATCGGAAGTCCACCTAGCCTTTCCCACGATTGCAGACATGCTCAAGGTGCTACAGGATAAATAAAATCACCGAGTGGCTGCAGCCACAGAACACTCCCTGCATTAAGCCCTGGGTATAGTTAAGGGTCACAGGCTGATCGGAAGAAAATCATGGATGGCTCAGACAATGGGCACAATCAGAGAAATGTGCATGCTTGAGAACATTGGGAGAGTGGGTCAGAATGCCAGTGGAAAAGTGAGACCTGTGCAGGGTCATTATAACATTGGATCATGAATGCACGGGTTTGCCGGCAGGCTGCACTGAATGGAAGGTGCAACATTTGACCCATTACAATTCGCGACAAGACAATGTAATAATCTACACGGCGGATCGCTGTGTGCTAAGAGGTAAAAGAAGTGCCTGAGGGTTCGTTGCGAAGTTTGGTAGACGGTCTTGGTGCAGGAGAGCCTAGCATATGATACCACAACATATAGTCTGAAAATGGAGGTGAAGGCAGTCACGAATGAGTTCCGTTGGATGTAAGACAAACAGCATGCGCAAGTCGTAATTGTAACTGACTCACAAATCAAATCAAATCAAATCAACTTTATTTTAAAAGGGTCACAAATTGGGCACGAAGGCCCGTCTTACATTTGACCCTTCCACTCACTCAACTTTCGTTCATCAAGTGCATTATACATTCACATAGGAAGAAAATAAACATTGCGAAATGAATGTTGTAAACATAAACAAGGCAAATTACCATGTTATAAGGCCCATCTCCCACCTACCCACACATCACCCCACCCACACACACCCCCGCCTACCCACACACACACACACACACCCAGGGACACATAAATACCCCACCAACCGACCCATCCCCCTTGAAAACATCCCCCACCCACACACACACACACAGCCCTCACCTGTTCCCCAACCCAAACACATTCACCACCCACACAAACATTCCCCACCCACACATCCCGCGCCAACCCACATACACATCCCGCGCCTACACACCCATCCCCTACCCACACATCCTCTCCCCACCCACACCTCCAACCACCTATCCCCCAGCCACACCTCCGTCGACTACATATTCCCCACCCACGCACACACATCCCCACCAACTCACACATCGTACATCCACTCACACATCCCCAAACCATACACACATTTCCACCAACTGACATCTCCCTAACCATACACACACACACATCTCCCTAACCACCTATACATCCCCAATCCACTCACACACACTCCACCACCCACACATACATCCTCCACCCACGCATGCCCTAACCCACATTCCGCACCACACACATCTCCCACCCGCACATCACATACATCCCCTACCACGCAATATTCCCAACCCACGCACCACACACACATATCCCTCACCCACACATCCCACACTCACATACAACCACACATCCGCTACTTACACACCACACACAAATCCACCACCCACATACTACACAATATCCCCACCCTCACCGACACAGATACCCTCACATACCCACCTCCACATACCCCCACCCTCACACCTCACAAATCCCCCACCCACACACCTCACAAATCCCCCCCCCCCACATACACATCCCCCACTCATCCACCAACACACACTCACTCACCCACACATCCTCCACTACGCACCCACACCCCCACCCACCCCAACCAAACATCTCTCGATCACACATACCCCCACCCACACACATCCTCCACCCACTCCCGCATCCCACCTCGACACATATACATCCCTCACCCACCTACACATCCCTAAGCCACTCACACACCCCTACTCACACATTCCCCATCCACGCACACATCCACCACCCACACACCCCACCACCTACACATACTTCCTCCCACCACCACACATCCCCTACTTACCCACACATATCCTCCACCCATACACACATTCCCCGCACCCATCACACACATCCCCCACCCACACACTACACACTATCCCCCACCGACACACACATATCCTCACCCATCCATCACAAACATACCCCCACCCACACACCATGCACACATCCCCCACCAACACACCACACACATATCCCAAAATCACACACCATACACTTCTCCCCACTCGCTCTTACATCCCCAACCCACCCACACACATCCCCTACCCACACAACCCCGCCACCCACACATACTTCCCCAAACCATCCACACATCTCCACCCACCCATACATATCCCCCATCCATACACACATCCCCCACACTCGTCCCATAAACACATCACAAAATGTGATGAGAAAGGTGAAGGTGCTTCGGACAGAGTGGTAGGCTTCCATTCAACAATCCCAATTTAAAAAAAAAAAGAGAGCATCTGTTGATGATTTCCCCGGGACATGCCGGGTAGTAAAAAAACGAGCAGTCGGACAGATTGGTTTTGTCTGCACACCTTGGTGGGTATTGGTGCATGATAAAGCAGATGTGGTCCGTACCCTTTGCAGTCGTGCGTATAATGCAGAAGAACGAGTAAACCACCACGGCCTGGAGAAAATGGTGCTGCAGGGAGTGACCTGAATATCTGGCCGACACTCAGCACTTCGAGGAAAGGCCAGACGGACACATAAGCAGACGGTTACTGAAACCTTTAGTATTGGAACTCTTCGCTGGCTGTTGCAGATGAGGACAGAGCACGCATGGAACTGTCCCGAGTGCTGTGATGTCGGTTCTTGACTCAACCCAACTCAAGATCTAACCTTATCGGACATGGACACACACCTCAGAGGACCCGTGCCCACTTATAAATTAAAAATCCATTCGCAGTTGGACATGAAAAACAGCAAACAGAACAGGCCGCTATCAAGGCACAATTTTTTTTACAATTAGAAAACCGAGTACAAAACGAATATCTATATCATTTGTGATTCTGGTAAAGACCAAGTCTTACAAGAAACAAATGAAAACCGTAAATTGATTAGATAAATTAGACGTAGCTAGTCAAGATATTTTGGGCACGGTGTGAGAAGAAATTAACCGGAGAATGGAGAACAAATGGTGAAAAGAACAAAGGGAAGGCAGAGAGGTAAATATCGAGATGGCTTGGCTACGTGGCATGGTTTAGACAAGAACACAAGAGCTGATCCACGACTCTGGTGATCGTGTGAGGTGGCGAAACATGACTGCTCACACATTTAGGCATGTCACATGGTGATGACGATACACATATGTCGATCCTTGCCGGTGGTACGGAGCTCATGCACTGTGCTGATATTCGTCTTGAGTTATCTATATGAGGAATTTGAATAACGAAGACACAAACAATAGATTGCACTATTTATTGCCTGGAATATTTCGCTGCATCTCGTCAGGTGCATACTGCACAAATCACACAACTTACGTGAATTAATTAGATAAATCCTTCAAACTGAAATATAAACATGTTCGCACAGTAATGTCGATTGTCTACCACGGTAATTTTAAACTGACTAACATGTCTTTCTGCTTGCACAAGGACGGCTTACGAAGGTTGATTATTATAGCTTCAGCAAACTTTAACAATCGACTACTTTGTGTGTTGAACAACACACGGAAGGCACTGTCTCTTTCAACCACGTGACCGCTCTCGAGCACATGTCTCTCGACCGATGAAGCCGGACTGTTCCGGTGTGTCGGCCTGCCTAGGCTACCATTTTCTGTGTGTAGTATCTTGTCCACCCAATTCGGAATGTGTTCCGAAACCCTGCAACGTAACTGTCGCTCAGTTCTGCCTATGTAGATGGCCTCGCATCTGCATGAAAATTGGTAAATACGATTTGATTTGGCGTACAAAGCTACAGGTTGTTTTACTGCTGGGACGGGGATCGGTGAGTTTCTATACCTGATGACTAGAGTTGCAGCACATAATGTTCGCTCGACTGCTGTGGTGAGCCGGTCCCGCAGACGTTGCATTACGTCATCTCCTCGGAAGGTTAGCTGGATGAATACCTTGAGTTTAGGGACTGTAGTTACTTCTGATTTCGGTTTGGGCTGTTGGCAGTGGCGCTTTATAAATCCTGTGGAGTACCCATTCAGGTTTAAGGCATTCTTCAGAGTTTCAAATTCCTCTGTCAGTGTGTCCTGGGTGCATATCTTCCTAGCACGGTCAAACAGGGTCCGCACTAAGTTCCGTTTGTACTGGACAGGTGCGAAGCTCTGAAAATTTAAGTATTGGCTAGTCCATGTTTCTTTGCGATACACCGATCTTTGAATTGTGGCGTCTGCTCGACGTCTCATTGGGATATCTAGAAACGGCAACGCTTCGTTGTGTTCGTGTTCCATAGATAAAGAGATATTTGTATGTGTCTCGTTCATTGTGGCCTGGAACGACGTTGCTTGTAGCTCGTCTGTGGTGATAATTAGTATATCGTCCACGTAACGACGGTAAAAGGCCAAGTTATTGATTTCTGAGGATCTCTTTTCTTCTAAGTGTGCCATGAAGATGTCCGCTAGAATAGGTCCATGTGGGCTCCCCATGGCCACTCCGTCAATTTGGCGATATGACTTTTTGAGAAAGTTGAATTGTATGTTGGCAGTACATAATTTTAATAGCCTCTCTAGAATAGCTGATGGTATGCCTAGTTTTAGTTGTTTGTCTCCAATGCGTTCGCTTATTATATTCACGGTCTCATCTAATGGAACGTTGGTGAATAAAGAGGCAATATCCATGCATGCCATGTGTTTGTTGTTTATGTCCATAGTATCCAATAATTCCATCAGTTCGAATGTATCTCTGAGTGGACTTGGATCGAAGGACTGCCGTACTGGCTTTAGAATTTCAGCTAGCCATCTCGCCATTCGGTGTTGTGTCGAGTTAACCATGGAAAGGATCGATCTTAGTGGGATGCCGGGCTTGTGAAGCTTGGGTAGACCGTACATCTGAGGTGTTTTTGTGCCACGCGGTGTGAGCTTTTTTGCAGTGGCCTCACTGATGAGTCCCGCATTCACAAGTGACTAGATTTCTTTCCTAATTTTTGCATCCAGGTCCTCCGACTTGTTGACTATTTGCTCTACTCTGAATTTAGATGCATCTGATACTATTTCATTCATTTGTCTCTGGTAGTCTGATATGTCCATCAGTACTGCACCACTCTCTTTGTCAGGTTTCAATATTACGAGGGCTTTGTTGGCCTTTAACGCTTTTAAGGCAGTAAGGTGTTCGTTGGTCAGCGGACATGTCTGTTTAGAGGGGGATGTGCGATACTGGTGTTCTAAATCTACCAGTTTGGCCTTCAGCCACCCGACTGACTCAGCAGAAGTAGGTGATAACTTGGAGACTTGATCAAACAACATTTCAAATTGTGCTTGCGACTCAACACGGTTAATGTGTTTCGGCTTTATGCAGAATTTTAATCCGTATGCAAGGGCCTCCGTTTCAATGTTGTTGAGTACATACGACAATAAGTTCCTCACATACTTCTCTGGGTTGTCTAGTACTGACGTTGTTATCTTTTCAGTGCTCAGTGATTTGTTGAGGCGAGCATTCTCTGCGATTTTCACCTTGTACACTGTTTCTGTACAGAATTTGGTGAACTTCAAGTAGCCATACAAGCTCAATTCTTTGGTGACGTAGTAGGCAGAACTGCGTGTGCGCTTGAGGTTGGCCAACTTAGACTGGGTTTCTTCTATCTGGTTTTTTGTCAGTCGTCTCAGGATTTTTCTTGTTGGACATATTCTGTCCGCCCTGAGAGATCTGAAATGCCGGTGAGGGAATATTCCCGTCTTTAGGCATTCCTCAAGAAATCTCAATCGACACTCCTGTACGGATATTTTACACTTCAGCTTGAGTAATCCATCCAATCGCGTCACAGTTGATGTCACAGGAGGCGACGTTTCAGAAATTCAAAACAATGTTTTCCCGTGATGAATTTGAATAACGAAGACACAAACAATAGATTTTAAAGCCAGTACGACAGTCCTTCAATCCAAGAACACTCAGAGATACATTCGAACTGGTGGAATTATTGGATACTATGGACATAAACAACAAACACATGGCATCCATGGATATTGCCTCTTTATTCACCAACGTTCCATTAGATGAGACCGTGAATATAATAAGCGAACGCATTAAAGACAAACAACTAAAACTAGGCATACCATCAGCTATTCTAGAGAGGCTATTAAAATTATGTACCGCCAACATACAATTCAACTTTCTCAACAAGTCATATCGCCAAATTGACGGAGTGGCCATGTGGAGCCTACTTGGACCTATTCTAGCGGACATCTTCATGGCACACTTATGTCACAGCGCCAAACCAATGCACTTAGTTTGGTCTGTGAAAGCCGTATGGTCCTGTTAGTTAGTTAGTTAGTTAGTCGACAGATCATCCTCGTTGCACATCGAACCATTCAGTCCATAAGTGCTCGGATCCCCTCCTCAGCAAATCCCGCAGCGTGTAGCGGCTAACGACGCCAGTTCTGTGTTGGTTTACCAATCTTCTTTGGCTTCCTGAGTAGTGTTCTTGTTTGGCCACTCCTCTTTTAATTTGCTGCTCCCGCAGTCTGGCCATTGTTGTAGATTCACAGTCATCACTTGGTTCTCGCAAAAGTCTCACTTCTCGTAGAGCATTCAGAATGTCAGCCTGGTCCATGGCGCGTCCGCCCTCCACAGTAGCCTCACCTGCGAGCTTGTCAGCCCGCTCATTTCCTTGTACTCCCGCATGACCTGGCACGAAGATGAAACTAATCTTTGCCAGCCGAGACCGCTTCAGAGGCAGCAACCATTCTCTTCGGATCGACCCCTCCTCTATCCTCTTGATCATGTTCATTGAGTCGCTAAGGAAACAAGCCCTAGTGAATGTCTGTGTCTCGAGACATGTTATTGCTTTACTTACTGCCATGAATTCCATGGTCAGGCTACTTGTGGTTTCAGTGAAAGCACCAGAGTCCTCCTTCACAATTCTCCCTCCGGCCCGAGCTGTAAAGGTCCATGAGCTTCTCACATGTCGGACGACCGACCCATCTGTGTAGATGACCGCGTCACCGTCTAGCGAATTCTCGAAAATCAACGCTTGTACTTCAGCCTCAACAGCAGCCGGATTTTCTTGTCTGCATTTTCTATCTAGTTGGATGCAAACTGAAAAGGATGTGCAGAAGTCTGTTGGCACTTGCACCCACTCCTCGCCAGGTTCTAAGTCCTCAAGTGAACACACCTGTTGAAGAATGTCTTCGGCTTGACCCATCCACGACCGTCCTCTTTTTAACCTGCTGCCCTTCACCTTCCTAATTTCACTATGCAGTGGATGTTGTGTGTTTGCGTTAATTCTGAGGTAGGCGCGTGCCCTGCAAGCTTGTATTCTTTCTTCAATGGTTGGAAAATCAAGAAGGTAGCGCATCGCCCTGCATGCTGTATCTCTTGTACATCCAAGAATAATGCGCATAGCTTCATTCTGTATCCTTTCCATCCTTTCTATCTGCTTATGGCTGAGAGTCAGGATTGCCATTGCATACTCCAAAACAGACATGACCAGCCTCTCGTACAGAAGACATAGATGGCGCTGCTCACAGTTTGCTGCCGCTTCACCCGCATCGCTGCCAAACCCCGCTTGGCCTTTGTTATCACCTGGTCTATGTGCACATTATAAGCAAGGCTTCGATCAAACCGTATCCCCAGGTAATTCATTGCCTGCGTTCTTTCCACCGTCTCTGAACACAGCATTACAGTTGGTGTTGGATTGTTGACAATATGATTATTCAACGAGAACCAAGTCACTGTTGCCTTTGTTGGGTTGACCATTGCCCCAGCTTCATCACACCAAGTACTTATGTATGGTCCTAGCCACGCGGTAAACGCCACTTGAAACAAAGACCTGAGGCCATTTTTCCTTGTAGCGGCCAGCTCGGTGTGTGAAGGCAGGCGATGGGGCCCTGTGTAGTTTTGTGGCCAGCCCGCTTTGAGACAAGATATGTGGGGTTTCCCATCTGTTCATCAGTGAACAACATATGTCAGAAGAAAAAGCCGAGCGGCTGACTAGTTAGTGTCAGCAAGCCTGGGTTCTTGGTGGGATAGTAAATTTTGTCCCAACTCTTTGTGTATGTCGTGTCTTGGGGTTTATGTTGTGTAACCTATGTTTTTGTAGTGCCTTATTGTCTGTGCAGTGTTGCTTGTGTCAAGGTTCTTTATTGTGTCAGTCTAATCAGCTATTGCTTAGAGCACCTGTGTTGTGGTACTTGGTGTACCCTGTTGACTTAAGTGCTGTTTATTGGTTGGGGGTTACCCACTGTTGTTGTTTGATATATACAGTTGTCTGTTGTATCTGTAATTGAACATACCTTACTGAATGCTTTATTCAATGTGTTCGAACACAAATTGTCACCAAAATTTGTAGCAGTTGATAAATAAAGAGCTGTTTTTGTACTGTTTTTGATTTGTTTGTTTAGTCTCTTTTAGTTTTTACAGCCACAATTTCTACCACAATCTAACACCTTAATCCAATGTCTGGGTCTCAAATATGACATTTATTGTCCAGAGTTGAGGCCCCTGCCCGAGATCTCGTATATCTTCTTATCTAATTACTATCATCTTTTTTTGTCGGTTGAGGCGGTGTGAGGTTCTCTCTCTTTTCACTATTTTTCTTCTTTGGCCGTAACGAAGTCAGAACTACTCTTTACCTCTTAGCACCGTAGTGAAGGAAGCATCAGTCTTTATGATTGTCTCCCTTTGTCTTTTCCCTCAACTACACTTAGAAGAAAAGAGATCCCCAGAAATCAATAACTTGGCCTTTTACCGTCGTTACGTGGACGATATACTAATTATCACCACAGACGAGCTACAAGCAACGTCGTTCCAGGCCACAACGAACGAGACACATACAAATATCTCTTTATCTATGGAACACGAACACAACGAAGCGTTGCCGTTTCTAGATATCCCAATGAGACGTCGAGCAGACGCCACAATTCAAAGATCGGTGTACCGCAAAGAAACATGGACTGGCCAATACTTAAATTTTCAGAGCTTCGCACCTGTCCAGTACAAACGGAGCTTAGTACGGACCCTGTTTGACCGTGCTAGGAAGATATGCACCCAGGACACTGACAGAGGAATTTGAAACTCTGAAGAATGCCTTAAACCTGAATGGGTACTCCACAGGATTTATAAAGCGCCACTGCCAAAAGCCCAAACCGAAATCAGAAGTAACTACAGTCCCTAAACTCAAGGTATTCATCCAGCTAACCTTCCGAGGAGATGACGTAATGCAACGTCTGCGGGACCGGCTCACCACAGCAGTCGAGCGAACATTCTGTGCTGCAACTCTAGTCATCAGGTACAGAAACACACCGATCCCCGTCCCAGCAGTAAAACAACCTGTAGCTTTGTACGCCAAATCAAATTGTATTTACCAATTTACATGCAGATGCGAGGCCATCTACATAGGCAGAACTGGGTGACAGTTACATTGCAGGGTTTCGGAACACATTCCGAATTGGGTGGACAAGATACTACACACAGAAGATGGTAGCCTAGGCAGGCCGACACACCGGAACAGTCCGGCTTCATCGGTCGGGAGACATGTGCTCGAGAGTGGTCACGTGGTTGAAAGAGACAGTGCCTTCCGTGTGTTGTTCAACACACAAAGTAGTCGATTGTTAAAGTTTGCTGAAGCTATAATAATCAACCTTCGTAAGCCGTCCTTGTGCAAGCAGAAAGACATGTTAGTCAGTTTAAAATTACCGTGGTAGACAATCGACATTATTGTGCGAACATGTGTATATTTCAGTTTGAATGATTTATCTAATTAATTCACGTAAGTTGTGTGATTTCTGCAGTATGTACCTGACCAGACGCAGCGAAATATGCCAGGCAATAGATCGTGCAATCTATTGTTTGTGTCTTCGTTATTCAAATTCATCACGGGAAAACATTATTTTGAACTATATGAGGAAACCGGAGCACTTGCCAACTTGTCCGTAATTAGAACTTCACTTATTTAGTTGATGGGAAAGGGTTAATTGAAAAATGGCCGGTGTCAAGAGAATACATGATATGTTCTGAAGGCATACAAACTATAGACCACCAATGATATAGTTATTACTAACTGGAAGAGGAGATAAAATAATACAGACTAGTTGAAGACTGTTATATAAACTGAAGAAAAAGTAGAAGGGACACAGACTAGAGGATTTTAATAATATAAATGGACAGACTCAGGACTGCTACTTCTTTAACCCAGAAAATGATTACATTTGGCTCAAAAAATGAGAGGCTTTTGGGGATTCTCCTCCCTATGACACTAACGTACTTTCTTATAGTGTTTTAAAAATTAGTTTTCCTTTTGATAACAACATTTTACGATAAGTGTGATATTATGGTAATAACACAGTCACTGTCAAATTAATAGTATGTTAAATATTTTAACTGAATGTGTACGATGTTTGACATTATCTGACATTCAAAATAATATTTTGCCTTTGTGAATTTGAACAACGAAGATACAAACAATATGTTGCACGATTTATTGCTTGGCCTATTTCGCTGCATCTCGTCAGGTACATCCTGCAGAAATCATACAACATAAACTAAAGTAAATTGCTAAATTCTACAAGCTGAAGTATACAGCACACATGTTCACAATTCTTCTCTTCTTCTTCAGCGTTCCGAGCCATTGAGGTTCTTTGCTGCAGATACAATCCGTCTCCATTCGTCGCTTTGGTTGACCTTCTCTTGCCAGTCATTGATTCCAAGTGCTTGTAGGTCTGTATATGTATTATCTCTCCACTGTCTTCTTGGTCTACCTCGGGGTCTACGGTCATTTATTTCCTGAGTGTAAGCGAGTTTTGTTTCCCTATTATCTTCCATTCTTTCTAGATGCCCCAGCCATTGTAGTCTATAAGCCTTCACGATACCAGTGATTAGCGGGGACTTAAACAGATCATAAATGTCTTTGTTACTTCTTCTTTTCCACTCTCCACTTTGTGTATCCCTAAAGGGTCCAAAGATGCGTCTTAAAACTTTGTTCTCAAAGGTTTGTAGCAAGGCTTCGTCTCCTTTCGTTGTACTCCAGGTTTGAGAGCCATACAGCACAACTGGTCTGATCAATTAATCAATCAATCATGTGCCATGCCGGAAAGCGTGGGCGGTCATGACTCGCCATTTCACTCGATCATCAGTGTCGTGGATCAGCTCAGTGTTCCTGTCTCGTCCATACCATGTGGCCAAGCCATCCAGGTATTTTCCTCTCGGTCTGCCTCTTGGTATGTTTCCTTCAATCTTGCCAGTTATCACTAAGTTCTCCAATCCATTTCTTCTCATAACATGTCCAAAAAATGTTGACTGTCTACGTCTAATTTCTCTAATCAGTTTACGATGTTCATTTGTCTCCTGTAGTACTTGGTCATTGGTTTTTCTGTCTGTCCATGGTATTCTTTGCATTTTCCTCAGAAACCACATTTCTGCAGCCATCAGATGTTTTTCAGCTTGACTGCCCATTGTCCAAGTTTCACATCCATACAAAAGAACAGGCTCTATGAATCCCCTCAACACTCTTTTTCTCGGTACATTTGACATCTTTTTATTGGTCAGAATGTTTTTCATCTTGCTAAAGGTTACTTTCGCCATGGCGATTCTTGTTCTAATCTCTTCAAGGCATCTCCCATCAGATGTTATGACTGTTCCAAGATAATTGTACCGATTCACTTGTTGAAGAATATTTCCATTTACTTGTATATTACATTGTGGCACTTCTTCATATCCTAGTGACGACCATAACCTGAGTCTTTTTACAATTTAATTCTAACCCCAGTTGCTCACTGTGTACAACAATCGCATCTAGTAATTGTTGCAGGTCCTGCGCATTGTCTACCTGGTAATTTTAAACAGACTATCAAATCTTTCCCTTGCTCAACAGCCAGTGAAGTGCCATACTGCTAATGGTACCAACGGCCATCAGACTGAAATTTATCGTGGTCTTTCCTCTTTGAGATTCGTCCAAAGCGCCTGCCGATCCCCCGCGATATCATACTCTCCGCATACGAGTGCTCAGTCTATTCCACCGCTTTCTCCACCTGGTTCCACAGCCGCCCGACCACCTGTACCTTTTCCACAGGTAATCTACGACCAAGAGGTGCATTCCCTGCCAGCTTATCAGCCTGTTAACCCTTGAAGACTACGTTAGAATATTGTCAGACGTTGCCTTGCAGAATTTCCTGTCAAGGCTCCAGACAGAAACTGCCTCAAATCAAAGTCTTCAATGTTCACCCATGGATTGATACTGTGTGATAATAATAATCACCATATATATATATATATATATATATATATATATATATATATATATATATATATATATATATATATATATACATATATATATATATATATATATATATATATATATATATATCTGTGTGAGTGTGTGAGTGTGTGTGTGTGTGTGTGTGTGTGTGTGTGTGTGTGTGTGTGTGTGTGTGTAGGCCTAATGCCTACACTATGCGAAGAAAATAACCAGAACATTTTGTGACAACGGGAAATATTTTTGAAAAGAAAGACAGAAGAAGACACCTTGAGAAAATTCTTGACAAAATTGTGTCATGGCACGGAATGGCGTCAACTCTTGCATTGATCCATGCTGTAGGAGATCACAATTTGTGGCGAAGCATGATCGCCCACGCCAGTCACCAAGGCACTTGATAATGATGGTGATTTGTAATGTTCCTGTAGTACATCTAGTTTACTTTGTATTACAATAATTATGTATTCTATTTTACATTCAAACAGAAATATATACAGAACACACGAACAAGGCAGACGATATCACAAGAGGCCGCGCCTACTTGACATCAGCATGGCCTTGGACCAAGTTCCAAATACGATATTCTACGCTGCGGTCAGCTATCCTGCGAGAAATGTGTGCACGCGCCTTAAAGTACGGAAATACTCACGCTGTAGAAACATACTGCAGCATAAGTTTTGTGTTTTAACGCAAGCACGTGGAAATATAGAGCATTTAGAATCAGTAGCAACATTTAAAGCATGAATAAAATTAGTGGAACTGCGGTAAAGCTGTGGTAATGTAAACAATATAAAATAGCACAAAGTAATGCAGCTTTACAGAACATAATTACGGAAAACATTGGACGTTGCGGCGGCTAGCCTTCATCAGCAAATAAAACATAAAATACAACATATAAATACGGAGAAACATTACAGTGATTTCATTAAACAGATTGAGTGCCAAAAAAAAAGTAGGTTTGGACAAAACAAAAATGGATAGCGGGAAAATGGGAAGTAGGGATGTATCACATTTATAACGTAAAGGTTGTTAATATTGTAGGAGACATGTTGTATTATAACACAATGACAACATTTCGGCTATGTATAAGCCATAGCAGATACTGGAAATCTCTTAAGACGATTAATAATCCGATGTCGATTAAACAGTTAAGGCATAAAAACGTCCTATGTTTTCCACAATTGTGTTGCGTAAAGCAACACCCAAGGGTGTATTTTTAATGACAGTGCAAGTTTTGTATTCACCCTCTGTGGAGTTCATGCAACATAAAAGGTAAATTCACACCTCGGAACGGCAATATTTTCAAAAACCCCACAGTAATTAAAAATACACCTTGTAGTATGTTTTATTCTCTCTTCGACATTGATTGACTTTCAAAGACGGCAAAAGTAAAGCAACAGACATCACTGGGAAAACAAAATTAAATATTATGAGCATACGATTTTAATCCGTCACCTCAATATGTCGGCGTGGTCTCGCAAAAGTAAGAAGAGTGCTTAGACCCCCGACAACACAAATTATTCTATATATTGTGTCGTAAGGCGTTTTGTGTCAGACATGTTAACCAATATATTACACAAACATGATCAGTCTAGGCCTAAACTCAGCAAACCCACACGTGCTGCGCTGAATTATGAACTGGTTACATTCTAATACGACTCTCTGCAGATGTGAAGTGTCAGTACTCGGTCTTGCATACCCATTGGTTTCTGAGCTTAGAGAGGGGGAAGATACTTTTGCAACGATGACCCGGTGGAGATGACACTTTAGTATGTGGTCAGGAGAAAAGTGTCTATACCAATTTTACTATGATAGTTGTAAGTCCCTTTCACTGCTTTGACGACTTGGATCCAATGCATCGACTTTTAGAGTTCCGCAGTCTTCCACGGGGTTTATAATCCATCGACCAATCAACGAGACACACCAACAAAGCCAGCGAAGTACCCACCCACTTACCAACCACCGACCAATCAACGACACATACCGACAAAACCAGCCAAATACACACCAACTAACCAACAAATCAACCACTGACCGATCAACGACGAACACAGACAAAACCAGCGAAATACCCAATAAATAACTAATCAGCCAACTATCGACCAATCAGCGACACACACCGACAAAATATGCCAAAAGCCTACTAACTCACCTACCAAAAAAACCACTGACCAATCAACGACATACCGACAAAACCAGCCAAATACCCACCAACTCATCAACCAACCACCGAACAATCAACGACACACAACGACAAAGCCAGCAAAATACCCACCAACTCACTAACCACCGACCAATCAGCGACCCACCCACACTCCGACAAAACCATCCAAATACCCACCAACCAATCAACGACACACACCGACAAAACCAACCAAATACCCACCAACTCACAGACAATCAACCACTGACCAATCAACGACCCACCCACATACCGACACACCCAACCAACCAGCGAAACACCCACCCATCAATCAACCACCCACCAACCAATCAATGACCCACCCACACACCCAAAAAATCAACAAACTCTCGAAGTACCCACCCGTAACCAACCAACCAACACCCACCCCATCCCCTGTTTACACCAGTCTGGAACTATAAAAAAGCGACTTGATACAGAGGAGGTAAGAATGAAAATGGATAACTAATATTACCCATAGCATTGTGGTCTAATGTCATGTTATTATTCCATGCAAGTTACTGCCAGGTAATATTCATAAATAAAATGTACAGATATCGTGATGTTTGTGTTCATTTTTCCTCGCTTGTAGAGGGTGTATTTTTAATGACTGTGCAGTGTTTTAAAATCTGCAACAATTAGTAGATGCGGTTGTTGTACACAGTGAACAACTAGGGATAGAATTACATTGTAAGAAGACGCAGATTATAGTCGTCACTGGGAAGGAAGAAATACCACAATGTGATATACGAGTAAATTTGCATATTCTTAAACAAGTGAATCGGTACTGTTATCTCGGAACAGTCATAACATCTGATGGGAGATGCCTTGAAGAGATTAGAACAAGAATCGCCATGGCGAAATTAGCCTTTCAATCAATCAATCATGTGCCATGCCGGAAAGCGTTGGCGGTCATGACTCGCCATTTCACTCGATCACCAGAACCATGGATCAGCTTAGTGGTCTTGTCTCAACCATATCATGTGGCCAAGCCATCCAGATATTTACTTCTATGCCTTCCCCGTTTTCTCTTCCCCTCGATCTTGCCAGTTGTAATCAAATTCCCCAATTTATTTCTTCACATAAGTGACCAGAACATGTTAGTAGTGTAGAACGAGGAAAGGATGTCTTTTTTTGTGGCGCACATTGCTTTTGCACCACAAAGGGCGATAACTCCGGGTTTTTAAAATTTCATCCGCAAAGGGCGATAACTCTCCGGTTTTTTTTATTTCCTCCGCACAGGGCGATAACTCGTTTTTTAATAGGCGTGGTCCGAGTAGGTGTGGTCTAGGGACGCTAGGTACGTGTACAACATAAAAAAAATACAACAATAAAGAAAACAAACTAGTCAAGTAAGGTATATAATGTTTTTTTATTAAACCATGTATAGACAATACAATGCATATTAAATAAGTAGCGGCATAGTCGAGATATTATCATTTTGTGTCTGTCTTTTTATATTCAGATATGACAGAAATGCACGATGTTGCTGATATAGATATACAGAAGAGTCTTGTGTTTTGAAGCCTATATTGGTCCCCCCCACTTGGTGTTTGGGTGTTGAGTACTTCCAAAAAAGTGTCCTTGTTTAGATGAGTGTTGTGGTTTTTGGTCAGACCTTTGGTACTGATTTTATCATAATCTCCGACACAAATATACGTCTTACTACATAACGAGACCATCCCCTCCCCTTCGTATTCTAGTTTAAAAAGACCAGGGATTCTCTTTTCATAGGCTTTGATATCCAAACAGTCCTGACAGGTACTGGTACTAGGGGTAATTCTATGAACAGGGCAGGTTTCAGACGGGAACCACTGATTATAGACTCTGTCATATTCTTCTCGTAGGTGTGGTCTAACTACTTCAGACAGTGAATACGGCACTAAGGGCCAAGTAGAGAGAGTCAGTGTCCATTTCACAAAGTTGATAGTCGTCTTTAGAGATAAATTTGTTGAGAAAGTCATAATAAAACTCTAACATTCTTAATTTGGCATATTGATAAACGAAAACACCAATCTGTAGAGGTAGATCCCAGACTGTTTTCTTCTTTAGGGTTTCAACTTCGAAAAGATCATCTGTAATACCAGTCATGCTTTTAAATCTGGGGTTATTGAGTACTGTAGTAGTGTCTTTTCCGTGGCAGTAGGAGACATCGGTATGTTTGGCTTTATTAGTTAATGTTTTACCGTAAGCGGCGTTACCTTACAACTTCATTGTGTCGGCTGTAATAGACTCTGCTGGATTTTTGTCCCCTTGGCGACGGGCATTAGACACTGATTCCCCAAATTGTTTAAAACAACTAACTGGTCGATACTCTATTGTCTGGTAGATGTGTGTAACTACCAACCCATGGGCTAGATACCACTTTAAAAGAGGGGTGGCTAATAATATTTTCTTCCCGAAATAACTACTAATCAAAGTCCGTCGTGGTCGTGTAAGCAAGTTATGTGATTCGGCGTATTCTTTCATAAACTCCCCATTATCGTCCCTCGACACTTCTGTGTTCTTAAAAATAGGGGGCATTTCGGCAAAGGCCTCTTGTAAATCAGTCGGGGTCTCTATATCACACTCCACCAACCCGAAAATTGTATCACTTTTTACAGCCTCGATGATCTGGTTTTCACTCAAAGAACCCCAAGGAAGTTGTGAGGGTGGAAATTTGTCACGTAAAAAACACTTGATGATTGTGTTTGATCTCTTTAATCTCTGCCACTCACATTCACAAATAACCTTAACTGTCACCCCGACAGTTTTTTTTCTAGATACGCATGAATGTCACACGTATTCTGGTGCAGTTCTACTAGTGGTTTCTTATTAACGGGATTAATAGTTTTCCCAGCAGTTAGACGGCAAGAGGGGTGCCCATGGAACAAACACCCATGGAATTGGTAAGCTGTATTATTCTTTTTATCCCACCCATCTACTCGAATATACCGATCACCGAGTTGCATCTCATGACTAGTGAATTGGGTTTTTAAATCTATATTTTCATTATGTGACACCCAACTTAACCACTCTCGACACTGACGTGTGTATTTATGTAATCTATGTGCTTTAAACCCATCCTCGCGACTTCTATATATGGGGAAGTCTGTTGGCATATCTTTCATCAGAGACAAAAGGTATAAGGCATTCGCATCAAACCCTTTAATACCTTTTACCGGCTTATTATCCCTGATATGGGTCTGATTGGCCTCGTGGTAACGATGAAAAATAATACTCGGCCCACCCACTATATTGTCTCGTAACATCTTGTGTACCTTCTCCTTCTTCGAACACAAAACAAAAGAAACATCTGTATGCATGGTGTTGAATAGGTACTGTAGAGTAATACCGGGGACTGAGATGGCCTGCTTACACATGTCTATATTTAAATCGGCAGAAAAGGCTACTTGTTTGTCCAGGGCTTTTTTGAATAGGTACTGTAGAGTAATACCGGGGACTGAGATGGCCTGCTTACACATGTCTATATTTAAATCGGCATAAAAGGCTACTTGTTTGTCCAGGGCTTTTAGAAAGGGGGACACGTCTTTGATGTTGTACCAAATTAAAAAATCCCTCAACGTAGTCATCTTATTGTCGGTCCAGGCTTTCTGACAAACTGTGTATTCTACCTCGGAAATGTTACGGTTTTTAAGTGTTGAGAAAAAGGCCGCATGTGGTGGTAGGGTTGTCTCATTTATTTTTCCCAGATCGGTCAGATATTCGTATGGCAAAAACCCCTTTGTCTCTTCAATACCAAAAGAGGCCAGATATTGCGCGTAACTTACACCTGGAACCAGAAAGTTGGAGACGTCTTTCTGTCGCTATGCACATAAAATTATTATTTCTTTTGACTATAAACTTGAATGGGTTAGCCTCCCGATCAAGAAAATATTGTATTAAATAAGGTCTTATTAGGTTAATGTCATATTTTCCGCTATTCAGTCCAAACAGTGGTAATTTTTTCAGAAAGGAGTCGAGTCTTTCACTTAATTTTGGGTGGTCACCTAATTGTGCAAAGGTTGACTCGAACTTTTTAAGTAACAGCTCATAAGACCTATCAGCTATTTCATGGAGATAGTCCAACATTTCATTTATGAGAACCTGTGGATCCCCTCTGGTAATGAAACATTTAGGGGTGTCGAACCCAGGGACATTAGAGGCGACCGCACACGAGAGGGGTACGTGTTTGGCAATAAAGGTCGTCGACTTTGAATCAGCTGGTAAATTTTCATTAGAGAAAAAAGATTCCATGTCATAGCACGCTCTATATTGGGAAAATAAAGTTTACGTCTACATCAAACCCGTGTTCACATAGTAATTCCAAGATGGATTCAGTCGGGCGATAAATCCCACCTTTATATGTTTCGATAGTGGGTATGCCGTTGCACGTAAGTTCATGGGGTGTCAGTCGCCAGTACACTTTAAACAGTTTACCGCATTTCCCACAGGAAAAACATCGGGCGGCCCTATTAATATCAACAATATACATTGTCACAGACTCACCTAAAGGGCGGTACCAACCTAAAAGAACGAGACACTGGCGAAGGGATATAAATCCAGCTAAAGGGAAAGAACCGAGTCACTCGAAGGCTCGAAGAATCTAGAGCCTTCTCGAAGGAACGGTCAGTGTGTCCACAGCCACATGGACACTGATGGGTCCCGCCGATTGCGGGGTCCACGAGAAACTCAGAGAGAGTTACCACCCGTGTCGGATCACGACACGTGTGGAAGGACAGACACGGACTGGACATCGAGGAAGCAACAGAGCTTACCTTAAGGGGACTTGATAGTTTCAGACCCAAGTGTTTTAGGGGTCTTATACATACATTATTATATGTTAGATAGCTGCTAGAGTTGTTGTGATAATCATGTTCATTGTACACTCCTGTGATACGCAACTTGTTAAATGCTGGCTTGTGAAAACTCACTTCGCCAGCGTACTGTAATATAACTGTAATAAATAATGCTCGATTGTATCTGAACGGAGTTTGTTGCCTGTATGAGCCCGAGTTTCAATCCCCTAGAGAACTAGGACTGTGACAGGCTATTTGGGGGCAAACGCCGGTTTTGGCATACACAAGCTTTACTTTTCAAACAGCTCTTGGTTTTGCCAAGTAAAAAATTATATATCAACGTTAATACATGACAAAGTTAAAAACTTTGCAGCTATCTGTGAATGAGCGATCATAGTCCCTCTACAAAAATATTTGAACTGATGATAATGTGTATAATATTTGACATGACTGTGACAACCTACAGTGACATTTACTAATTTTTTTTTTGATTCCAACATCAGATTGTTCCGCGAAATATCGTGTATGTAACCTGTACTCCAGCAGTGGCGAGGAAACAAGACTACAGTCGAGAGCTCAGGGAAAATAAGATGAGTTTCATTTCATGCTAAGTACGTCCCTAAGCGGTACTCACCCTCATCCATTGTAACATTTTTCCTATGTATTGATTTGTATGTATATGCTAATTTTGTAACCAAGTAAATCTCTTCATATAAATTTAAATGTAAACATTGAGGGGGAATAACCAACTTTTGTACACCCAAACTAATTTCAAAGGGATTTAATTTCAAGAAAGTAAACAATAACTAAAATACAAGATGTCAACATTAGAACAGTGCATTGAATTAGGCATTAAGTTAGGATATAAAGAAGAAAAACTTTCAGAATGGGCACAAAAGACACATTAAGAGAATATTGCACGAGAAGAAAGAGCAACGGAAAAAGAAGAGAAAAAGTTGCAAGCAGAAAGAGAAGAGAAAAGGATGCAAATTGAGGCAGAAGAAAAAGGATGCAAGCAGAAAGAGAAAAGATACAGATGCAACTCGAAGAGAAGAAAATGGAGCTTGAGGCCGCGACCAAACAAGCCCAATTAAATGCAGAGACACAGATAAAACTAAAACAAATGGAAATTGACTCTAACGTAGAAATGTCAGTGAACAAAATTAAAAGCAAAGAAGATGAACAAAAATACAACAAATATAAAGGCCTTGTCAAAGCGTTTTGTTCAGGAGACTCTATAAGCGCATACTTAGAGAACTTTGAGTGTTTGATGACTTACCATAAGGTCGCAAAAGTAGACTGGTCATTTATTCTGATGAGAAATTTAGCATTAGAGCCCTTAAAAGTGATAGAGACAGTTCCACAAGATATGAGAAAAGATTATGATTATTTAAAGCAAAGAATACTCCAACACTTCTCACTAGATACAGCAGGCTATCAACTTCAGTTCTCAAAATTAGCCCCTCTACCTAATCAAACCTTCATTGACTACGTGTCTACTGTGCAGGATATTTGTACAAAATGGATATCCTCAGCAAAGACAAATAACAACCATGATAAACTGAAAGAGTTAATTATCATTGATAAAATTATTACTACAATTCCAACACCTTTTTCTAAATTTTTGAGACAAATGGATTGTAAAACTATCCAAGAAATCGAAACCAAGGGGAGCGCATATTTTACATCGAACCGCGATATTTTCCAGTTGAACATGAGCCAAAATGAAACAGCAGCGGTTACAAACACCAAGTACTCAAAACCAAACGAATATAAGTTCAAACAACGCTCTAAGTTCACAAAACCTGTCAAATGTCAGTATTGTCATCTGACACACGAAGAGTACGCGATGTTCGACAAATCACCAAATTATCCACATCATCTCCAAATGGTAGTGGAAAAACAAAAGAACAAAAGAAACGCATATCAGAGAGCGGTTAAATGTTTTTTATTGCTCGAGCTATGGCCATTTTTCTTCAGTTTGTAATGGTAGAAAGATGTTGAAACAGGCCAATGCCGCATTAATAGACACAACCTCAGATGAAGAGGGTGAACAACAGAACGAATGCGACATCCAGAATGAAAGTTCAAGTGAGTTAGGCAATGCAGTACAGATCATTGACACCATCACTGATAACAAATGTAATACCTGTACAAAATTTCAGTTTGATACAACTCTGTTATGTGGCCACTCAATCCCAGTTGCTAACGAAATGGCCAACGCAGCCTTAACACCAACAGGCAAACTAAATTATGCAACAGGTTTTGTAAATAACAAACAATGTACATTAATACGCGATTCCGGAGCAACTCTTTGTGGAATTAAGAGAACATTAGTTAGTGACAAAGACTACACACACAAATACGTAACGTGTCGCACATTCGCAGGCACGATCGAAAGATACCCCCTCGCACTTGCCGAAATTCGGACACCTTTTATATCAGGACAAGTGCTATGCGCAGTACTAGAAAATCCTGTCGCTGGAATCATCCTTGGGAATCTTCCCAACATAAGATCTTGCTCTGGAAAGGAAATCAGAGAATGGGAACAGAAAAACTGTGTCCAAAAACCAAGCAACTATTCCAAAGTGAAAAACCACGCGTGCTTGTCTCAAACTGCCAAAAGCACAAGGGAGACAACCGATGACGTAATTCGAGATGAATTCACAGAGGTGCAAAATACAGGGGCGGTCGAATCTTTCAAAGATACCATCAGATTAACACCTCGAACTGAGGACGCCATCGATCCACAAATTAGTGAGCCTGTAAATGTGCAACAACACACACAACACACCAATATAGTAACAAGACAAACGACACACAAAACCCACTCTGACCAACTTCAGGAAGTACTACAAATCATCTCACCTAGTATTACCACCACCGAGTTTATAGAAGAACAGAAAGCAGATCCAACTCTTTCACAGTACTTTCGGCTAGTAGGATTAAAGCCAAAATTAACCAAAAACGCTTCGTGGACATTTAGACTAAATAATAATGTTCTAACGAGATTATACACCAGAGACCAAACCACGATACAGCAAGTGGTTTTGCCTCAGGCACATCGCGAGAAAGTGCTACATATAGCCCATGACTCACCTTTCGGAGGTCATATGGGTTACGAAAAAACCAGGGCCAGAGTCCTGAGTCAATTTTATTGGCCTAAACTTTGCCAAGACATAAAAACCCATTGTAAATCATGTGACACCTGTCAAAAACTGATCAAAAAGGGGAAAAACCCTACGGCAGAAATTCAATCAACCACAACTGCCTCGAGACCATTTCAAATCGTGGCGGTTGATTTAGTAGGTCCTTTAAACCACATCTCAAACAAAGGAAATAGATACATATTTACACTTGTTGATGTATGTTCAAGGTGGCCAGAAATGATTCCATTAAAATCTATCTCCTCTAAAGATGTGACGGACGTATTATTGCAGTTATTCTCCCGTTTTGGCTTTCCGGAGAAAATAATATCAGATAGAGGAACACAATTCATATCTAATGCCACCCAATCGGTAACTAAGTTACTAGGCATAAAACAATGTTTTACGAGTCCCTATCGACCGGCCGCGAATGGAATCTGAGAAAAACTAAATGGGGACCTAAAACATATGTTATCCAAGGTGACAGCTGAAAATCCAGCCGATTGGGATATACTTCTCCCAACGGTGCTGTTCGCATACAGAGAAGTCCCACAATCAAGTACAGGGTTCTCTCCGTTCGAATTGATATATGGAGCGAACCCAAGAGGACCTCTCACTATTTATAGAGATTTAATATCACAACCTGTAACCACCCAATTACCAGTTTCCACCCATGATTTGGTCACTGACACCAGAGACAAAATCATTAGATCCTGTATACTGGCCAGAACATCATTACAGGAGAAAGGTTTTAGGTACAGGCAGTACGCCAACAAAGGGGCAAAAACAATTGTATTACAACCAGATCAAGATATTTTACTATTACTACCTGACAAGAGAGATTTACTATCAACCTCTTGGCAGGGACCATTTAAAGTTGTGAGAAGAATTTCGGAAGTTGACTACGAAATTTCTTTGAATGGAAAGTTGAAAATATTCCATGTAAATATGTTAAAACCTTACTATTCTAGAAATGACAGGGACACAAACAAGCAGACGCAGATAACAGATGGCAATAACCAGACTGACAAGAATGACAACAGAAATGAAACGGCAGGTACCCGACTGAATGACACCCCGACAAACGAAGCATCGTTAACGACTCATTCTTGTGACAACGAAGACGACGAAAACATATTTACAGTACCGACAATAGGGGATAACGACAAATACGACCAAGTTAACGACACATTGACAACTATTAATCTCGACGACGACGACAATGACATTGAAAACAATTTACAAACAGTAGCGTCAGTAATAAATCAGACGGACTCAGACAATACAGAAATTCCAGTACCAATTATGAACGACGACAGTACTATGAATGACATACAAATCTCTGACACCTTAACACAACAGCAGCGACAAGACATTTTGTCTCTTCTGAACGACTATAGAACTATCTTCTCAAACAAACCTGGACGGACTGACAAAATAACACATTCAATTGTGTTGACGGATCTGACACCGATCAAATGTAGACCATATTCGATTCCTTTACATTATAGAGCGAATTTAGATAAAGAAATTTTAGACTTAGAGAAAAATAGAATAATTCAGAAATCTGTGTCCCAATATTCTTCGCCGATTGTTCTGGTGAAAAAGAAGGACAAAACCATTCGTTTGTGCATAGATTATAGGAAATTAAATACCATAACCACGACAGATGCTGAGCCAATGAGCAGCTGTGAAGACCTCATCTTGAATATGTCTCAATCATCCTTATTTTCTAAGCTTGATTTAGCTAAAGGTTACTGGCAAGTGGCACTAGAACCCTCTTCAAGGCATATAACAGCATTCGCTACACCCCTTGGGCTGTACGAATGGAGATATCTTCTGTTTGGTCTCAAGAACGCTCCCGCCACATTTGTCAGGTTAACCAGACTTCTATTACACGGCATCAAGGACGTGCAATCTTATATTGATGATATATGTATCCATTCTTCAAACATGACGTCTCACTTACTTACTCTCCAACAAGTCTTTAACCAAATCTTGCTTTTCGGACTTACTATCAAACCTTCCAAGGTTGAAATAGGCTATAAAGAGATAGACTTCCTAGGTCATAGGATTTCCGAAGGCAAACTATTGACAGATGATAAAATAGTATCAAAAATTCTCAACCTAGAAGTTCCAACTACAAAGAAACAGGTTAGAAGCCTATTAGGTCTCATAACTATTATGCCAAGTTTATACCAAACTGGGCAGAACTCACATCAGTTTTTTCTAATCTGTTGTCAAAAGATCATCCAAAAACTTTTTGTAAGAGTATCCGCTTAGAGGATGCAATGTGCAAATTGAAATCAATTTTTTCTAACCCACCAGTATTAAGATTACCAAACATAGATATACCCTTTATTCTAACCACAGATGCGAGTGCTATCGCCATTGGAGGGTGCCTGATGCAAGAATATCAAGACACGAGACATCCGATACTCTACGTCAGCCGCAAGCTGAAAAAGGCAGAGATTCATTACGCCACAGTTGAATTGGAGGCACTAAGTCTACTTTTTTGTATGCGTCGATTATCTAAGTTCCTCTTAGGTTCGCATTTTGTTGTTTTAACCGATAGTTCGCCACTGCTGGTACTTAAGCAATGTGTTCCAAAGAACCATCGTTTGGAAAGATGGTGTCTTCTTCTCCAGGATTTCGACTTCGAAATCCGCCATATCAAGGGCACTGATAACATTATTGCTGAATTTTTATCACGGCAAACTAATATCTGAAATGAACAACGTGCTGGCAATCAGAATCAAAACCAGTGACGAAACGAAGGCCAAGTCTTTTCTCATTTTCACAGTCAACGAAGAAGGATGTTTTGATTTAACGGAAATTAACAAGTGTGTCTTCTGATACAGAAAAGCTACTCGTATGAAACTGGTTATAATTTGTTCATCACTATTGTACAAGGAGTTCTTACTTAAATATCTGACCAAGGACACATTATAAACCGATCATAAGCAGACAATAATTCATCTGTGGTATTCTCAAATACATGTTTGATCAGTTGCCATATTATCTACAACAGACTCAAACGACACATATTTACGAATTAACACAACTAAAAAAAAATTTCGTCTTACAAACTGTGTTGTATACCTGAATAACAGAAACAATTACTTCGGTCATTTTATAAACTATTTACTGTATCCAGAATGTCAGCTACACAGAAGCATTCCTGTACTCTTTGTAACAAGTCCTTCACAAGGTCTACTACTTTACGTCGACATGTTGCGACTACTCATTTTACACAACAGTTCAATTGCGATTTATGTGATCGTTTGTATACCAGAAAAGACGCCTTACGGAGACACATAAAGACTGAACATGAAACAGTATTCAGCGATGTCTCGACCACTCAACCATCATCTAACCACATGTCTGCTAATAATCAACAAGCCACAAGCCGCAAGAGGAGAAGTGATCTGACTACAGATGACCAATCTACTGGTAAACGTCAGAAAATACCTGAACAATCAACATGTGCCTTGTCGTCTGGTGCGGTAGGTCATGGTTTGGTGACTAACAATGATCAATCAGCGAACAGTATCATGTCGGGTAGTATGGGTGATCATATTTCACCTACTAACAAGACTCACCTATCATCATCTAGTCACTTGGGGAGTGACGCAGAACCAACAACACCAGGTGCCCTGTCGGATGGCGGGGGTGATAACCTGTCGCCTACTAATAATACTCAGCTATCATATAGTGCCTTACCGAGTGACGCAGCATCAACACCAAGTACCTTGTCAACAGATGTTCAACTATCAGCTGGTACCACAGCGAGTGACGCACTATCAACAGATACCTTGTCATCTGATCAACTATCATCATCTAGTACCTTGGGACAAGACGAGCAGCCAGGAACCTCTGGTGTTAACACAACTACTGAATATCTTTCATTACAGAAACTACCCCCAGATGTTAGGGTTGTATATACTGAGCATTGGGACACGATTAGGTCACACATACGACACGGTCGCTATCTATGTGAATGGACATTTTTTAATCGACCAGATAGTGATATGACGACAGATTGGGGTTCTCGTTTATTCCCGCATTTTAATGTTCAAAACTCGCGGTTTAAAATAATCCCCAGTTTACACATAGTCTTGAGACATCGAGAGACACAAGCCCTACGGTTCTACCATGCCAGTCCAAATAATTCGTCATTGTTCGATATACCGTTCTTAGTGAACAATAGATCTGATTTCGAGGCCTTTGTAACCAAGCTAAACGCTGTTGACTTGGTGAATTCAGCGACACTAACCCGACCAGATACAAAATACTACGTCGAAGCAATTCCCAGTATCACTTTTTATGTGTATAAACTGGTAGAATTCCCTGTCGGTTGTTGTTTAGAATCAATTCCAAACCATATCAAACACAACAATTTTATTAATACACTTCACCTCGACAAAACCGGTAGGCCGTACACAGATAATATGTGTATATTTCGATGTATATCTGTGTTAAAATCACAAGGAAAAGATGTCAGGGATCTTATAAAACACACACGAAGACTGTTCAAGGAATGGGTGCGTTATAAAGGATTGAAATCAGTCAAAGCCTTTCCAGGTGTTAGTTTAGTTGATTTACCTGCCCTGGAAGAATGTTTCAAAATACAAATCAATGTGTTTGCATTTACAGAGGAGGAACATATAGTTCCGAAAATTAAAAGCACTAGCTCGCATCCAGATATATTGAATCTGCTTCTACATGAAAACCATTTCATGTATATTGTTGATATTAATAGGCCCGCCCGATGTTTTTCCTGTGGGAAATGCGGTAAACTGTTTAAAGTGTACTGGCGACTGACACCCCATGAACTTACGTGCAACGGCATACCCACTATCGAAACATATAAAGGTGGGATTTATCGCCCGACTGAATCCATCTTGGAATTACTATGTGAACACGGGTTTGATGTAGACGTAAACTTTATTTTCCCATATAGAGCGTGCTATGACATGGAATCTTTTTTCTCTAATGAAAATTTACCAGCTGATTCAAAGTCGACGACCTTTATTGCCAAACACGTACCCCTCTCGTGTGCGGTCGCCTCTAATGTCCCTGGGTTCGACACCCCTAAATGTTTCATTACCAGAGGTGATCCACAGGTTCTCATAAATGAAATGTTGGACTATCTCCATGAAATAGCTGATAGGTCTTATGAGCTGTTACTTAAAAAGTTCGAGTCAACCTTTGCACAATTAGGTGACCACCCAAAATTAAGTGAAAGACTCGACTCCTTTCTGAAAGGATTACCACTGTTTGGACTGAATAGCGTAAAATATGACATTAACCTAATAAAACCTTATTTAATACAATATTTTCTTGATCGGGAGGCTAACCCATTCAAGTTTATAGTCAAAAGAAATAATAATTGTATGTGCATAGCGACAGAAAGACTGAAATTACTTGACGTCTCCAACTTTCTGGTTCCAGTTGTAAGTTACGCGAAATATCTGGCCTCTTTTGGTATTGAAGAAACAAAGGGGTTTTTGCCATACGAATATCTGACCGATCTGGGAAAGTTAAATGAGACAGCCCTACCACCACATGCGGCCTTTTTCTCAACACTTAAAAACCGTAATATTTCCGAGGTAGAATACACAGTTTGTCAGAAAGCCTGGACCGACAATAAGATGACTACGTTGAGGGATCTTTTTAATTTGGTATAACATCAAAGACGTGTCCCCCTTTCTAAAAGCCCTGGACAAACAAGTAGCCTTTTATGCCGATTTAAATATAGACAAATGTATGCAGGCCATCTCAGTCCCCGGTATTACTCTACAGTACCTATTCAACACCATGAATAAAGATGTTTCTTTTGTTTTGTGTTCGAAGAAGGAGGAGAAGGTACACAAGATGTTACGAGACAATATAGTGGGTGGGCCGAATATTATTTTTCATCGTTACCACGAGGCCAATCAGACCCATATCAGGGATAATAAGCCGGTAAAAGGTATTAAAGGGTTTGATGCGAATGCCTTATACCTTTGGTCTCTGATGAAAGATATGCCAACAGACTTCCCCATATATAGAAGTCGCGAGGATGGGTTTAAAGCACATAGATTACATAAATACACACGTCAGTGTCGAGAGTGGTTAAGTTGGGTGTCACATAATGAAAATATAGATTTAAAAACCCAATTCAATAGTCATGAGATGCAACTCGGTGATCGGTATATTCGAGTAGATGGGTGGGATAAAAAGAATAATACAGCTTACCAATTCCATGGGTGTTTGTTCCATGGGCACCCCTCTTGCCGTCTAACTGCTGGGAAAACTATTAATCCCGTTAATAAGAAACCACTAGTAGAACTGCACCAGAATACGTGTGACATTCACGCTTATCTAGAAAAAAAACTGTCGGGGTGACAGTTAAGGTTATTTGTGAATGTGAGTGGCAGAGATTAAAGAGATCAAACACAATCATCAAGTGTTTTTTACGTGACAAATTTCCACGCTCACAACTTCCTTGGGGTTCTTTGAGTGAAAACCAGATCATCGAGGCTGTAAAAAGTGATACATTTTTCGGGTTGGTGGAGTGTGATATAGAGACCCCGACTGATTTACAAGAGGCCTTTGCCGAAATGCCCCCTATTTTTAAGAACACAGAAGTGTCGAGGGACGATATTGGGGAGTTTATGAAAGAATACGCCGAATCACATAACTTGCTTACACGACCACGACGGACTTTGATTAGTAGTTATTTCGGGAAGAAAATATTATTAGCCACCCCTCTTTTAAAGTGGTATCTAGCCCATGGGTTGGTAGTTACACACATCTACCAGACAATAGAGTATCGACCAGTTAGTTGTTTTAAACAATTTGGGGAATCAGTGTCTAATGCCCGTCGCCAAGGGGACAAAAATCCAGCAGAGTCTATTACAGCCGACACAATGAAGTTGTTAGGTAACGCCGCTTACGGTAAAACATTAACTAATAAAGCCAAACCTACCGATGTCTCCTACTGCCACGGAAAAGACACTACTAAAGTACTCAATAACTTCAGATTTAAAAGCATGACTGGTATTACAGATGATCTTTTCGAAGTTGAAACCCTAAAGAAGAAAACAGTCTGGGATCTACCTCTACAGATTGGTTTTTTCGTTTATCAATATGCCAAATTAAGAATGTAAGAGTTTTATTATGACTTTCTCAACAAATTTACCTCTAAAGACGACTATCAACTTTGTGAAATGGACACTGACTCTCTCTACTTGGCCCTTAGTGCCAATTCACTCTCTGAAGTAGTTAGACCACACCTACGAGAAGAATATGACAGAGTCTATAATCAGTGGTTCCTGTCTGAAACCTGCCCTGTTCATAGAATTACCCCTAGTACCAGTACCTGTCAGGACTGTGTGGATATCAAAGCCTGTGAAAAGAGAACCCCTGGTCTTTTTAAACTATAATACGAAGGGGAGGGGATGGTCTCGTTATGTAGTAAGACGTATATTTGTGTCGGAGATTATGATAAAATCAGTACCAAAGGTCTGACCAAAAACCACAACACTCATCTAAACAAGGACACTTTTTTGGAAGTACTCAACACCCAAACACCAAGTAGGGGGACCAATATAGGCTTCAAAACACAAGACACTTCTGTATATACATATCAGCAACATCGTGCATCTCTGTCATATCTGTATATAAAAAGACAGACACAAAATGATAATATCTCGACTATGCCGCTACTTATTTAATATGCATTGTATTGTCTATACACGGTTTAATAAAAAACATTATATACCTTACTTGACTCGTTTGTTTTCTTTATTGTTGTATTTTTTTATGTTGTACACGTACCTAGCGTCACTAGACCACGCCTATTAAAAAACGAGTTATCGCCCTTTGCGGAGGAAATAAAAAAAAACCCGGAGAGTTATCGTCCTTTGCGGATGAAATTAAAAAAAACCGGAGTTATCGCCCTTTGTGGTGCAAAAGCAATGTGCACCACAAAAAAAGAATCCTTTCCTCGTTCTACACTACTCATGTTGACTGTCTACGTCTAATTCCTCTAATCAGTTTACTATTTTCATTTGTTACTCGCAGGACGTGATAATTGGTTTTTTAGTCTGTCCATGGTATGCTTTACGTTTTCCTCATAAATCTCATTTCCACAGTCATCAGAAGTTTTTAAGCTTGCGTGCTCATTGTCCACGTTTCACATCCATACAAAAGTACATGTTCTATGTAGCACTTCAACTCTCTTTTTCTAGTTGCAATGGACATCTTTTTACTGGTAGTATGTTTGTTTGTCATCTAATAATGACCACATAACTCAGTAAGTGACGATTGGTTTATAAAATATTGGAGAGGCACGACATACCAAATACACCTACAGACGTGGTAATGGGTCATCTATCCACTTGATCTCCTAATACTGCACCAGCAGTATGTGTACATTATATTCTCAATATTATTATCATATGATCTGGTGCTAATATACTTGCCCCAAGTTCGCACAAATGACCGAATGTTTGTCTTATGGTTTACTGTTCATCTTATGCTAGAACAGTATGTCTACAAGAGGAACTCCAGCTTCTGTCACCCCTGTGTACACAAGGAACTCAAGCTTCTGCCACCCCTGTGTACATAAGGAACTCCAGCTTCTGTCACCTCTGTGTACATAAGGAACTCCAGCTTCTGTCACCCCTGTGTACACAAGGAACTCCAGCTTCTGTCACCCCTGTGTATACAAGGAACTCAAGCTTCTGCCACCCCTGTGTACATAAGGAACTCAAGCTTCTGCCACCCCTGTGTACATAAGGAACTCCAGCTTCTGGCACCCCTGTGTACATAAGGAACTCCAGCTTCTGCCACCCCTGTGTACATAAGGAACTCCAGCTTCTGTCACCCCTGTGTACATAAGGAACTCCAGCTTCTGTCACCCCTGTGTACATAAGGAACTCCAGCTTCTGGCACCCCTGTGTACATAAGGAACTCCAGCTTCTGCCACCCCTGTGTACATAAGGAACTCCAGCTTCTCGCACCCCTGTGTACATAAGGAACTCCAGCTTCTGGCACCCCTGTGTACATAAGGAACTCCAGCTTCTGGCACCCCTGTGTACATAAGGAACTCCAGCTTATATAACCATTGCGTACAAGAGGAAATATAACGTTTGCCATTTTTGTATACACACGGAACCCCAGCTCATGGCTCTCTCGTGTACATGAACGAACGAACTTTATTTTCAAAATTGGCACGCAGGCCCGTCTTATGTTCGGTATATTCGGCCCTTCCAATCACTCATCTTACTTTCGATATTTGTATATTGTGCATGTTACAGTCATATAAGAAAAAAAAAACATTGTCAAATAAATGTTGTAAACATAAAGAATGCATATTACTATGTTATGAGACATGCAGGCACACACGTACACACATATGTATAAACACATTCATCCATATCTGCATACATGCATACATCATTTACACAAACTCTCACAGTTAAGCACCCACTCACTAACTCAGAAATACACACTCCCTCGCATACAAATATATTCAATCACAAGCTAACTAGCGAGAGTTTACTTATAAATGCATGTATACTCTCTCTCTCTCTCTCTCTCTCTCTCTCTCTCTCTCTCTCTCTCTCTCTCTCTCTCTCTCTCTCTCTCTCTCTCTCTCTCCCTCTCTCTCCAAACGCTGAAAACTGTATTTTACTGGTGTCGTCTTTACAACAAGAATTAAATAATGTAGTTAAGTGGAGCTATTCAAACCGTATGCAAATCAACATCGCTAAAACAAAAGCAATGTTATTAACAACGAGACAAAGACTTCAAACTCTAAGCCCACACACATAACTTCAACTTCACATCGATAACATGCCAGTAGAAAGTGTAATTGAGCACAAAACATTAGGCATAATCATTGATAGAAATCTAACATTTAATTAGCATGTTCAAGCGCTCATTAAACAAACAGCGAAAAAAGTCTATCAACTCGCCAAGATTAAAAACTTCCTTGATGAGGACACAAGGAAACTATTCTATACTTCTCATTTACAGACACACTTTGACTACTGCTCTACAATCTGGGACGGTTGTTCTAATTCAAACACCAAGCGACTTTACTCACTACAGAAACGGGCCATGAGTCTAATTTATAGCAAACATTTATCTGACAATCCTAGCCTGTATAAACGCCTTCAGTTACTACCATTCTGCAAACGCCTGCTTTTCAATAAAGCTAAACTAATTCACAAAATCCTGCATCGGAATGCCCCAAATTACCTTTGGCCTTTGTTTAAATATAATGCTAGACACAGTAAACGTTTAAATATACTACACATTCCGAAGCCTAGGATTGACTTATACAAAACAAGCTTAACGTACTCTGCATCTCAGCTGTGGAACAATCTTCCACAAGAAATCAAAGACATCACCAATCCCTATTCATATAATCGCAAATTATTCGAACACTATCTCAATACGGATTACCTTCCCCCTTAATAATTGAGATAATAATAATAATAACAAAACCCTAGTATAACAGCAAATCACCTTTTTGTAGGCCAGTATATTCCACATGGCTAATAAGTGTCAGACCATTATCTAATATTACTGTGTCGTGTAGTTTTGATGTTTGCATATTGCCCATGCCTTTATAATGCATATCTTTTATATTGTTACTGTTCTTTGTTAGCCTTGAATGATGTGTGAATGAAATAATGTATGAAAGAGAGTGATAGAAGAGCAGAATGTTAGACGGGCCTGCGTGCCCAATTCTTAACCCTTTGAAAATAAGGTTTGTTCGTTCGTTCGTTCGTTCTCTCTCTCTCTCTCTCTCTCTCTCTCTCTCTCGCTCTCTCTCTCTCTCGCTCTCTCTCTTTCTCGCCCCCATATATCCTCATTCATACATACAGCAACGCAAACACATGCATTACTTCCCATATACACATAATCGACACACACGTAAATACACGAATACTCACACAGTCGTACATCCACACATTCACACCCCCACACACTTCCTTACACACACACACGTATACCAACTCACAATCAAAAACACTAAATCATTCACCCATTTATACTCTCTCTGTCTGTCTGTCTGGCTGTCTGTCTGTCTCTCTCTCTCTCTCCTCTCTCTCTCTCTCTTTCTCTCTCTCTCTCTCTCTCTCTCTCTCTCTCTCTCTCTCTCTCTCTCTCACTCTCACTTTCTCATGCCCATATACGAGAGGTAGTCAATAAGTAAGTCACAAATGGCTGTAGGAAAATAACTAAATATGATAACAACTTCAAACCAGTTTATTTTTATACACACATTGTCCCTTTATTTCTCAAAATAATTTCCACCAATATTGATGCACTTATCAAATAGTTTTATCAGTCCTCCCAAACCGGCTGCATAGACCTGCGTGCTCTGTTTTTTAAATCACGTTTTCACTTCACGTTCAACTTCGGCGTCATTCGCGAAATGTCTCCAGCCAAGGTGGGTTTTCATTGGACCAAACAGGTGGAAATCGCTAGGGGCTAAGTCGGGGCTGTAAGGTGGATGTTCCAGAACTTCCCACCTTAGTTGGTTAATTCTCTCCTGAGTTGATCGAACCGTATGTGGTCTGGCATTGTCATGAAGAAGCAACACTCCTCTAGTCAGCAGTCCTGGGCGTTTTCTTCGAATTGCATCATGAAGCATTGATAGAACTTCACAGTACGATTGTGAATTCACATTGTCACCTTTCTTCTTGAAACTGTGTAAAAGCACTCCTTGAAACTCCCTGAACACGGTCAGCATAACCTTCCCAGATCGGATGTCATCAACAATTTTAGAGCGTCCTTGAGACAATTTTTATACCCAGCTATGCACCGCTTTACGGGACAAGCATTTGTCAGCATAAACAAGAAGCATTACCTTATGAATGTCCTTTGCAAGCAGTCCTTTAGCCCACAAAAAACGCAAAACAGCACGTTGTTCTTTGGGTGTACACTCCGTAAGTACAGTCGCCATTTTGTTTATGCGCTGCACATGCGCATGAGACACCTAGCGCCACCTGACGAACGGGAATATAACATTCGAAGTTGCTGTCACCCAATGACACCTGTAGAAAACACCAACTACATTTACCTGCCATCCCACATAAAAGTGTGACTTACTTATTGACTCGTCCTCGTACATTCAATCATACAAAACCACGACCGCATTCGCACTCTGCTTCACACAGTTACTCAAATTAATATACATAGACTCCCACACTTCCACATACTTACATTGACAACTGTCATGAACATCCACACAAAAAAATGGAATAATATGTTATACATACACATTCTATATCTTAAAGTATATTAATGTAATGCAGTAGGATAGTATTAGCTAAAACTGATAAAAACAAACAAGGGTCTACAAAGCGTGGACTGCTACTGGCCCTGCAGCCAACGGGGTTAGGATCAGCTACCCTCTCCCAGGAGGGGTGACAAGTGAAATTAGTAGCCTGCCGATGACCCGCAGACTACACAAGCCAACCCCACCCCCCACGCGGTGTAGACTGGGAAACCGCCAGGTTATGGGCTAACGGGGCTATGGCTCGCCATAGGGGATGGACTCCTTATGGTCAGATATTTGTCCTAAAGCTGCGACTGGCCTAACAAGCCGGCAGGGGATCTTCATACTGCTCGTAGAAAAACTAAGAAGTATAAACGGACTGACCAAAATGGATATAGACAAAATAGGCACAATGAACGTCTGCGGTTTTAATAGTGAAGAAGAAGAACTTATAGAAACAATATAAGAGAGGAAAATTGAACTGATGGGAATAGCAGCACCAGCATAAAAGGGGATCCACTACAGTTACACGTTAGCCTACTCTGGAGTGGAACAGCAAGAACGGGCAAGAAACGGTGTGGGAATAGTCACTAAACCACGGCTAGCAAGAAGAATACTAGAAATAAAATATATATCAGAAAGAATAACAGTGAGAATAAAAGAACCAAAAATAAAAAAAAAAATTGTTGCGTATCCCTTACGGGACGTTGCAGTCAACACCAGCATTTTCAGCTGCTGTTGATGTACTAGGCAAGTGTTACGTTCAGTAGTTTGCCATTGCTTTCTGAACGACCGGCCCCTATACCTTTTTCGAAAAAACCAGCACCGCAGTGTTTCGAACCCGGGTATACGGGCTCACAAACCGCTTTCGCAAGCCCTTAGCCACAGAGACCGGTAAAGAACAAACAATTACAAAATATGTACAAATATACGCACCATGTAATACAAACAATGAGCAAGAATGTGAGGACTTCTACGAAGACATCCATGTCGTGCTAAATAAAATAGATAAGCAGGACAACATCATAGTTATGGGAGACTTCAATGTAAGACTAGGACATAACAGAGTGGGCATAGAAAAACATCTAGGAGCATTTGGAGACTAACATAATGAAATAAATAATAACGTAAGTAGACTGATAGAGCTATGCAGTCAACACGACCTCTACATAACAAACACATTCTATAAACACAAAGACTCACACATATACACCTGGTATAAATGGAACAATCATATTACTAATCTGAGTTCAACCTGCAGAAGATACAATATGAGTACAAACACAGCCAAAACCGAAGTAATGCAAGTTAGCAGATCGCCAGGCCCACTAAGTATACAGATAGATAACACAACTCTGAAACAAGTTAAAGAATTCAAATACCTTGGAAGTATGATCATAGAAGATGGCAGATTGGACAGAGAAATTGAAATCAGATGTCAAAAAGCTAGTGCACTTACATATCAACTATCACCCTTACTGAAACATCCAAACATACCCATGTCCGCAAAACGACAGATAATAAACAGCATATTCACACCAACCCTATGCTACCAATCTCAAACCTGGACTTTATCCAAATTACACCTTCACAAAATCAACACCTGCGAAATGAGATGCCCGAGGAGAGCTGCCAACTTAACAATCCGAGACCGAGTAAGAAATGCTACTATCAGACAGACTGTGGGATCAACACCTTGTGCCACATTTATTGAAAGACAGAAGATCAGGTGGTTTGGCCATGTCGTTAGAATGCAACATCAGCAACTATCATCACTGGCCTTACATCAAAGATCATCTGCGACGAGACCACGAGGACGTCCAAGAAGAAAATGGATTGACGACATCAGAGACATTGTACAACCACACGGAATGACACTATCCAGTGCAGCCCACCGGGCGCTGGAACGCAAATTATTCCTCCCCACGGCACTTGACGGCAGAAGTGGAAGATGATGATGATGATGATGATAAATGGAACGATCTAGATACAGAAAGAGAAATATATTAGATTCAAGGGCAGTGCCCAACTTAGGTATAAACACAGACCACAAAGCAGTCTTTGCCACAATAAGAACCATCAGTAGAAGAAAGCAAAGACCAGGAAAATAAATGCCATGCGAATCAGTAAACTTAAAAACACACTTAAAGACAAGGCAGTGAGGGAAAATTATGAGAAAGAACTAACTGAAATCTCTGTAAATTTACCCATAGAAAGAAAGACAGTGGAAGAAGAATGGGAGATGTTCAAATCAATCATTTTAAATACTGCAAAAATAACATGCGGAACCACGAGAAAAAAAAATACGCAAAACACGGATAAAGAAAATAACAAATTGGTGGAACGCAGAAGGAAAGAAAGCTGTAAAAGAAAAAAAAGAAAAAAAAATATATAAAGTGATCGAAGAGCAAACAGGAATGCGATTACATAGAATATAGAATAGCGAGAAGACATGTGATTAGAATAGTAAAGAGAGAAAAACAAAAAGACTGGGAGGATTATGGAAAAACCCTAAATAAAAACTACAAGGAGGCAACTTTAAACGTCTACAAAACGATAAGTGCAATGAGAACAAGAAGAGAACACTTTGACCCAACTGAAATAATTAACAGCGAAAATGGAGAACCAATAAGTGAACAAAAACAAATCCTAATAAGATGGAAACAGTACTTCGAACAACTTCTCAACATCCCATCAGATGTCAGAGAAATTCAAGAAACCGACACATATGACACCAAAGAACTAGAACCAGACATACCGAAAGAAGATATTATAAAAGCCGTCAGATTGGCCCCATTGAACAAATCACCAGGACAAGATGAAATACCAAATGAACTAATTAAAGCAGCAAGAGAAGTAGGAACAGTATGGCTACATAGACTATTCAACCATGTTTGGGTTGAAAAACAGACACCACGAGACTGGGGAAAGGCCATAATTATCCCAATTTGGAAAAAAAAAATAAGGCAGCAAAAGAAACTCCACGCAATACAGAGACATTTCACTGTTGAGTTATACTGGGAAAATATTTTGCAAAATTCTTGAGAAAAGATTACGAACTACTATAGAACCCCAGCTAAGCGAAACACAATTTGGATTTAGGAAAAAACAAAGGATACACAGATGCCATTTTTGCTCTTAGACAATTTATAGAAACATCAATCGAATTCAATGAAACACTTACACTTAGCCTTTGTCGACCAAGAAAAGGCATTTGATAGAGTAGATAGAAACAAGCTGTGGAAATCCTTTGACATATGCCTGGGTCATTGACATTGAGATGAGTGACCTGTGTAGCGGGACTACGAGAAAAACAACCAGCCATGAGAAATAATGGTGAGGGTGAGTGGAGACCCCAGGGTGGATGGAGAGAAAGACAGTTTTAGGCTGGGGTGTAATGTTATTGGGAGCCCAGGGAGGGGCTACACAGCAGGGTTAAAAGACAGTGGAAATCTTTGACTAGTCAGTGGAAGCTGAGACCGACTGGGGTTCGGTTCGTGTGAAGTCAGGGGACTTCTGGACAGTTGAGGTTTTTGGCGCCGAACGAGGACGTGGGAGTTTAGACTGACCGTGGGTCAGTTCTTGTGTTGTGTTGCTCTCCCAGTGGTGAAGGCAGGCTAAAACCCAAAGTGGGTTGGATAGCTAGCGGAGACTAGACCCAGTGTGTGGGTTGTGAAGTATGAGGTCCAGTTGTGGATAGGAGCTGGATTACCTGTCGAATGAACTTGAGATTAAGCAGGCCGTGAGAAGACAGTGATGTGTGCGTGTTAATGTTGCGAGGAGGATATGGATATTCTATGGATTATATTGTTTCTGGATATATAAATATGTTCCGTGAGTCTGTGTTATTTCTGTATTAAAGGATTATGTGCGCCAACTCAATCTTGTTTAATGACTGATGGATGTGTATTACTGGGGTGAGTTGCATTGTGAGACAGTTAGATAGCTCAATTGACACACCAGGAGCATCGTTACCTAGACAACGACCATATCACGAACTTATCATTAACAACATCGTGATATCCTTAAACAATATGGGATGAGTACACATCTAACAAACCTATGTAGTAGCTTATACGACAACAGTGAATGCACTGTGAGAGCAACTGGGGGACACTCAGAACACTTCACCATAAGATCTGGAGTACGACAAGGTTGTATCCTGTCCCCTCTCTTGTTTATAACATATATAGACAACATATGTAAAGAAACCAGCCAAACAGAGACCACAAGAACACCGCATGAAGAGAACACGGAAGAAGAAACATCTGCAAATCTAACCATTAGAAAACTCCGGTTTGCGGACTACCAAGTACTAATAGCAAAATCAGAAGCTGAATTACAAGACCACATGAATAGTCTAAATGAAATGTGTAGGGAACATGAAATGAAAATTAGCACAAGTAATACAGATGTACCTGTCTCCGTGGCCAAAGGCTTGCGAACGCGCTTCGTGAGCCGCTAACCAGGCGTTCGAAATGCAGCCGCGACCGATTTGTGCAGCAGACCGTGTCGCGTAGTGTTATAACGTGTTGGTATGGGAGCCTGTCGTTCAGAAATCAATGGCAAACTACTGAATGTAAAAACTTGCCTAGTACATCAACACCAGCTGAAAATTGCTGGTGTTGACAGCAACGTCCTGTAAGCGATATGCACATTAAAAAAAAACAAAAAAAAAAAACAGAGGTAATGACTGTAACTAAATAAGAAAAACAACAACGATTCACCTAAACGAACATCCCTTGAAAAACGTAAAGAGTTTCAAGTACCTAGGAAGTATAATATCATCAAATGGCAAATCAGAAGACGAGATCGAAGATCGATGCAAAAAGGCAAATCAACTCATTGGGCAAATGGCACCAATACTAAAGAACAAACATGTATCAATAACTACTAAGAAAGCACTTTACAACACAATCTTCCTACCAACTCTATGTTACCAATGCCAAATCTGGACAATGACAGAAAAATAGAACATAAAAATCACAACAACAGAAATGAAATTCCTGAGAATACTCAATGTATCAAGAAGTGATAAGATCAGAAATGAAGAAATCAGGACTAAAGTGGCGGTTGTAGCTGCACTAGATTTTATTAGAAGGCAGCAAGTCAAATGGTTTGGCCATGCAAGTAGGTTACCAACTAACAGTATACCACAACAAGCAATGATGTACAGACCAGAGGGAAGCAGAGGAAGAGGCCGACCACGTAAATGACGGACGCAGGGAATAACAGAGTCCATGGGAATATCGATACTTGAAGCCTATAAGCGGGCACTATCCCGCTGTTTATACTTCACCTCGTCACCACAAGGTACAAGAGGAACATGATGAGATGAGATGAGACTGAAAAAAAAAACAGAATGAGGTAAGTTAATAGTTTTCATATTGTACATGGTGAAATCAAGTGGCAGAAAGCAAAAACGAAATATGTTCAGCTTGTTCCACTCCTGTATACTGACAAACGTCGGCTTCTGTCGGCCCTGTGTACATCATATAGTCCCGCTTCTGCCATTCATGTGTACACAAGGAACACCAGCTTCTATCACTCTTGTGTACATGAGGTAGTCTAGTTGCGGCCTCTCATTTGTAGACGAGAAACTCCAGATGCCACTCATGTGTACACTTTACTGAAAACTGCACGGGACAATTTACCTTTAGATGTCAGATTGCTCAGATTCTTCATGCTCAGAGGAAACATGTGACTAATTACGTCATGTCTAACCTGTAGAAACTTGTCTTCAAGTATACCTGATTATTGCTGGATACTTGGCTTTGCAGGAAAGTGTTGTAAACAAGCTCGGTCTCCTAAGGAGGTCATGTAATAAATACCACTACGTCATGCTTGACAGCCTTGTTAGACTAGTGGCTAGACGCTTGGATGCCAGCCCGTGGTAATGGGTTCCATCCGTATCGACGCGGATTCGAATTTTTAAAGTTTAGACCTGGAGGTCGAAGGGTATGTGGAAAGAGACCTTGCCTCTCAAGCTGGCAGGGTATTTTTCTGGCAGTTATCTTTCCTACAAGCTCGCTGATCGTATTCTCCATGGTGATTACCCGATATCCCTGGATCTTTGTGTGGCCTTTGCTAGGTTTCAGCAGGGATATCAAATAACTGTGTATCCACTCCTCCTCTATTATTCCGCTCTTGATGCTGTTGTAATTCCTTACCAGTTCTGCTACTCCATCTCGGAACACTTGCCAATGACTTCATATCGTGTGACATCTGGAACTGGTGCATAGATTTTTGCCCGTCGTAACACAGCCTAGATCTCGTCCATTGTCACTAAGCCCACTTTCTCTACTTGTAGAGCCTTATACTTAAATGAGATTCGCCCTGGCAACGTTGTGACCTCTCGTGCCTTTCTGGTCGCTTTGCTCTAGATAATGAACGATCAAAGCCTTACCCTTATTCTCGTCTGCAGGATAAGGTTTTCGCTCTGGAAGCAGGGCATGCATCTGTTCTTTACTGCCCCATTCATATCCCTGTGTGGACTCCAAAATATTTTCAGCGATTGGTCTTTACTCACCATTTCGTATACTTCCGCCCTCGTTTAACTTTCATCCGTCTTTGCCATTGTTTTAAAACAGCCCACTTTGCAGTTCATGTCTTGTTTTAAAAGTAGGATGTAATAAGGCTGTGTGATTCTGCTCTTTCTGGTGTGCTGTCACTGTTTCACAACGCAACGCTTCTCCAATCTGGAACTTTCAACATGGCTTGTCCGACATGGAGGTTATTCCCAACTTTTCCCCAAGCTGTGCTGAATTCTGCGCTTTTCTTGCCTTATCTTACTCTCCAAATCATGTCATCTTACGTCCTACTTGAAAGGCTATACTTTATATCTGTTTCCTGAATCTGCCTTTCTCCATCAGTATGTTGCAGATATGGTTGTCATTGCAAAGGTGTTTCGGGATACCCCATCTGGATACTGCAGCGAGTGGCAGGGAATCCAGCGTCAAAACAAACATATCAAATAACAAAACAACATCTAATTTTCAAATTATAGTATCAACAAATTAAACACGTTGTAAATCTGGAAGCAAATATTGTTTTACACCGCAACTGATTGTAGAAATGTAAACACCCCTACGCTGGGGACGAGTCACGGTACACAGAACAAGTCACAACATACAAGGATCTAGTGTGTCTGCCAAGTGTTTCAGATCCGTGTTTTGCTGTCATACGATACAGAGCAAAACACTATCCGTTTTTGTTTTGTTTAAAGGTTAGCTGCAGCGTCGGATGAAGAATGTCGATTAAATTTGCATGTATTTCTTCACTTGAGAGCTTCCAGGGGCGCACAAAAAATATGTACAGCTGAAAATGTCTTATTCCTTCCGTTCGCTTGGAATCAGCTTGCATATGCAGTTTCGTTTTCTGCAGGAACTGCACTGTATTATGCAGATCCTACAAGCTTACATTGACATTTATAGCTGGCTCATCCGACCATAGAATAGATCTTAATATTTTAAATAATAATATTTATACACAAAATAATTATCCCCCTTTCAAATAAATTTTGCTTACAGAAATAGTTATCTTTCTTCTAGTATTTTGACAAAATAGTTATGAAATTTACATATCGGAAAGAAAAAATGAGTGGCTATTTAGTGGGATCAAATGAAATATGGTACTACTTAGCTTGTTACAGGGGAGTTGCTCCAGCACCACTGTTGACCTCTGTACTTGAAGATCTCTGCGCTTGACAATATTTGGTATTACGTTACACATTCTGTAGTGGGGAAAAAAAAACATTAGTATCGTCGTATAGTCATGTCAGTCAAATGTCGTATGTTGGAGGAGAGAATGATGATTAGATTAGTTCGAGTAGAGAGTTACTTGAAATTTCTTCGTCAACTATGTTTAGAAATGATTTTCGTAGGTTGTGCTCACTAGTTTTACTTGGTTAACCCAAGAACAGTCAAAAAGTCTATTTTTTAATGTTAACTGTTAACTGTTTAATGTTAACAAAAGTAGCCTGTATACCTTAACTGTCCGAGGGTATCGCCGAAACGGAGCGAGCCCCCAAAAGTAGCCTGTCAGCGTCTCTAGGGGTTTATATACAGGGTTCAGACAGGCAGATGGTGCGAGTACAGATGAGGTATGAAAACATGGTATAAATCGATACGTTTTTAATATTCATGTATCGTAATATGAACAATGGCACATCTTCATTACAAACTCGCGCAGCTCTCGCAAAACTCTTAACTACAAAAGCATAGCTTCTCCGTGCTTCAGCACGCACACGAACACACGGCTGATAGCACCCACATTCACTCCCACTGAAGTCTAAGCAAATAGTCTATTCTCCTCTCAAACTCCTTCAGGCATCCTCTCTCATCCACGTCTGAGTCCCGTCTGCCGCTACCTACTGAGTTCGGTAGTCACGAGGTACATGACCCTCGTGGAGTCCGTGGAGGTCGTGCTAGTCGGGTTTGTCCTTCACTCGCCTGTTTGTGCAGGCTACTGCGTCGTCCCGTCCAAGGTGAACCTGTCCTGTCGTTCAAGAGCACCGTCCTGTCTCTACCCTACTGTCATAGGCGTATGGATCGGTCTACTATTCCCGAACTATTCCCATGTCCTATGTCGGTCCTCTGTCCTCTCCGCCATGTCCTCTTTGAGACCTTGATTAACTTTAACTAAGTAACTTTAACCACTTCCAGCTTGCTGGTATCCTCAGTCACCTGCATGTTCTCATCTGTCTTGAGCCTTGTTTTGTTTACGCTTTAGAGATCCGGGATGCAGCTTCTTCGTGAGATTAAATACATTCTCCGATGAATTCACCATAATGTCGAATGGCATTTTAGAGAGCACAGCTTATATGTAGAATTAATTCCACTAGATATTTGTTGGTCAAATTTAACAGATTATTCAAGTCCAACGTGTCCTCCTCTATGGTATGTCTTTAGGCGGCTGCATTACTTTGTGTTATTTTATATTGTTTACATTCTGATATGCTGGCGGAAGTCTTTATATATATATATATATATATATGTGTGTGTGTGTGTGTGTGTGTGTGTGTGTGTGTGAGTGTGTGTGTGTGTGTGTGTGTGTGTGTGTGTGTGTGTGTGTGCGTGTGCGTGCGCTCGCGCGCGTGTGTATTTTGCATGAGGTACCTGAATAGCAGATACTGTCGTTGGGGGTGAAATCTTAGGCCTTCCCATATTCTAGGCTACAGCATGTTGACTGATAGCCGGTATCCTTTCCCGCGATCTTTCTTACCTAGACAATTGCCAGAAACTTCTGAAAATTATCTCGGGTTGACGGGGCTAGTCGACGACAGATCCTCAAAGTGGAATAATGAAAACCTATAAAAATGTGAGACACAATTTTGTAAAACAATGCCCATAGACAGAATTACAAGTCAACAAATAATTATAATCAACGACAAAGAAACTAAAAATGTCACAGTCTTCAAATACCTTGGCTCCACCATTGACAACAACGGAGCTTGGTACAAATAGGCCAGAAGGAGACTGGCGAAAGTAATGCACAGAGGATTAGCAGTTTCAGTACGCACAGGAAAACACCAGCAAACAAATTAAAGTAACAGTTTTGAGAGCATGCATCTTTTCTGTTTTAACATACGGATGTGAGCCATGGACCATGTCACAATCACTACAGTAGAAATATGAGATTTTAAAATGTGTACGTTACATAACATTTCTTAGAGTAGCATGGAACAAGAAAAAAGAGAAAAGTACTGATCAACTACAAGATATCAATATCGAAAACAAAACACATGGCTCATTGGCAGCACCATATCTGGAAATTGAAATGCTTTGGTCATATTACACGGCATGGTGGTATAATAGGAACGGTAATGAAGGAACATTAATGAAGGAACAGTAATGAAGGAACATTAAAGAAGGAACAGTAGTGAAGGAACAGTAATGAAGGGACAGTAATGAAGAGACAGTAATGAAGGAATAGTAATGAATGAACACAATGAAGGAACAGTAATGAAGGAACAGTAATGAAGGAACAGCAATGAAGGAACTGTAATGAAGGAACATTATCGAAGGAACAGTAATGAAGAAACATTAAAGAAGGAACAGTCATGAAGAAACAGTAGTGAAGGAACAGTAATAAAGGAACAGTAATGAATGAATAGTAATGAAGGAACAGCAATGAAGAAACAACAATGAAGGAACCTTAATGAAAGAACAGCCATGAAGGAACAGCAATGAAGGAACAGTAGTGAAGGAACAGCAATGAAGAAACAGTAATGACGGAACTGTAATGAAGGAATAGTAATGAAGGAACATTAATGAAGAAACAGTAGTGAAGGAACAGTAATGAAGGAACAGTAATGAAGGAACAGTAATGAAGGCATGACTTCTGGGAAAAGCCCAAATAACACCTGGTTGGTACCCATATGGCTCGGTCTCTTTCCGCAGCGCGGAAAGCGTCGCACAAAGCACAAACTCCGTAGCTCTAGTGACGACCCACAGGAGTCTCCGAAAAATTTCACTCGTGAACCGAAGGACGGGGCCCGGAATCGAACCCACAACCTTCGAAGCTCGAATCAAACGGCTTGACAACTTCGCTACGGAGACTCCCGAGACGTTCAAGACAGTGTGGGGACAGAACCAAAACCTTTATTAAAGGAAGTACCACCAGTAATGTAAAGCCTGAAGAAAGGGAAGTCGTCAGGTTTTGATGAAATACCAGAGGAACTAGTCCAAGCAGGAAGAAAAGTCAGCGTCCATATCTACCATGCACTGCTTGCGAAGATCTGGGAAAACGCAATTTGGTCCAAAGCATGGAAGAGAACAATCTGAACCTCTGTCAGCAGCAAGGAAATCTAAAACTGTGCACAAATTATCGAACCATCGCACTGATAACTCATGCCAGCAAAATCCTCTTCAGAATCACCATGAAGGGGATTGAAACTAAACTAGTTAGTTAGTTAGTTAGTCGCAGTTCCAACTTCACAGCAACGGGTCGTCCCCATTATGCTCCGTTCCTGTGCCAGTGAATATCACATAAAATGCTCCCCACTGCCCAATGTGAAAAGTGGAAAAGACAGGAGTCTCGACAAACAACAGCCCACAGATACACTGTGCATAATGCCGCCACCAGAATGTCAACACAATAGTCCCCCACAAAACACCCAGTTCATTACTGATGGAATCGGCAGTCATTTTCCCATCTGGATGTTTCCTAGATGTTCACCCACACAGTCCACGAAATACAGTTCATCGTCGACGGCAGTGGCAGTCAACCAGAAGCCCAGCAGCCACGCATTTCTGCATAAGGCAAAAACCGGTCAACTCTGGGACATAGCCATCCGCCATCGCTCCGAACATGCAGTCACGTTCCAAAAAACCTCGGGCAGATTCACAAGCATTTCACACGAAACTCACAGCTCACAGTGTCGCGCCACGCACTCACTCAGGGCGACGGAACCATCAAGCCTCCTATGTCGCCTCTTACGACATGTGTGGTAGGCTGCAGTGTTGCTATTCTTTGCTTCCGTTATGGGCCCCGGCAACACACGGGGAGAAACTAAACTAGAATACGAATTACACGAAAACACTGGCAGGGTTTAGACCGGGCATAGAAACGAGGAACCCGTGACAGCAGGAGTAGGGGTGAAGGCACTCTCCATCTTTGGCGAAGGCACCATTCAATAAGCCCTCCATCCGTCCGTTCTTTTGCCCGTCCGTCTGTCTATATATCCTTCCATCTATCTATCCTTCCGCTTCGTGGCTTAGAGGTTATGACTTTTCTCCGTAATCTCGTATACTCTCGTGGGTAACGTGATGACGGTGAGCATCAGCAGTGGTTCGAATCGCATCGGTAACTTACGGGGTATGTGAGTCGGCCGCTTAGAAAGCAATGGCAAACTACTGAGCGTAATCTTGCCAAGAAATCAACATACAGCTGAAAGATGCTGGTGTTGACAGCAATGTCCTGTAAAGGATATGCAAAAAAAAAAAATCTATCCTTCCGCCCATCCGTCCGTTTGTTTGTTTCTGTGTGTGTGTGTGTGTGTGTGTGTGTGTGTGTGTGTTTGTGTGTGTATGTGTGTGTGATTATGTCTGTCTGTCTATCTGACGAAGGCTGTAACCGCATCGTCCATTTCGTCACTTGCGATCGTGTTTTTACAAAGCTCACCCATGCTACTGCTCTTGTTTGTTGAGCCATTCATTGCATGATTACAGTCAGCATCTTTCCAGTAGTTATACAACTTTCGTCAATTTAGTCGACAGGATCAGAGCTCTCGCTCTTTAACTTCCGCTGATGGCGAGGTAGGTGTTTAAGTTGCAATTAAACGCTGATTTCTCCTGCGGAAAGCAATGGCAAACTACTGAACGTAGAATTGCCTCGAAAATCATCTTAGCAAATGCAAATGACATGCAAATGACATGCAACAATTTGTTTACTCCATGTGGTATTAACTAACTCTAAACAGCTGTATCGTCCTAAAGGAATGCGACAGCTACACAAGTCAAGGGTAGTTATAATTCCTGAATCACCTGGCCCATCTGCTCAAATTCGTGGGGCTACAACATTGCTAGCATCCGGTTAGCGGGGTAGGGGTATCCCCTATCAAAGGAGATGTAAGACGCCTCCTTTCCTCCGTTAGTCTACGGGACACCCTTGGGCAAGGTGGAGTACCCGTTTAGCCCCCCGATCAGGGTTACGTGAAGCCATGGAAGCAGGTGGTGGATGGAGTGTGAGAGCAGCCGACAGATTGTTGTTGGTTATGGTCTTGCACTCTGCGGCGATAGGCAGATGATCTCATCAGTAGAGACAATGGCTATGGCCACCGACTAGTACAGTCACTGCCCAGAAGGAAAGCAACGGCAAACTACCTTCTGCAAAACTTGCCAAGAAACCATAACAACCATGAAAAAAAAACATAATAAGAAAGAGATCTGGTGGCGAGACCCCCAGGCCAGGCAGATCAGATAACACTGGGGAAGAGTGTGACACAGGGACCAGTACTAGTAATCGTGATGACGGAGTTAATCCTGACTGTGTTACTAAGGAAATCCCCTGTGTCAGACTAAGAAACAGAGTGAGAATGGCAACGTGGAATGTGAGAAGTTTGTATGAGGGAAAGCTTAAAGTAGTGTGTGATGAGATTGAGAGGTTAAACATTCACATTTTAGGAATTAGTGAACATCGCTGGAGCGGCAAGGGACATTTTACAACTGAAAATGGAAGTATTTTCATTTATTCTGGTAGAGATGTCGGAGGCCAGAGTGGAGTGGCATTTTGTTTAAATAAGACAACTGCAAAAGATTTTAATGGGATATAATCCAGTTAGTGATAGAATCCTCACTATTAGACTTAAAGGCCGTCCAAAAAACACAATTCTCACACAGATATATGCACCTACTTCAACAGCAGAGGAGGACGAAATTGAAGATTTTTACAACACACTACAAGACACATTAAATAAGATTGGTCATAATGATATAGCAATAATAATGGGAGATTTTAATGCTAAAGTAGGTGCAGGAAGAGCTGAAAATGAGAGACACGTTTTAGGAAAATTTGGATTAGGAAATAGAAATGATGCAGGTGACAAATTAATTGAATTTTGCACAGAAAATGAGTTAACGATAGCCAACACACTTTTTAAACAACATCCAAGAAGATTCTTCACATGGAAGTCTCCAGACAGTTTTACCAAAAATCAGATAGATTATATTTTAATACAAAGAAGATGGAGATCAAGCATAACATCTGCAAAAACCCTACGAAGTGCAGACTGTAATACAGATCATCAGCTATTAGAAGCAGATCTGAAATTAAAACTCAAAAAGCTTACCCGAGGACCAAGGCCACTTCGTTTTGATCTCTCACAAATACCGGATGCATACAACATAGAAGTTAGGAATCGCTTTGGGGTCTTGATGTCTATACAAGAAGAAATGACACCTGATGAACTGGCAGTACAAGCTAGAGATATCTTGATAACTGCAGCCAAAGATTTCATTCCGACCAAGAAAAAGCAACTTAAGCCATGGATTACATCAGACACGTTAGAATTAATAAAACAACGAAGGGAGCTGAAACAGAAAGGAGATGAATCCGATAGCAGGATGAAGTATAAATCTTTAACTCGAGAAATAAGAAAGAACACAAGAAAGGACAAAAATCAATATATACAAGATTGCTGTACCAGAATAGAGCAATATCATAAGGCTGGAAGAGATTATGAAATGTTCAAGGAAATGAAGTTATTGACAAGAAATGTTCAACCTCAATTGAATGTTATCTGTGACAAGATGGGAAATACCTTAACAGAATCTAGACAAATTCTAGAAAGATGGCAGGAGTACTGCAGTGGAATGTATGATATGAGTGACAGTGAAGATATGAATGAGATACATGAGCCAATGACAGCAGAGACAGAACCTGAACCCTCATTAGATGAAATTGCTTGGGCTATAAGGAACCTGAAGAGTGGTAAATCACCTGGATGTGATGAGACACCAGCTGAACTAATTAAAGCAGGAGGAGAAGAAAGCATACACATATATCATGCATTATGTACAAAGATTTGGAAATATGGTATATGGCCAAAAGATTGGAAGAGAACTATCTTCATTCCAATACCAAAAAAGGGCAACCTGGAATTATGCACCAACTATAGAACTGTTGCCCTGATAAGTCATGCAAGTAAAATTCTACTAAAAGTCATAATGCGAAGACTTAGTAAGAAAATGGAAGAAGAGATTAACGTAGTTCAAGCTGGATTTAGACAAGGAAGAGGAACAAGAGATCACATATTCAACATGCGTTTAATAATAGAGAAGTGCAGAGAATTTAATGTAAACCTATTCTCATGTTTTGTGGATTATTCAAAGGCATTTGACTGTGTACAGCATCAGAAACTTTGGGAAATCATGAGGAATATGGGCTTTCCTTCACATGTAGTACATCTCATAAAAATGCTATATCTAGACCAACAAGCAGCAGTTAGAATAGATGGCGAGACATCAGATTGGTTTGACATCAAGCAAGGAGTCCGCCAGGGCTGCGTGCTGTCACCCTATTTGTTTAACCTGTATGCCGAAAATATAATGAGAAATGTAAGAGATGATATAAACAGGGAGCCATATCATGCCCTAAATATCGGCGGTCATGACATACCAGAGATTCGATATGCTGATGATACAGTATTACTATCCACAACACAGAATGGCATAGAAAACCTAATAGCCTCAACAAAATTGAATAGTGAAAATCACAACTTATATCTTAACATAGCAAAAACTAAGATAATGCATACAGATAAAACTACTATGGAGAAAGAAATATACATACAGAACTACAAAAATTAGATTTTTAAGAGCATGCATCTTTCCCATTGCAACATACGCCTGTGAGACATGGACACTTACTAAACAAGCTGAACAGCGCATACATGCCTTTGAATATAAATGTTATAGACGAGTTCTAAGAATATCTTGGGTAAAGAAAAGAACAAATTCTTCCACAGAACCAGTTTTGCTGTATGGCAGTGAATCTTGGAATGTAAATGAACAAATTAAGAAGAAATTAGAAGCAACAGAGATGTGGTTCCTGAGACGAATGTTGCGAATTCCTTGGACTGCCAGAGTAACTAACGACGACTGCCTGAAACAGGCTAACGAAACTAGAACATTATATACAACAATAAGACAGAGACAAACAGCTTTCCTCGGTCATGTGATGAGAAGAGAGGCATTGGAGAACATCGTAACAACTGGAAAGATCGAGGGGAAGAGAGGCAGAGGTAGACCAAGAGAAGTGATGCTGGATGGATTGAGACGGTGGCATGGAGGAATATCAGCAGCAGAGTTGATCCAGAAATCCAAGGACCGAGATCTGTGGAGAGCCATGAACGCCTACGCCGGCCGGCACGGCACTTGATGATGATGATGAAAGAAAAGAACAAATCCATCCATACTTCAAGAGTTGAATATTGAGGAGGGATGGCTATTAAAGACGATAAAACAAAGAAAATTGAAGTATTTTGGTCACTTGAAACGTCACGACAGTTTGGAGAGAACAATAATGGAAGGGTATATGCCTGGGAAGAGAGGAAGAAGAAGGCCAAAGAGAAGATGGGTGCAGGATGTGGCGGATGATCTCCAGATGGGTGTATCAGACGCTTGTGATCGAGACGTTTTCCGGAAGGTTGTTATGGGAGCGAGGTTCTGCAAAGGACATGCTACTGAATGAATGAATGACAACATTGCAGTCGCATCTTCTAATATTCTAATAGAATGGTATGAGCGTTTGAGGAGAAAAGTCAACATCCAGGTTGCAACAACGTATTGCAGTGTTTATGAGCCCAAGGTCACGTGATGGGGCATGCATTTCGGGTAGGGGAAAAAATACCGATAGCCATGTATCCTGATCGTAAGGGGAAACTTTGACAATTTAAAAACAGATTAATGATCATTGTTCCCATGTTTTGCTTCAAAGGTTCTCAACGTGAGCTTATACGGGGCGTATTTTTAATGACTGTGCAGTGTTTGATAACATTGCCGCTCCAAGTGTTGTATTCACCCTCTGTGGTGTTCATGCAACATAATAGGTAAATATAAAACTTGGAACGGCAATATTTTCAAACACTGCAGTCATTAAAAATACACCCTGTATATGACAATGGTTGACGTTTGGTGACTGAATTCTGTATGTTCTTACAAATGTCGCAAACACAGGGTGAACTTTACAATATTTTTAAACCATCCATCCATCCATCATGTCCCATGCCGATAAGCGTGGGTGGTCATGTTTTTCCATCTCACTCGATCACCAGAGTCGTGGATCAGCTGCGGGTTCCTGTCTCAACCATGCCAAGTGGCCAAGCCATCCAAGTATTTACTTCTCAGTCTTCCCCTTAGTCTCTTCCCTTCGATCTTGCCAGTTGTTACCAAGTTCTCCAAGTCATTTCTTCACATAACATGTCCTAAATATTTTTGACTGTCTACGTCTAATGACTCTAATCAGTTTACGATCTTCGTTTGTTTCTTGAAGGACCTGTTCATTGGTTTTTCTGTCTGTCAATGGCATTCTTTGCATTTTTCTCAGAAACCACATTTCCACAGCCATCATATGTTTTTCAGCTCGTCTGCTCATTGTCCACGCTTCACATCCATACAAAAGTACAGGTTCTATGTAGCACTTGAACACTCTTTTTCTCGTTTCAGCTAATAACTTTTTAATGGTCAGTATGGTTTTCATCTTGCAAAAGGTTACCTTTGCAATGGCAATTCGTGTTCTAATCTCCTTAAGGCTCTCCATTCAGATGTTATGACTGTTCCGAGATAACTGTACCGATTCACTTGCTTAAGAATATGCCCATTTACTCATATATCACATTGTAGTATTTCCTTCTTCCCAGTGACGACCATAATCTGTGTCTTCTTACTATTCAGTTCTAACCCTAATTGTTCACAGTGTGCAACAACCACATCTACTAAATGTTGCAGGTCATGTTCATTGTCTGCAATCAAGACTGTATCATCTGCATATCTAATGTTATTGATGTATCGTCCCCCAATGTTGATTCCTTGCATATCTTCTATATTTCTGAAAATGTTTTCACTGTAAAGGGGAAAAAAGATCTGGAGACATTACACATCCCTGTATTACACCTCTTTTAATATATTGATTGACATTGATATATCTTAAGATATTGGTTGATATTGACCTACATCATTATCAATTCTGATGGCAGCTTGATGTTTCCAATATATGTTTGTTACAAGTCTAAGGTATTTTCTATTATTTTTTTTTTTTTAATTTTCAAACAATTCTTCTAATAGTTCAAACCGTGTGGAGTTGGTGATCATGTTTGTCCCAAGCCCTCTGGCTCTTGTGCTGCCAATCACTTCTGACACTGATGTTCTTCCATGCTATGATGTCAAACTGTCCAGCATATTCTCTCTTTGGTTTCGCCTGCCTTCCCTCACCTCCAACTTTCCCATTGTATCGACTTTCTCTTTCTTTCTCATTCTAATGACATGCCCAAAGAATATTGGTTGTCTCCTTCTGACGCGAGTAATCACTTCTGTTTGTGATTTAACTTCTTTCAAGATATCTTCATTGCTTATTCAATCCGTCTGCCATGTTCTCATCATTGTTCTATAAAACCACATCTCCACAGCTTCCACATATTTCCTCACGTGTCTGCTAATTGTCCATGATTCGCTACCGTACATAAGGATTGTTTCAATATAGCTCATAAGAACTCTCACCCGCATCTTAATTGACACAGATAAGTTGCAGAGGACATTCTTCATGTCGAGAAATGCTGCTTTTTGTTTGGATATTCAACATTTTACTTTCTTAATAAATCTTGCATCTGCTTTTATTAAAGTACCTTAAATACTTTGACTTGTTTCAAACTGGTTTCATGCGCTATGATGTTGCAATTGGGTACACACTTTTTCTTTGTAGCAACCAACGCTTCTGTTTTATGTTATTCAGACTGAGTCCTTTATATCTATAGTTTCTTGCAACTGCTTCCATTTTCAGCGATCACTGCATCATCAGCATAACTCGGGTTGTTTGCATTATGACCATCAACTGATATTCTTGGCGTGTCTTGAATTGCCATCAGTGTTATTTCCCAGTACAAATTGAAGAGATCGGGTGATAGTACATAACCGTGTCTAACTCTGATGGCTGTAGGCATTTGGCTTTAGAGGAACATACAAGAAGAATGTCATGGCCTGGTTCATACACGAATGGGGCAGTCCTTTAAGACCCAAGTCAAAACCACCAAATTGATTGGTGACATTAGACTAGACAATCCAGAATTTTGAGTACGTAAAGTGAAAAACATTTGAAAACATTTTGGTAACTGGTAAAAGTAACGGCAACGAGTAAGCGGAAGACAAAGATATACATACTAAGATGGCGAAGCCACAATGTATAATCGAGACAAGGAGACTGGTAAGCCATTGAAATGGCAACATTTATCTGCATGGCACATGATGATGATGATGAGTACAGAAGTAGCCAGAAAGTGACATTCCCACACTTTTACACATAAATACCAATTGTGGAACCCTGTGAGGCCACTAAGATAGTTCATAAATATTGTTTGTTTGTTTTGTTCGCATATCCTTTACAGGACATTGCTGTCAACATCAGCATCGTTCAGCTGATTGTTGATCTCTTGGCAAGATTACGCTCACCAGTTTGCCATTGCTTTCTGAGCGACCGGCTCACATATCCCGTAAGATACCGTTGCTACGAGAACCGCTACCAATTCTCGCGCACGTCACGTTACTCACGAGAATATACGGGATTACGGAGAAAGTCGCTAACTCCTCAAAATCAAATCAAATCAAATTTATTTTAAATATACATACTCTAGGCCAGGGAGACGGCCATAAATAAATACACACGTATTATTTGGTGCTTATAGGAGTAGGGGTAAGAATTAGAGTCCAGAGGGCGCACTAGACAAAATAAAAATTAAAAGCTATAGTTACCGACCGGGATTCGAACATGTCATCTCCAAATGTCGACTGCGCTTCGCTGCAGGAACAAGTGTACTACGACGCATGACCAACTAGCTGTCCATGTTGATGTTGTCTAGTGCGCCCTCTAGTCTTTTCCTGACTCCTAGTTCTATGAGCGACAAACAACACGTATGCAGTCACGTGAGATGATTAAGATTTACCCTCTCCTCCTACACTGTCCTCCTCTGTCTGTCTGTCCGCCCCTCCGTCTGTCTGTCTCTGTTATATGTGTTTGAGGGCCTTCACATGATAATCTTCTCTTTGATCTTTTAGCCTTGGCTGGCTAATTGTGTAACCTGTCTTATTCACACACTCACATCTCTTTATTTCTCTCTCTCTCTCTCTCTCTCTCTCTCTCTCTCTCTCTCTCTCTCTCTCTAACACTCACACACACAAATATACACTCACACGCTCTCTCTCTCTCTCTCACACACACACACACACACACACACACACACACACACACACACACACACACACACACTCAAGGAGAGAGGACACTGTTGCAGTTGAGATCTAGACGCGTATTCTTATAAAACATCACATCCCACTTCTCTTCTCGGAAAAACATCACGGAAGTGAACCGCCGAGTAAACCAAGGATGCGAAGCTACATAAACAGCCAGGCCGCCTCGTGGCTGGTAACTCCAGTCTGACCATACCTAGCTGCAAGCTCACGTTACAACAGTGGGGAATCATCACTAACGATTAACTCTGTATGCCTCAAGTTGATGTTATTTTAAAATGTGTATGGTCTACAACAATAAGTGTGTTTGGCTAAAGGAATAAAAGTAACAAAAAACGTTTACAGTAAGGGCCGAGAAAGACTGGGCAGAAATAATAGTCGTCTAGGACTGAAGGAGTGATGAGAACTGAATGTGTTTCTGATATATCAGGTGCAACGGGTTAGTAATACAGTAATAGATTTAATTCTGTTGATGGAGTTCAAAGGAATTAAGTGAAATAAATGCAAAGAATATTCTGAAGGCAAAGATTTACATCAGAAAACACATCAGATAGTATATAGATTTACAGATATAAGTACACATGTTCTTCTTATCGTTGGATTCAAAATATATTTGATTGTTGATGTAACTTCCACGCTCATCTGTGAGTTGATGAAGAAAGATCGTGACTGCAGAAGGATATGCCATATGGAATAGAACAAACAGGTACGTTACATTTCTTGCAATGCGTGTACGTGTGAGTGTTGTTCTCTGCAGGATCTCCACACGCTGTGTTATAAGAGGTGAGTTGATAAGCATGAGGCATACATAAAGAGGTATTTATCTACGTTCGAATAAGTAAATGAAACGACCAAGGACACAAGACACACTAAACAAAATGAGAACTATAGTGTGACCAAGGGTGATTCGAACCTGCCATCCACCAAATGACCAACAGCGATTTATTTCTCAGGCGATTTTAATTGCCTCCAATTATATAGCAACTTCTCCGTTGATAAGCGTATCTTAAGATATCTGCTACTTTCCCGCATATCCTATATATATATATATATATATATATATATATATATATATATATATATATATGCGCGCGCGCACACACACACACACACATATGGTGTTTCCACCTTGTCGTGGTGGGGGATCTTGAATTTCTCAATGACCCTGAGAGCTATGCCGGCGGTAGCGTAGCTACCAGCAGGGCCTCCCAAGCCGGACAGGTCAAAGTGTAGAGAAAAGACAAAGAGAAATACCCTGGTTCTCCAGGTTGGGGGTTGAAGCGTGGGGTTAACATCCCCACCTTTGTAAAAACTATTGTGTTACGTAACAAATAAATAAGCCACGAATTCGGACTGACTTATTTGGACAACGACCTTGGATCGTTAAAGGACTTTTGAGATTTGGAACATGTAACCAGCAGGGCCTCCCAAGCCGGACTGGTCAAAGTGTAGAGAACAGACAAAGAGAAATACCCTGGTTCTCCAGGTTGGGGGTTGAAGCGTGGGGTTAACATCCCCACCTTTGTAAAAACTATTGTGTTACGTAACAAATAAATAAGCCACGAATTCGGACTGACTTATTTGAACAACGACCTTGGATCGTTAAAGGACTTTTGAGATTTGGAACATGTAATGTACGGACACAATATCGAGCTGGAGCGGCCGAAGAACTAACCCGGGAGCTGGTTGAATATCACATGGATATAACAGCAATTCAAGAAATAAGGTGGCCAGGAGAGGGTACTCTAGAGCAAATTGGAATAATTGTAATATATGGAGGAAACACCCAAAATAAAAATGAATTAGGAACAGGATTTGTCATCAAAAAAGAGTTATGGGGGAACGTTCTAAACTTTAAAGCTGATATTAACAGGATTAGTAAATTACGAATAAAAGGTAAATGGAAAAATATAACTATGGTTAATGTACATGCACCTACTGAAGAGAATGAAGATGATATTAAAGAAGACTTTTATAATGATCTGGAAGATTTCATAGAAGAAACCCCCAAACAGGGCATCCTCATTGTGCTGGGAGACTTCAATGCAAAAATAGGTAGAGAGCAAACTCATAAAAAAGTTGCCTGTATGGAAAACGTACATACAACTTCAATTGACAATGAATGGAGAGTCATCAACCTAGCAGAAGCCTAAGGACTGCAGATAAGCAGTACCAGACTGCAAAGAAAGGATAATATATAAATAAACTTGGAAATCATGTGACAAAAGAACCTATAATCAAATAGATCACATTTTAATTAACAACAAAAATGCATCAAACATACAACAAGTTAGAAGTTATAGAGGAGCTGAGTGCCACAGCGACCACTTCCTTGTTGGAGCAAAATTTAAAATACAACTTAAGAGAGCTTTCTATGCTAAACTACAAAGGTTACACCCAACATATAACAGAGAAAAACTATAAGAAAGTACAGTCAAAGAGAAATTTGCAGATGAAATAAAATGTAAACTTGAAATTCTACAAAACCCGTTGAAGGAAAGCGTTGACCAAACTTGGTTGAACATCAAGAATACAATTCAAACTACCACAGAAGAATGTCTCGGTGTGTTAACCATGCATAGAAAGAACAGGTGGTTAAATCAAACATGTGAAGAAGCAGTCATTAGGAAAATGAATGCCAGACAGTTGTGGTTAAATGACATCAACAACATCCAAAATGAAGAGCAATATTGAACTGAATGTAAAGAGGCAACAAAAATAGTTCGGCAGCAGAAGCGAGAATATATGAGTAATATAATCAAAGATATGGAAACTAATCACCAGAAAAACGAATCCAGAACGTTTTTTAAAGAACTGAAGTCAATGAAACGAGGGCACCAATACAACACATATGATTTTAAAGACAAAAATGGGAATATGATAAATACCAATGAGGAAATGGAAAGAATACTTTGTTGAATTACTAAATTGTAAAGCTCCAAATAACACTTTCCCACAGGAAGCGGTTTTAACGTGTGAACCACAAATTTAAGAACCTACTTTTGAAGAAATTCTATATGTAATAACACGACTTAAAAACAATAAAGCAACTGGGTCTGATGGAATTGCAGCTGAATTTATAAAGGCAGGCGGCCACGCATTACATCTAAAGCTATACGAACTAATAATAAAAATCTGGAGGACAGAAGAAATGCCCCATGACTGGAAAGAGTCATTATTGATACCTATCTTTAAGAAAGGAAACAAGTTCCAATGTGGAAATTATAGAGGAATATCACTCCTATCCACAAGCTATAAGATACTATCCGCGGTATTACTAAATAGACTTAAACCGTATTCAGAAGACATATTAGGTGACTACCATGCGGGTTTCAGACAAAACAGATCAACAATAGATTAGATATTTATCTTACGACAAATGGCCGAGAAAAATTGGGAATATAAAAGAGATCTCCATAACATTTTTGTGGATTTTAAAAAGGCTTATGATAGTGTCCATGGGAATAGTCTATGGAATGCTATGCAGGAATTTGGAATACCAACATGACCAGACTATGCATGGAAGATACTTATAATATACTAACATATAAAGGCAGGAAATCAGACCCTTTCCAAATAACATCTGGCTTAAAACAGGGTGAAGCACTATCGCCGCTACTTTTCAATCTGGCTCTAGAGAAAGTTATAAGGAAGATAAAGGAGGAATGTGCTATTGGAGGAACATCCAGACTGCTTGGTTACGCAGATGATATAGTTATTATAGGGGAAATAAACAAAAGACAGTGGAAATATTGACTCACTTAAAGGAAAAAGCTCAACAAATGGGGCTGGTTATCAACCAAGATAAGACCGAGTATATGGTAATTTCAAGAGAAGGAACGGCAAAAAACTCTGGCTACATACAAATAGATAATATGACCATTAACAGAAAGGAAACATACAATACTACAATCTTCAACTGCTCCAACATAATAAGGGAAGAAATACAAACTAGTATCAACTCTGGAAATAAGAAATACTATGCACTACAACACCTGCAAAAATCAAATGCGCTATCTCGTAACACCAAGATCACAATTTACAAAACACTGATCAGACCAGTTGTGCTGTATGGCTCTGAAACCTGGAGTACAACTAAAGGAAACGAAGCCTTGTTACAAACCTTTGAGAACAAAGTCTTAAGAGGCATCTTTGGGCCCATTAGGGAGAGTGGAAAAGAAGAAGCAACAAAGGCATGTATGATCTGTTTAAGTCCCCGCTAATCACTGGTATCATGATGGCTAATAGACTGCAATGGCTGGGGCATATAGAAAGAATGGAAGACAATAGGGAAACAAAACTCGTTTACACTCAAGAAATAAATGACCGTAGACCCCGAGGTAGACCAAGAAGACGGTGGAGAGATAATATACATACAGATCTACAAGTACTTGGAATCAACGACTGGCAAGAGAAGGTCAACCAGAGAGTCGAATGGAGACGGCTTGTATCTGCAGCAAAGAACCTCAATGGCTCGGAATGCTGAAGAATATATATATATATATATATATATATATATATATATATATATATATATATATATATATATATATATATATATATATTGATTATGTGGTTGTTTCGGGATTTGACATTGAAATTTATATATATATATATATATATATATATATATATATATATATATATATATATATATGTATATATATATATATATATATATATATATATATATATATATATATATATATATATATATATATATATATATATATATATAGGCCGCAAAGAGAGTGGGGTGGTACAATTGATCCAGCTCAACACACATCAAGGTGACATAGTGATCTACACCGATGAGTCAGTGGTGAGAAACAGACGTAGTGGTTAGGGTTTCATTGCGAAGGCTAATGGACGGTGCTTGAGAAAGTACAATCAAATCAAGTCAAATCAACTTTATTAGGGTCACAAATTGGGCGCGCAGGCCCGTCTTACATTCGGCCCTTCCAATCACTCGTCTTTCGTTCATCAAGAGCATTATACATTTACATAGGAAGAAAAATAAACATTGTGAAATGAATGTTGTAATCATAAACAAGGCTAATTACCATGTTATGAGGCCCATCTCCCACCTATCCATACATCACTCCACCCACACACCCCACCTACCCACACACACGCACACCAAGGGACACATACATACCCCACCAACCGACCCATCCCCCTCCTGCACATCCCCCACCCACACACACTTCCCTCACCTGATCCCCAACCAAAACACACTCGCCACCCACAAACATTCCCCCACCAACCCACACATCCCACGCCCATCCACATACACATCCTAACCCACACATCCTCTCCCCACCAACCCACACATCCCACGCCCATCCACATACACATCCTAACCCACACATCCTCTCCCCACCCACACCTCAAACCACAGCCACATCTCCATCGACCACATATTCCCCACCCACGCACACAATCCCCCACCAACCAACACATCGCACATCCACTCACACATCCCCAAACCATACACACACATCCCCACCAACTGACATGTCCCTCCCCCCCCCCCCCACACATCTCCCTAACCACCCATACATCCCCAATCCACTCACTCACACCCCACCACCCACACATACAACTTCCACCCACCCACACATGCCTTAACCCAATCCACCACCACACAATCCCCCACCCGCACATCACATACACCCCCTACCCCGCACTATTCCCAACCCACGCACCACACACACACACATATCCCTCACCAACACATCCCCACTTACACACCACACACATATCCCCCACCCAGATACCACACAACATTCCCACCCACACCCACACAGATACCCTTATTCATCCACCCCACATACCCCCACTCACACACCACAAAAATCCCCCACCCAAACACACATACCTCACCCACACAATATCCCCAACCAACACACCACACACCTCTCCCCACCCACACACGCATTCCCTACCCGTCCACCAAAACACACTCACTCTCGCATACATCCTCCACTACGCACCCACACCCCCCACCCACCCCCAACCAAACATCTCTCGATCACAATACCCCTACCCACACACATCCTCCACCCACTCACACATCCCACCCCGACACATACAGCTTCCTCACCCACCTACACATCCCTAAGCCACTCACACACCCCCACCCACACATTCCCCATCCACGCACACATCTCCCACCCACACACCCCCACATACTTCCCCCAACCACCACACATTCCCTACTCACCCACACATATACCCCACCCATACGCACATTCCCCGCACCCATCACACACATCCCCCACACCACACACTATCCTCCACCCACACACATATCCTCACCCATACCACCACAAACATACCCTCCACCCACACATCATTCACACATCTCCCACCAACACACCGCACACATATCTCAAACCCACACACCATACACTTCTCCCCACCCGCCCTTTCATCCCCAATCCACCCAACACAATCCCCTACCCACACAACCCCGCCTCCCACACATACTTCCTCAAACCATCCACACATCTCCACCCACATAAACACACATCCCCCGCATCCGTCCCATACACATATCCTCCACCCATACACACATCCCCCACACCCATTCCCACACCCCTACTTTCACCCCCATGAGAATCTGGCATATGAGGCTACGACCTCCAGCATGAGAAGGGCGGTGGAAGCAGTAACAGTGGCATTCCATTGGTTAAAGGAGACTACTGTAAAAACACATTGTATTCATTATGGATTCAAATAGTATGCTTAGTAATGTGGAGAAAGGAATGGTTCGTGCTGAATGGCTATCCTCGCTTCAGAGGTCACAGATTGTGAGAATTGTGTGGATATTTTGCCCTGGTTATGCGAGAGTGCAGGAGAATGAACAGGCTGATAGGCTGGCAGGGAATGCACCTCTTGGTGGTAGATTACCTATGGACAAGGGAGAGGTGGTCGAGCGCCTGTTGGACCAGGTGAAGAAGCGGGGGAACATGTTGAGTCCCGTATGTGGAAAGAATGATATTGCGGGGGATCGACAGGGGTTCCTCAAAACTAAGAGTGAAAACCAGGAGAACTTTCTATCAGAAAGCGGTAGGAGCGATAGGTATGACTCTTAGCTGGCTGTTGAACGATGGGACGGAGAGCGTATGGGAATGTTCTTAGTGCAATGATGTCATTTCTTAGCTCAACTCAGCTCAACTTAATGTCTTTGTCTTCCACACACATTTCTTAATATTATACAAACTTCTGGTGCATTTTGTATTTCTATTGTGATACCTTTATCTGTTCCCTATCTTTGTCTACTTTGCTACCTAAATAGGTGTAGGATTCTATCCCCTTAAGTGAGATTTCACTAAAGAAGATCGCATTATCATTTGCTTGATATATTTTCTCTCCACTATAAACTTTCAACTCTAATTGTCGTAACCGTCTGTGTAATGTATGTAATGTATTTAATTTATCTTGCTCTGGTTTCCTTGCTTGAGTCAAAAAGGCTATGCCACCATCGAAGGACAGATTATCTAACTGCAAAATCAGAGAAGTCCGTTGAATTCCATTTCTGCCATGGTCGGTTGTTATATTGAGAATGCAATCTATAATCAATAAGATCAACAGAGATAACAGAAGACATTCCTGTCTCACTCCACTCTGATTTCGAATGCCTCTTGTTCCGTGGCGAGGGTGTTACGGAGGTAGTTCGTAATCCCGCATGCCCGCGTTTGAAACACAGCTGTGTTGGTTTTTTTTTAATGAAATAGTATGGGTGCCGGTTGTTCAGAAAACAATGGCAAACTACTGAACGTAAACTTGCCCAGAAATCACAAATAGCTATAAAGTGCTGGGGTTGACTGCCACGTCTTGTAAAGGATATGCAACTAACAAACTTTTAATTTACTCCCCATGGAGGAGTCTGCGACCATAGGATAACAACAGGTTGTTTTACAAATAAAGGGTTAATAGCATATACCACTGATGCCTAAATACGTTTGAATGTCTCCTGTACTTTACTTATTGACCCTGCACTGTACACAAATACAAATATAAATTCCCCTTTACATGTTTGTAGTTTGTTACGCTTGAAGAACGAACGAACGAACGAACGAACAAACTTTATTTTCAAAGGGTTAAGAATTGGGCACGCAGACCCGTCTAACATTCTGCCCTTCTATCACTCTCTTTCATACATTATTTCATTCACACATCATTCAAGGCTAACAAAGAACAGCAACAATATAAAAGATATGCATTATAAAGGCATGGGCAAAATGCAAACATCAAAAATACACGACACAGTAATACTAGATAATGGTCTGACACTTGTTATTAGCCATGTGGAATATACTGGCCTACAAAAAGGGGATTGGCTGTTATACTAGGGTTTTGTTATTATTATTATTATCTCAATATCGTAGTAGAGGCCGACCCTGAGATCTCTTACCCATCTGTAATTCACCAAAAAAGATATCCTTTGGTATTCTACCATCATCCTTCCTCCTAAGATGTCCTATCCATCTAAGTCTACGAAGACTGAGCATGGAATAAACTGTCACACAACCTGATCTTTCCAATACTTCAGTATTTGTGATTTTGTCTTGCCACTTAATACCAAGAATTCTTCGCAGACACCGCATATGAAAGCTGTTTAAATTGTTCACAATCTGGAGAGTTTGAAATCAAGGTCAGTCAGGTCTTAGTCAGATATGACTGAGCTACCGTATAACAGTAGACGGTACTACCTGGTCTCTGTTAGCGCCGAACGTTGGGCGACGCTTACCAAACCCGACACCCCACATTGTGCCAACGGCTTCGGGCGGAAGAGCGCAATTGGGAGGGTACAAGCCTTACCCTGGTGCGAGGAAATGCAAGCTAAAGACAAAATTGTCATGGCAGGGCAGACCAGGCCCTAAGCCTTGGTTGGCGACTGGTCTAGGATCGAAGCTCCGACAGGCGGACAGTTAGAGCATTGCTTTGCTGATCCGGCAGCTTCTGCAGCTTGTCTTGTTCCAGATGTAGGGGTGTTACCTTTCCTCTGGAGTGAACTAGGCGGGCCGAGAGAGGGATCATGCTGCATGGGCAACACATGATCTCTATATTTTAGCCCAGGCTTTGTGCTATGGAGAGGCAAGGGGGAAGGTAATCCGTATTGAGATAGTGTTCGAATAATTTGCGATTATATGAATAGGGATTGGTGATGTCTTTGATTTCTTGTGGAAGATTGTTCCACAGCTGAGCTGCAGAGTACGTTAAGCTTGTTTTGTATAAGTCAATCCTAGGCTTCGGAATGTGTAGTATATTTAAACGTTTACTGTGTCTAGCATTATATATAAACAATGGCCAAAGGTAATTTGGGGCATTCCGATGCAGGATTTTGTGAATTAGTTTAGCTTTATTGAAAAGCAGGCGTTTGCGGAATGGTAGTAACTGAAGGCGTTTATACAGGCTAGGATTGTCAGATAAATGTGTGCTATAAATTAGACTCATGGCCCGTTTCTGGAGTGAGTAAAGTCGCTTGGTGTTTGAATTAGAACAACCGTCCCAGATTGTAGAGCAGTAGTCAAAGTGTGTCTGTATATGAGAAGTATAGAATAGCTTCCTTGTGTCCTCATCAAGGAAGTTTTTAATCTTGGCGAGTTGGTAGACTTTTTTCGCTGTTTGTTTAATAAGCGCTTGAAAGTGGGAATTAAAGGTTAGGTTTCTATCAATGATTAGGCCTAATGTTTTGTGCTCAATTACACTTTCTACTGGCATGTTATCGATGTGAAGTTGAAGTGGTGTGTGTGAGCTTAGAGTTTGAAGTCTTTGTCTAGTTGTTAATAACATTGCTTTTGTTTTAGTGATGTTAATTTGCATACGGTTTGAATAGCTCCACTTAACTACATTAAACTACACTTAACTACAAGAGACATAAGTAGGTGTTATTATAAAATATATTTATACCCCGAGTTGTGTGCATTATTCAAAATGGATGCAGCTTGAATTGTGTAGTTGCACAGAATGCTTTGATACATGATCGCGGCGTCATTTCCAGACGCAAGAAAAATTGGTTAGTCACTGGACTCCATAATGCATGAAATTTCAATTGGTAGTGACATCTGTAATTGTAAGTTATAATTACAACATGCTGTGGCATCTGCAATTGTAGGCTATAATAACAACATATTCTGACATATGTAATTGTAAGTTATAATAGCAACTCATTGGGACATCTGTAATTGTAAGTTATAATAGCAACACATTGTGAAATATGTCATTGTTGGTTATAATAGCAACACACTGTGAGATAAGTCATTGTAAGTTTTATTGTAAAATATATGTTAAAAAGTCGCTTAAAAGTCGACAGGGTCGACTTCATCGCACCGGGTTTTATCCCATATGGCTCGGTCTCTTTCCGCAGCGCGGAAAGCGTCGCACAAAGCACGAACTCCGTAGCTTTTAGCGACGACCCACAGGAGTCTCTGAAACATTTAACTCGTAAACCGAAGGGCGCGGCCCGAAATCGAACCCACAACCTTCAGAGCACGAGTCAATCGGCTTGACCACTTTGCCACAGAGACTCCCAAAATATATGTTACTGTAAGTTTAATAGCAACTGATTGTGAAATATTTTACTGTAAGTTATAAAACTTTACTAACCTGTACTTCCACAATAAAAACACTAAATATAGCCACGTATCGAAAATTTTTCTATTCTCTTCTTCAAGCTTCTACATATTTCAGGAATCATGCAAGCCTAAACACGAGATTGAGAAAATTCTCGAATCGTCGCTACATTTACCGTTTTCATATTTACTGCATAGACAAACGTCGTCTTGACATATGTACATAGAATTAATGTTAATGTTATCATATGTTAATTTTATCTTACATTAATTTGAAGGAAGCAGAGATTTCGTTCCTAGGACGAATGTTGCGAATTCCTTGGACTGCCAAAGTAACTAACAACGATTGCCTAAAAGTGGGTAATGAAACTAGAACATTATATACAATAAGACAGAGACAGACTGTTTTCTTTGGTCCTGTGATGAGAAGAGAGGCATTGGAGAACACTGTGACGACTAGAAGGATCAAGGATGAAAAGAGGCAGAGACCAACGAAGAGAAATGATGCTGGATGAATTGAAACTGTGGCACTGAGGAATATCATCAGCAGAGTTGATGAAGTACACCAAAGACCGAGATCTGTGGAGAGACATCAACATGTACGCCAGCTGTCAAGTCACTTGATGATGACCTTAATTCTGGCTTACGTTAATTTTATCTTATATTAATTTTATTTTAACAAATGAAGCAGACACATTCGATCATGTGAATACTTCTCTGCGATTAACACATTCTCCTTGTATCTCTCTTGTATCTCTCTCTCCTTCTCTCAGGCAGCGACAATGACCACGGGAGTCCCAGTAATCGTTGTCTTGTACATCCTCATCATGGCTGTGACCTGTAGTGTGGCTTTCCATACAGGTAAGTTGGTTGTGACCTGTAGTCTGGCTTTCCATACAGGTAAGTTGGCTGTGACCTGTAGTCTGGCTTTCCATACAGGTAAGTTGGCTGTAACAGATTACATTAACTGTTATAGACTGTGACATTAATAAAGGTTTCGCATATTCGTTAACTTTTTCATCTGGAGTAAACAAGGCAGACCTTGTGAGGAACCATGCTGCATGGGCAATGCATACTCTCTAGAATTCAGCTCAGGCTTTGTGCTACGGAGATATATAACTCCATCATTGGTTCCCGCCGTGGGTTGTAGTTATTATGCCTGTTTTTTTTTTTTCAAGCACAGTTTAATTAACAAACTACTGTTTGTCAAGACGGCCAGGTGACAGTGAGTGAGCGATATTAAGTAATTATCTATGAAAACCGGCACTGTTGTGATGGGGTTACAAACGCAATTCGGATACCGTGTTAGAAAAACAGCTGTGGGGGATTTGGATGCAGACCGCCTTGCAATGGTTTTCATAAAATGGTATGAGTATCGGTAGTTCTGGGAGCACTGGCAAACTACTGAACGTAAACTTGCCAAGAAATCACAAACAGAAAAGTTATGTGAGAAACCACCAGTCTGCACACCAATAAGCCAGACATGGGACAACGGATACTCACGCAAACCTCAGGTCCTATATGACATCATACTGATGTTGGACAACAGGATGTCACCATCCGACATACAGGACTTCATGCTGGAGTTCACAGCCAGCGAATGCAAGCAAAAAGCAATGACAAATGGTTAAAGACACATTAACGGATGAAACAACATATTTAAGGATATTGGAATGAGGAGTTATGCGAGGGTCTGGTACGGAGAATGTAAGAGCGGACGAGCTGGACGTGTTTGCTACCAGTGTATCAGTGGAACCATTAGCATCTACTTGTTGTGGGAGACTGGGCATCCAATGGTTTTCCCTGAGTGTTATGATGTTGAGGTTTCAATCAGTCAGTCAATTATTAAGTAACAATGTACGTGGTGACAACTATAGTTTGATTAGTAGATCCAAGAGACATCAGCTGACATGACATGACATAATTTTTTTTTTGTTCGCATATCCTTTACAGGACATCGCTGTCAACATCAGCATCTTTCAGCTGATTGTTGATTTCTTGGCACCATTAAGCTCAGTAGTTTGCCATTTCTTTCTGAGCGACCGGCTCACATACCTCGTAAGTTACCGGCGCGGAGAGAACCGCTACGATTCTCGCGCAACGTCACGTTACTTACGAGAGTATACGAGATTACGGAGAAAGTCGTGTAACTTCTAGACCAGGGAGACCGGCCATGACATAATTACAAACATAAAATGAGCATGTGTGCTAATAAAATCAGAACAACTATCAAATGAATACAAATATTAGTTTAAATGGTGTTCGTATTATTAGAGTTGATAAATTTATTGACTGATTCGTTGATTAACTGGTTGATCAATTGATTTACTATCATCGCAGTCAAAGCACTCGATACATGCTTAAACATGTTAGGTCTTCCCTATACATGTTGTTGTTTTGCATATCCTTTACAGGACATCGTTGTCAACATCAGCATCTTCCAGCTGATTGTTGATTTCTTGGCATTGCTTTCTGAGCGGCCGGCTCACATACCCCATAAGTTACCGACGCGATTCGAACCACTGCTGATTCTCACCGTCGTCACGTTACTTACGAGAGTATACGAAATTACGGAGAAAAGTAGCTAACCTCTAGGCAAGGAAGCCGGCTCCCTATACATATAATTGCAAATTTTTCGAATTATATCTCAGTACAGATTCATTCATTCATTCAGTAGCATGTCCTTTGCAGAACCTCGCTCCCATAACAACCCTCCGGAAAACTTTTCGATCACAAGCAAGTTGTCCCGCGTCTGATACACCGATCTGGAGATCATCCGCCACATCCTCCACCCATCTTCTCTTTGGCCTTCCTCTTCCTATCTTCCTATGAATATACTGCCACATAGCGGCACGCCACCAATTGGGAAACTGGATTTTCCCATAAACTAGATGACCACATGAGAAACTAAGGCCGATGTGGACAACGTCATCACACGGCAACGGGGACGCTTGAGGAGAGGACATCAGGACAGCGGTGTTTTCTGTGGGCTCCGTGTTGGAGAGGATATGATCTGGTTAATGCAATCTTCTTAGTGAGCGAGGAAATCGTCTGTTGTCCCACATTCATACAGTGATGGGACCGGGACAGGAATAACCCTTAGACGAAGTTAAAAGCGGCTAGTAAATCCTTGGGAAAAGAGCGACCTTCTTAAAGCAATGGCAGAATTCGGGAACTGAGTCTGTATCACTGTATAACCGCCCGTCCCCGTCTTCAGGGGCAGGTTATCATATGGAGTAGCGTTCTTTGTTGTTCTGCGAGAGCATGTAATAAATGCCTGAAATTGCCGTCGGTTGGTTTGCGTCTGTTTCATCAAGGTGAGCGCTGTTTATTATTTTGTTGTTGATTACGAGCAGTTTTATGTCTTGGAGTTGAGATGCGTCGGCATGTGTCAAGACAATGTGGGGTCTCTGATCCAGAAAGCATCGTGTGGATGTAAACAACGAAGATTCCCGCCATATCGCTAAGTAAACAAAGAATGCACACCAGGATCAATTCCTGAAGCACGATGCAGCACCAAGATCGCTTGTTACGCGCCAACATGGCAGTTGCCGGAAGATCATAAGTTACGCCAACATACTTATTGTTTGACAATAAGAAATTTGCAGGTAAACTGACTAAGTAATTTTAACTAAACTAGTCCTTCACGAGTGCACACCTTAGCTCAAAATAACGCACCACGCAACACGGAACGAAAAGCGCAGGAAAATCCGGTTGTCAAAATGTCGACACAAACAGTGGAACGTTTCAGAAATCAGTGAAAGTAATTTATGATGTATTATTCTGAAAATACATGTATAAGGTAAGAAGAACATTAGATTATACATTGATATATCTGATTATTGGACACACACAAGAGCTGACGTGTCGAAATATATACAAATAATTACAAATGCCATAAGAATACAACAACATTTGCGCGTCACAGAAAGAAGTGTACACATTATACACGCACCATTAGAAACATACTGAAGAACACGACACGGCATTAACGAAGAAACGATGATGGAAACACTACGGCCTACAAACGCTTGAATATTATACGCACATTGAGTTGTCTGGGAAAATGATATACACAGTTGACACGACACACTGGACACTTGAACACATTTGATGCACAACAGTCAACGAAGAAAATGACACCGAACATGAACATATTTACTGTCGACACTCTATCAAAAATGCATTATCGGCGCAAAGAACAGTTGCTACAGACATTATTTGTTCTACATTTGTTTAAACATTGACACTTGAGGACGGGGGATGCTGAAGGATGATATACAACATTATGAAAATTAAGTTGACACAGTACGCCGTGATGCAAGTAATTTTCAACAACGATCGTCACTGAAACTTCACTACTGTCACATACGAACATTGAACGTTACAAACTTTACACAGTACCACTTCATTACTTTGAACTTTACTCTTCACGGGAAACTTCAATATATATTTACGAGTTACAACAGGATATCTGACAGAATGCACAGAGACACGTTATCATTACACCTCATCATGCAGGAAATGTAACACGTGTACACTCACTTGATTTGAAGTCGAAGCATACAGATAGACTTTAATGTCACATAGTACGAAATTGTTCAAGGTATTTAATCGATAACGATTCACATTGGGACAGTTATATTTATTATATCGGGACATTAAATGACATTGTACACATCACCATGCCAGATACTACACATCTACATCAAGATACTACTGGACACTACACTGCACCTGAAACGCATCGAGACGTTGCATGTTCCTCAAGACTCTGACGCCAGGACATAAGTACACTATCACACAGATTGACAACTACCATTTTTCATCGTGATACCAGACACAGTCAGCTTGTTCACGCATTGGACTTTATGTACCAGAACTGGATGCAAGCAGATCTACTGATTCCACTGTAGGCATCATTCATTCGGATATCTACAGCAGCCTAAAATTATTACAATAAGGCTGCAGTAAAACTCAAACTTCGTCGTTACACCACAGCCAACTACGTGTTATGGGTTGGTCACGGACCGCGTTGGTCCAGGGTGAGAGTACAAGTTAATTGTACTATCGTTCAAGACAGGAGCAACAATCTGTTGTATACACAGCTCCTCTTTTATATCTAAACCAGCATACCAAAACTCGATTGCTGATGACGGATCATTCTTTATCGAACTGACACTGATCTGATCGACACACAATTATTCTATATCAATTTTCGAGCGATGAATTTTATCTACGTTCGGGAGAGGCGAAAAAAAGGCCAGTAACTTGTGTTGTTGATTAGTATGACGTTGAATCTTAATAAGGCACTATTTATCAATATTTTTTTCTGTGGGCATTTGATAGAGCCTTTATCAAATAGTCGAGGTCATTACTTAACTATTTTATAGGGTAATTTGTGTTGAAAATCGTCAGGTCAATACGAATATACGAATTAATTTTTTTTATTGCACATAATTGCTACACAAGTGTAGTAGTATAATAAGTTCAGTCTACGTTAAAATTTTGTGGAAAATTTTTTTTGTTGTCTTGTGTAAACAGTCATATGTATCCTCGTCACCCGTCAATCGTCTTTTGTGATTGTTGATTGTCTATTGTCATATATATTATTTATAGTAAGCATATTTTTCTTACTATTTTTTTGTGGCTTACATATGTCTCGTTCGGTGGAAATACTTACTTAATTCTTTTGTAGTAGTTCAACTTTACACTACAGGTTTAATTGAGTTGATATTTGGTCAACTTTGATACTACGATACTTACTATCTGAGTTGATAGTTACTTCGTTCCTGAAAGAACATTATCGCAATTTTGTCGATTCTTTTCTTTCTTTTTCCTACTTCGCTATTTTATTTCAGATAGATAGGTAGGACAAGATGTCTACACTACAATATTTCATGGAGTTGGGTGAGAAAACTGGTTTGACTGGGGCTGAACTTAGAAATTGGGCGAAACAGGAGTTCCGTGAACAACAAAAACGCGAGAAAGAGGAACGACAAGAACAACAAAAACAGGAGAAGCAGGAACGACAGGAACGACTAGCAGCAGAAAAAGAAGCCAAACAACTTCAGATGGCTTTTGAGAGAGAACTGAAGGAAAAAGAGATGGCTTTGGAACGCAAACGAATGGAGGCTAGAGAAAAAGAATTAACTTTCGAACGTGAGAAGTTAATTATGGAAATGCAATTGAAAGAGAAGCAAATAGCCGCAGAGGCAGAATTGAAGGCGAAGCAGATAGCCGCAGAGGCAGAACTTAAGGAGAAACAATTAGCTTTTGATAAAGAGCGACTTGCAACTGAGACACTCTGGAAGGACAAAGAGGTTGAAGGCAACCTAAAGGTCAAGACACTTGAGATGGAACATGAAGCTGAGATTGAGCGAGAAAAAATGCTTGCTAAACAGAACGATCCAGTGAAAAAGTACCAAGGTTTATTCAGGAATTTCCAACAAGGTGATTTGGTTAGTTCTTGGATAACTAACTTCGAAGTGCTCGTAAAGTACTACAAGGTGCCGGTGAAGGACATACCAATTCTATTTCACCGTCACCTCGCGTTAGAGCCGTTAAAAGTGATAGAGTTAATTCCTGAGGATTTGCGTACAAACTACAAATATATGCGCGATCGTGTGCTTTCACATTTTTCGTTGGACGAATCGGGTTTACGTACTAAGTTTAAAACACTTACCCCGAAATCGAACCAAACGTTCCTTGATTTTGCTTCTGAAATGTCTTCATGTTTTGACAAGTGGTGTAAGGCTGCTGATATTGGATCTGACTATGAGAAAGTTAGGGATCTAATTATCAGAGATAGACTTCTATCCGCGATACCAGAACCTATGTCGGTATTCTTAATGGAGAATAAATGTAGGAATCTTAGTGAGATGGAAGCTAAAGGTGAGTCTTATTTTAATGCACATAGAGACGTATTTGCCAACTGTGCTCAACCTGAAATGGTAATAGGAGCAAGTGCCAAATTCCAGAGAGGCAATGGTAAGTTTAGAAAATGTAGTAGCAATAGTAATAGAAATAGTCCTTACAATAGAGAGGGATACAGACCAAGGAAGGGTCACTTCACCAGATGCCAATTCTGTAAGTTGTCTCATGGTAACTTAGAAATGTGTGACCGTCACCCAGGCTATACAGCTTACTTAAAATACATTACTGCCAAGAAGAGAAGTAAGTATGACTCATTCAAGAGAAGCATCAAATGTTTCTCATGTCGGGCGTATGGACACACAAGCTGGTCATGTCCAATGAGAAATTCCTGGAAAGAAGCGAGTATCGTATATGTGTTGTCTAGTTGTAATAGCGATTCAGATGATCTAGAGGACACACGCGCAGCCATTATAGAGTCATACAATAACAAAGCAAGTAAAAAAGGTCATAATAGTGATGATGACCTTACATCAACCAACAAGAGACATATTCACGAAACGAATGCAGCACACACTCGTCAAGGTACTCTGACGATACACCAAGCGTGGGTTAATGGTTTACCAACAACCTTTTTTAGAGACACAGGGTCTGATATTACAGGTGTTAATCACAAACTCATAAAAGAAAGTGATTATACCGGTGAAAGTATTGAGTGCAGAACATTTGGGGGTACAACAGAAATATACAAAACTGCATGGGTCAGCATAAAATGCCCATACTATGAAGGTAGAGTGTGCGCAGCAGTACTACCAAACCCATGTGCTGGGTTGATAATCGGTAACATCTCTGATGTCAAAGATTACGTTCAAACTATGGAAAGCAACATGATGGGAAACTCACAAGAACGCAAACCCATATATCACAAGAAGAAGAAATTACACATTCATTAAAAGTTCAACCAACTGTTAATAACAACAGTGTGGCATACAAAAAGAGAACAAAAGTTAAACACAATGGTTACAAACAACAGACGACATGGGATAGTGTAACCATATTTATTACAAACATTTTGATTTGGCTTAAATTGACCTTATCTCAGGTTACATCCATAGTCACGAACACATCCTCACAAACAAAGACATATATTGATGATATGGCAAATAAAAATACAATCATCGTTTCACTCAGAAAAGTTTACGCAAAAGCCAATAACAACAAACAAAATTATAATGAAAAAAAATGCATTAGGCAATGCGTACTGTATTTACTTGGCTTTTGTCTGCTATAAATTAATCAAACATACTCTATTGTCAATAAACATACTCTTTTGTAAATATACATACAAGTGAAAACTATGACAATGTTCAAGTCAACAAAGTTGAAAACTACAAATAGTAACATGCATACAGACAAAAACACCATAAGTATGTAAGAAAGAAAAGAGGAAAGAAGAAAGAGAGAAAGAAAGTAAATAAAAAGAAGACTGAAAGAAATAAATAAATAAAAATAAAATGGGATGAATGCGAATGAACTTCATATTAACACATAGTACATTACAGACACATTTACAGTCTTATTACTTAGAATTCCAAAATTCTTAGAGCTAAATCTATACGTGTTCAAAGTGTTCACACTATCTCATAGCTCTACACTTAATAGTGTAGTGAAATATTTCGGTTATCTATTATTAAGATGATTTTTCGTAACTATATCATTATTAATAGTTTATGAAGAGTATTTGATTTAAATAGTTATTCTTATTGAATCAGAATTATTATATTATATTTATGATTTATTTTCTTAAAAAGTCTTGAATCTTTAAATGTATGACTTTTCACAAGTCTATATCTATATATCTGCAAGATTCTAGTCAATCATATTCTTTCGGACAAAAAACCTTTACAAATCTTTAAATCTAGTCATCCGAAGAACTCGAGAATACATATATGGTCTTTACTATTACAAGATTACGAATCCTTGGGAAAAGAGCGACCTTCTTAAAGCAATGGCAGAATTCGGGAACTGAGTCTGTATCACTGTATAACCGCCCGTCCCCGTCTTCAGGGGCAGGTTATCATATGGAGTAGCGTTCTTTGTTGTTCTGCGAGAGCATGTAATAAATGCCTGAAATTGCCGTCGGTTGGTTTGCGTCTGTTTCATCAAGGTGAGCGCTGTTTATTATTTTGTTGTTGATTACGAGCAGTTTTATGTCTTGGAGTTGAGATGCGTCGGCATGTGTCAAGACAATGTGGGGTCTCTGATCCAGAAAGCATCGTGTGGATGTAAACAACGAAGATTCCCGCCATATCGCTAAGTAAACAAAGAATGCACACCAGGATCAATTCCTGAAGCACGATGCAGCACCAAGATCGCTTGTTACGCGCCAACATGGCAGTTGCCGGAAGATCATAAGTTACGCCAACATACTTATTGTTTGACAATAAGAAATTTGCAGGTAAACTGACTAAGTAATTTTAACTAAACTAGTCCTTCACGAGTGCACACCTTAGCTCAAAATAACGCACCACGCAACACGGAACGAAAAGCGCAGGAAAATCCGGTTGTCAAAATGTCGACACAAACAGTGGAACGTTTCAGAAATCAGTGAAAGTAATTTATGATGTATTATTCTGAAAATACATGTATAAGGTAAGAAGAACATTAGATTATACATTGATATATCTGATTATTGGACACACACAAGAGCTGACGTGTCGAAATATATACAAATAATTACAAATGCCATAAGAATACAACAACATTTGCGCGTCACAGAAAGAAGTGTACACATTATACACGCACCATTAGAAACATACTGAAGAACACGACACGGCATTAACGAAGAAACGATGATGGAAACACTACGGCCTACAAACGCTTGAATATTATACGCACATTGAGTTGTCTGGGAAAATGATATACACAGTTGACACGACACACTGGACACTTGAACACATTTGATGCACAACAGTCAACGAAGAAAATGACACCGAACATGAACATATTTACTGTCGACACTCTATCAAAAATGCATTATCGGCGCAAAGAACAGTTGCTACAGACATTATTTGTTCTACATTTGTTTAAACATTGACACTTGAGGACGGGGGATGCTGAAGGATGATATACAACATTATGAAAATTAAGTTGACACAGTACGCCGTGATGCAAGTAATTTTCAACAACGATCGTCACTGAAACTTCACTACTGTCACATACGAACATTGAACGTTACAAACTTTACACAGTACCACTTCATTACTTTGAACTTTACTCTTCACGGGAAACTTCAATATATATTTACGAGTTACAACAGGATATCTGACAGAATGCACAGAGACACGTTATCATTACACCTCATCATGCAGGAAATGTAACACGTGTACACTCACTTGATTTGAAGTCGAAGCATACAGATAGACTTTAATGTCACATAGTACGAAATTGTTCAAGGTATTTAATCGATAACGATTCACATTGGGACAGTTATATTTATTATATCGGGACATTAAATGACATTGTACACATCACCATGCCAGATACTACACATCTACATCAAGATACTACTGGACACTACACTGCACCTGAAACGCATCGAGACGTTGCATGTTCCTCAAGACTCTGACGCCAGGACATAAGTACACTATCACACAGATTGACAACTACCATTTTTCATCGTGATACCAGACACAGTCAGCTTGTTCACGCATTGGACTTTATGTACCAGAACTGGATGCAAGCAGATCTACTGATTCCACTGTAGGCATCATTCATTCGGATATCTACAGCAGCCTAAAATTATTACAATAAGGCTGCAGTAAAACTCAAACTTCGTCGTTACACCACAGCCAACTACGTGTTATGGGTTGGTCACGGACCGCGTTGGTCCAGGGTGAGAGTACAAGTTAATTGTACTATCGTTCAAGACAGGAGCAACAATCTGTTGTATACACAGCTCCTCTTTTATATCTAAACCAGCATACCAAAACTCGATTGCTGATGACGGATCATTCTTTATCGAACTGACACTGATCTGATCGACACACAATTATTCTATATCAATTTTCGAGCGATGAATTTTATCTACGTTCGGGAGAGGCGAAAAAAAGGCCAGTAACTTGTGTTGTTGATTAGTATGACGTTGAATCTTAATAAGGCACTATTTATCAATATTTTTTTCTGTGGGCATTTGATAGAGCCTTTATCAAATAGTCGAGGTCATTACTTAACTATTTTATAGGGTAATTTGTGTTGAAAATCGTCAGGTCAATACGAATATACGAATTAATTTTTTTATTGCACATAATTGCTACACAAGTGTAGTAGTATAATAAGTTCAGTCTACGTTAAAATTTTGTGGAAAAATTTTTTTGTTGTCTTGTGTAAACAGTCATATGTATTCTCGTCACCCGTCAATCGTCTTTTGTGATTGTTGATTGTCTATTGTCATATATATTATTTATAGTAAGCATATTTTTCTTACTATTTTTTTGTGGCTTACATATGTCTCGTTCGGTGGAAATACTTACTTAATTCTTTTGTAGTAGTTCAACTTTACACTACAGGTTTAATTGAGTTGATATTTGGTCAACTTTGATACTACGATACTTACTATCTGAGTTGATAGTTACTTCGTTCCTGAAAGAACATTATCGCAATTTTGTCGATTCTTTTCTTTCTTTTTCCTACTTCGCTATTTTATTTCAGATAGATAGGTAGGACAAGATGTCTACACTACAATATTTCATGGAGTTGGGTGAGAAAACTGGTTTGACTGGGGCTGAACTTAGAAATTGGGCGAAACAGGAGTTCCGTGAACAACAAAAACGCGAGAAAGAGGAACGACAAGAACAACAAAAACAGGAGAAGCAGGAACGACAGGAACGACTAGCAGCAGAAAAAGAAGCCAAACAACTTCAGATGGCTTTTGAGAGAGAACTGAAGGAAAAAGAGATGGCTTTGGAACGCAAACGAATGGAGGCTAGAGAAAAAGAATTAACTTTCGAACGTGAGAAGTTAATTATGGAAATGCAATTGAAAGAGAAGCAAATAGCCGCAGAGGCAGAATTGAAGGCGAAGCAGATAGCCGCAGAGGCAGAACTTAAGGAGAAACAATTAGCTTTTGATAAAGAGCGACTTGCAACTGAGACACTCTGGAAGGACAAAGAGGTTGAAGGCAACCTAAAGGTCAAGACACTTGAGATGGAACATGAAGCTGAGATTGAGCGAGAAAAAATGCTTGCTAAACAGAACGATCCAGTGAAAAAGTACCAAGGTTTATTCAGGAATTTCCAACAAGGTGATTTGGTTAGTTCTTGGATAACTAACTTCGAAGTGCTCGTAAAGTACTACAAGGTGCCGGTGAAGGACATACCAATTCTATTTCACCGTCACCTCGCGTTAGAGCCGTTAAAAGTGATAGAGTTAATTCCTGAGGATTTGCGTACAAACTACAAATATATGCGCGATCGTGTGCTTTCACATTTTTCGTTGGACGAATCGGGTTTACGTACTAAGTTTAAAACACTTACCCCGAAATCGAACCAAACGTTCCTTGATTTTGCTTCTGAAATGTCTTCATGTTTTGACAAGTGGTGTAAGGCTGCTGATATTGGATCTGACTATGAGAAAGTTAGGGATCTAATTATCAGAGATAGACTTCTATCCGCGATACCAGAACCTATGTCGGTATTCTTAATGGAGAATAAATGTAGGAATCTTAGTGAGATGGAAGCTAAAGGTGAGTCTTATTTTAATGCACATAGAGACGTATTTGCCAACTGTGCTCAACCTGAAATGGTAATAGGAGCAAGTGCCAAATTCCAGAGAGGCAATGGTAAGTTTAGAAAATGTAGTAGCAATAGTAATAGAAATAGTCCTTACAATAGAGAGGGATACAGACCAAGGAAGGGTCACTTCACCAGATGCCAATTCTGTAAGTTGTCTCATGGTAACTTAGAAATGTGTGACCGTCACCCAGGCTATACAGCTTACTTAAAATACATTACTGCCAAGAAGAGAAGTAAGTATGACTCATTCAAGAGAAGCATCAAATGTTTCTCATGTCGGGCGTATGGACACACAAGCTGGTCATGTCCAATGAGAAATTCCTGGAAAGAAGCGAGTATCGTATATGTGTTGTCTAGTTGTAATAGCGATTCAGATGATCTAGAGGACACACGCGCAGCCATTATAGAGTCATACAATAACAAAGCAAGTAAAAAAGGTCATAATAGTGATGATGACCTGACATCAACCAACAAGAGACATATTCACGAAACGAATGCAGCACACACTCGTCAAGGTACTCTGACGATACACCAAGCGTGGGTTAATGGTTTACCAACAACCTTTTTTAGAGACACAGGGTCTGATATTACAGGTGTTAATCACAAACTCATAAAAGAAAGTGATTATACCGGTGAAAGTATTGAGTGCAGAACATTTGGGGGTACAACAGAAATATACAAAACTGCATGGGTCAGCATAAAATGCCCATACTATGAAGGTAGAGTGTGCGCAGCAGTACTACCAAACCCATGTGCTGGGTTGATAATCGGTAACATCTCTGATGTCAAAGATTACGTTCAAACTATGGAAAGCAACATGATGGGAAACTCACAAGAACGCAAACCCATATATCACAAGAAGAAGAAATTACACATTCATTAAAAGTTCAACCAACTGTTAATAACAACAGTGTGGCATACAAAAAGAGAACAAAAGTTAAACACAATGGTTACAAACAACAGACGACATGGGATAGTGTAACCATATTTATTACAAACATTTTGATTTGGCTTAAATTGACCTTATCTCAGGTTACATCCATAGTCACGAACACATCCTCACAAACAAAGACATATATTGATGATATGGCAAATAAAAATACAATCATCGTTTCACTCAGAAAAGTTTACGCAAAAGCCAATAACAACAAACAAAATTATAATGAAAAAAAATGCATTAGGCAATGCGTACTGTATTTACTTGGCTTTTGTCTGCTATAAATTAATCAAACATACTCTATTGTCAATAAACATACTCTTTTGTAAATATACATACAAGTGAAAACTATGACAATGTTCAAGTCAACAAAGTTGAAAACTACAAATAGTAACATGCATACAGACAAAAACACCATAAGTATGTAAGAAAGAAAAGAGGAAAGAAGAAAGAGAGAAAGAAAGTAAATAAACAGAAGACTGAAATAAATAAATAAATAAAAATAAAATGGGATGAATGCGAATGAACTTCATATTAACACATAGTACATTACAGACACATTTACAGTCTTATTACTTAGAATTCCAAAATTCTTAGAGCTAAATCTATACGTGTTCAAAGTGTTCACACTATCTCATAGCTCTACACTTAATAGTGTAGTGAAATATTTCGGTTATCTATTATTAAGATGATTTTTCGTAACTATATCATTATTAATAGTTTATGAAGAGTATTTGATTTAAATAGTTATTCTTATTGAATCAGAATTATTATATTATATTTATGATTTATTTTCTTAAAAAGTCTTGAATCTTTAAATGTATGACTTTTCACAAGTCTATATCTATATTGAAGGTCTGCAAGATTCTAGTCAATCATATTCTTTCGGACAAAAAACCTTTACAAATCTTTAAATCTAGTCATCCGAAGAACTCGAGAATACATATATGGTCTTTACTATTACAAGATTACGAATTTGACATCTGTCACATTCCAGGAAAGGATAATAATCTTGCTGACATTCTCAGTCGATTATAGGTGAAATACAGATCTTTGTTATAAGTTAATTAGTTGTATGTTAATATTCTGTTCTTTCATAAATTATTAAGTTGACAAAAATATATTCACATACCGCCTTATTAGAGAATCAAGGTTAAAAAATTTTTGTTGCGTATCCCTTACAGGACGTTGCAGTCAACACCAGCATTTTCAGCTTCTGTTGATGTACTAGGCAAGTGTTACGTTCAGTAGTTTGCCATTGCTTTCTGAACGACCGGTCTCTATACCTTTTTCGAAAATACGAGCACCGCCGTGTTTCGAACCCGGGTATACGGGCTCACAAACCGCGTTCGCAAGCCCTTCAGCCACAGAGACCGGCTCAAGGTTATAACAATCAAATGTATTAGTATTACAAATAGAATTGAGGCGAATAGGTACATTTGTGACTAATTTTACATTCACGACAGAATCAGCGTATTGATGAAAATGATCAGACTACACGTGATGCGTGCTTGGGACATGGTATATTCGGTGATCAAATTACCAAGTATTTCGTTGTGAACTTAACTGTCTTTATTCTATATGGTGATAGTTTATTAATAAGTTGTTCATTATTTTATTGTTGGATTTAAATAAAACTTAGAAAATAATTACAATTGTTAATTCGACAATATTAATTATTGATTGTTAGTTGCATTAAGAAGGTTGTATGGATCACTTCAAGAAGAGCCAGAGAATAATATACAATCAAGCGATAATCTCAAAGAATCCACAGAAAAGTATCGGGGAAAAAAAGTTTCAAGGTGGAAAGCAGATAAGGCTACCCTACTCATAAAGATGAGTTGGAAAAAGAAATGGTTATATGGTACGAGAACAACAACAAGGATCAACTACAACTAACATGGTTACTGGAAAAAACTTCATTATTACCCTCGTCCGAAACTTATGGTAATACCTAGAGCTAGGACACACTTGTCATTAGGACAAGGTAGGGACTAATATGTTTATTAGTTGGTCTGATTGCCCATGATCAGCCACACGACGTCCAACGGAGGGATTGGACGGTGGGCGTGCCCGTTATGTAGCTTTAATTTTTTTTTTTGAGGGTTGGTAACGTGGTAGATCCTAGAACTATATGGTTGTGGGTTCAGAAAAATTATGGTCATAGTTGTACATATCATTTATACATATTTAGAGTAGAAAAAAATGATAGATCATTTTTTTTTTTATCGGGGAGGGGGCCACATATCGGCACGCCACCAATTGGGAAACTGGATTTTCCCATAAACTAGATGACCACATGAGAAACTAAGGCCGATGTGGACAACGTCATCACACGGCAACGGGGACGCTTGAGGAGAGGACATCAGGACAGCGGTGTTTTCTGTGGGCTCCGTATTGGAGAGGATATAATCTGGTTAACGCAATCTTCTTAGTGAGCGAGGAAATCGTCTGTTGTCCCACATTCATACAGTGATGGGACCGGGACAGGAATAACCCTTAGACGAAGTTAAAAGCGGCTAGTAAATCCTTGGGAAAAGAGCGACCTTCTTAAAGCAATGGCAGAATTCGGGAACTGAGTCTGTATAACTGTATAACCGCCCGTCCCCGTCTTCAGGGGCAGGTTATCATATGGAGTAGCGTTCTTTGTTGTTCTGCGAGAGCATGTAATAAATGCCTGAAATTGCCGTCGGCTGGTTTGCGTCTGTTTCATCAAGGTGAGCGCTGTTTATTATTTTGTTGTTGATTACGAGCAGTTTTATGTCTTGGAGTTGAGATGCGTCGGCATGTGTCAAGACATATACCACTCCATTACTGTTCTCTCCAAATTTTCATGACGGTTCAAGTGATCAAAATATAATAATTCCTCTGGCCGCCTTGGGAGTGTTTACCACAACGCAGCTCGCCGTAACAAATCGTTTAGGGAGTCTATGACCTGGCATTCGAAACAGCACAGCGAATCTGATTCTTCATTATAAAGTATAGATGCTAGGCATGGACGCTCTTTCTATGACTTCTGTGTCTGGGATCTTGTCTTGCCATTTAATCTTCAATAGCTTACTAAGGCAGACTGTGTGGGCCGTGTCGCTGATAAACAGTACAGGTTTCACAAGCATATAGCAGTGTGGATAATACGACTGCTCTGTAGACTTTCAGCTTTGTTTGCAGGCTTATTCCATTTCTGTCCCACACATTCTTGTACAGTCTGTTAAAGGCTCCGCTGGCCTAGGGGATTCTTGCATTCACTTCGTCATCAATTTTAGCAGCTTGGGACACAACACATATTCTATGACCATTCACTTTGATACTCGGCACGTTGTGATTAATCCCTGGAGCTAGCTGGTACGTAACTACAGTCTTCTCCAGTTGATATTGAGCCCAGGACACGGCCTTGCTTCACTCCATTGGTGACAGGAAAGGGCTCAGATAACTCACCATTGTCTTCAACTTTCGTGGACAGCCATATTTCACCATAATCTTCCAAAGCCCTTCTCTGCTGACTGTATCAAAAGCCCTGGTAAGATAAATGAAAGTGGAGAACATTTCGGAGTTCTGATCCAGACATTGCTCTTGCAGTTGCAGCGAAAATCATATCAACAGTTCCTCGTTCTTTCCTGAAGCCACATTGACTATCGGGAAGAAGACCTTAGTCGAGAAGGGCTGTGAGGAGAGTGAGAAGAATTCTGGCGAGTATCTTCCCTGCAATTGAGAGCAAGGAAATGCCTCGGTGGTTGTCATTGGATTGTCGGATTCCTTTACGTTTGAAAAAGTGGACTATTGACGCATCCTTGAAATCTTGTGGCTTGGTCTCGTTCAACCCATATGTTTGTAATGACTTGGTGAATCTGCTCTATTATAACCGGCCTACCTGCTCTGTATATCTCTGATAGAGTCAGGACCAGGCGCTTTACCGCTGGAAAGTTGCTGGGTGGCGTTGTTTACTTCCATTGTGGTTGGCAGGTCATCAAGAGTATCATTAGTGGGGACTTGAGGAAGGCAGTTGAAGGTTTCATCATCGAAGGAGGAAGTTGCATTTAGGATGTTGCTGAAATGCTCTGCCCAGCGTTGAAGGATGTCTTTCTTATCGGTGACCAATGTTCCCCCATCTGCACTGTGGAGGGGAGCTGTGCCTGGTGATGTAGGACCATAGACCGCTTTCAGTGAGTTGTAGAAGTTTTTCATATCATGTCTGTCAGCAAAGCCTTACATTTCATTAGCTTTGCTGCTCAGCCAGAAGTCCCACATGTGCCGAAATTTCTGCTGCACTACTCTCTGAATGTTATTGAATGCATCTTTTTATGTTGACTTCGGGTCATTCAAATATGCCTTGTGGAGAAGATGTTTCTCGGCCAGCAATTGGTTGATGTCTTCGGAATTTACATCAAACTAATATTTATGCATTCAGGGGGCTAGACCCAGGATTTCCATAGCAGTGTTGTAAATTATATCCTTTAAGGCTCTCCACTCTGTTTACTCATCCTGTTTAGCTGCAGCATTAGGCTGTAGGCGGTCTTCCAGCATATTTTCAAAAGGCAGCTGCATATTTTTACTGTTTAGGCGGGTGACATTTAGTTTTTTTGTTTTTTTTTCACTTTTACCCTCTGAGGACTCCTTGGTGGTTTGATGTGTATGCTTATTTTTGAGACAATGAGAAGATGGTCTGTCCAACATTCGACACCACACATGGAATTTGTTACCCGAACGTCTTGTCTCTCACTCCTCCTGACGATGACATAGTCAATGAGGTGCCAGTGTTTCGAGCGAGGGTGCATTCACGATGTCCTAGCACATCATTCGATGCTAACTGAGAACAACAACAATATAAAAGATATGCATTATAAGGCATAGGGACACTGCAAAAACCAATACTACATGATTCACTAAAATTAATGAATGATGTGGCAATTATTTTTAGCTATGGGGAATAAGCCGGTCTCTCTGGCTGTGGGGTTACAACACTTTCTCTCTGTAATCCCGTTTATCACACAGAGTCTCGTAGCGGAGCGAGAGCTGAGGCGGTTCGACCCCCGCTCGTGACTTGCGGGATACTGAGCCGGCCGCTCAGAAAGCAATGGCAAACTACTGAGCGTAATCTTGCCAAGAGATCAACAGACAGCTGAAAGATGCTGGTGTTGACAGCTAAGTCCTGTAAAGGATATGCTAAAAATAAAAAAAAATAAAAATAAAAAAATGGGGAATAAACTGGTGTACCAAAAGGGAGCTGGCTGCTGTTATACTAGGGTTTTATTATTATTATTATTATTATTATTATTATTATTATTATTATTATTATTATTATTATTATTATTATTGTTATTGTTATTATTATTATTATTATTATTATTAGTTATTAGTTAGTTGGGAGTCTCTGTAGCGAAGTGGTCAAGCCGTTTGACTCGTGTTCCGAAGGTTGTTGGTTCGATTCCTGGCCGCGCCCTTCGGTTTACGAGTTAAATGTTTCACAGACTCCTGTGGGTCGTCGCTAAAAGCTACGGAGTTCGTGCTTTGTGCGACGCTTTCCTTGCTACGTACGGAAAGAGACCGAGCCATATGGGATAAAACCCGGTGCAATGAAGTCGACCCTGTCGAATTTTAAGCGACTTTTTTTTATTATTAGTTTTATTAAGGGGTAGGTAATCTGTGAATATAAATGTTATAGACGGGTTCTAAGAATATCTTGGGTAAAGAAAAGAACAAATGCATCCATACGACAAGAGCTAAATAATGAAGAAGATAGTCACTTGAAACATCATGAAAGTTTGGAGAGAACAATAATGGAGGTACATATGCCTAGGAAGGGAGGAAGAGGAAATCCAAATATAAGATGCGTGCAAGATGTGACGGATTATCTAGAGATGGGTGTATCGGACGCGGGGCATCTTGCTTATGATCGAGAGGTTTTCCTGACCTCTGTTATGGGAGCAAGGTTCTACGAAGGATTGCTACTGAATGAATGAATGAATGAATGAATGAATGAATGAATGAATGAATGAATGAATGAAAACAGAGGTAATGACTATAATCAAAGAAAAAAAAACACAAAAAAGATTCATCTAAGAGAACACCCCCCTGGAACAAGTATAGAGCTTCAAGTACTTAGGAAGCATAATATCATCGAATAGCAAATCAGAAGACAAAACCGAAAATAGATGTAATAAGGCAAACCAACTCATTGGACAAGAGGCACCAATACTGAAGAACAAACACGTATAAATAATTACTAAGAAAGCACCCTGAAACACAATCTTCGTTCTAACTCTATGCTGCCAATGCCAAACCTGGAAAATGACAGAAAAAAGGGAAAAGAAAAATAACAACATAAATGAGATTCCTAAGAAGTATACTCAATTTATCAAGAAGAGAGAAAAATCAGAAATGAAGAAGTCAGGACTAAAGTGGGAGTTATATCAGCGCTATATTTCATCAGGAAACAGCAAACTTAATGGTTCAGCCATGCAACTATATTACGAACTAACAGTATAACACAACAAGGAATGATGTACTGTCACCGCCTCACCTTTAGAGATATTAACTAAAGGGCTGCAACTCCAGCCCAAGGGATAGAAGAGAGCCACCCAAGGCCCGAGTAATCTAGAGCCTTCTAGAAGGACTGGTCATTGAGTCCAGGGTTCCGTGGACACTGATGTGGCCCGCCTATTGCGGGGTCCACGAGGAACTCGGACAGAGTTACCACCCGTGTCGGATTGGGACACGTGTAGACCGGCAGAGGACAGACGGACTTCAGAGAGGCAACAGGGCCTGCCTTAGAGGGACTCAATAGATATCAATAGATATATATATATCCATAGGCTAGATAGTTTGCTAGACTGTTGTATGATAACTATGTATTGATGTTAACTATCTGTGATATGTAATATAGCGCGGGATTGTTAACCCACTGCGCCAACGCACTGTATATTGAAATACAATAAATGTTCGATATCATAGCGAACGGAGTTATTGTTGCCTGTGTGAACCCGAGCTCAGATACCTAGATAGGAGCAAGACGATGACAGGCTTTTTGGGGGCTAGTTTTCCGGTTTTGGCATAAAATCAAATGTTACAAAACTATTAATTGCCATGTAAAATCACTAAATGAATTATATCACATTGATTTTTGTACCACAAATTGTTAACTTTACAAATTTAAAAGATTAGTAGCTATCTAGCAATAAAATAGAGTTAATCTGAGTCCCTCAGCAGTGTCTCAGCAGTGCCTCAGCAGTGTCTCTCATTATTGTGATTATTGTAAACTATTTTTGACATGACTGTGACATTTTTTGACTGTTACTAATGTTTTCTCACTCTACGAGCAGATTGTTCCGCGAATAGTGGCGCGTGCAACCTATGTAACCTTTCCAACAGTGGCGAGAGTACAAGACAACATCGGCGAGTTCTGGGATTAAAAGCTAAGTTTCATATCATACCCATTGCAACTCTAAGCTGTACTTCTCACCATCCATCAATGTATCATTTTGTTTCGCATTGATTTGTTTGCATATTCATGACCTTGTAACCAACATAACCTTGCATTTTGATTTACACCTTTAATAAGTAAGGGAGATAACCAAATTTTCTACTCCCCAACATTTTTTCTAAGGGATTTAACTTTATAAACAGTACCAACAAGTAAACCACAAAATGTCTAGCTTAGATAAATGCATTGAGCAAGGAATAAAATTAGGTTATAAAGAAGAGAAACTGTCAGAATGGGCACAGAAAACGCACGCAGAAAACATTGCCCGTGAAGAAAGAGCGATTGAACGAGAGGAAAAACAACGGCAAATGGAGGCAGAAGAAAAGAAAATGCAAATGCAAATTGAAGAGAAGAAAATACAATTGCAGGCTCAGGAGAAACAGATGGAGCTCGAGGCGGCGGCCAAACAAGCCCAATTGAATGCCGATACACAAATAAAACTAAAACAGATGGAGATTGAGTCGAACGCAGAAATATCTGTGAATAAGCTAAAAAGCAAAGAAGAGGAACAAAAATATAACAAGTATAAAGGCCTCGTGAAGGCGTTCTGCTCAGGAGATTCCATCAGCGCCTACTTGGAAAATTTTGAGTGTTTAATGTCCTACCATAAGATCATAAAATCAGATTGGGCATTCATTTTAATGAGAAACTTAGCTCTTGAACCTTTAAAAGTAATAGAGACAGTGCCACAGGAGATGCGAAAAGACTATGACTATTTAAAACAACGCATTCTCCAACATTTTTCTTTAGATACTGCAGGTTACCAACAACAATTTGCCAAATTATCTCCACAACCAAACCAAACCTTTATAGATTATGTCAGTACAGTCCAAGACGTGTGTACAAAGTGGATTAACTCGGCTAAAACTAACAACAGCCATGACAAACTTAAGGAGCTCATTATTATAGACAAAATAGTTAGCACCATCCCCACACCTTTTGCTAAGTTCTTAAAACAAATGGACTGTAAAAGTATTCAGGAAATCGAATCCAAGGGGAATGCATTTTTCACAGCAAATAGAGACATTTTTCAGCTAAACATAAGTCACAACGATACAGCAGCAGCAGTAGTGAACACCAAATACTCAAAACAGAGAGTAAATTTAAACCGCGCTCAAATGTCAGTAAACTAGTTAAATGCCAATATTGCGGTTTGAATCACGACAGTTACGCGATGTGCGACAAATCGCCTAACTATCCTCACCACCTCAAAATGATGGTGGAAAAGCAGAAGACTAAGCGCAATGCTTACCAGAGAGCGGTCACATGTTTTCTTTGCCGGAGCTTTGGCCACTATAGTCGCTTCTGTGATGGCCGAAAGTTATTGAAACAGGCCAATGCTGCACTAGTGGAAACGTCGTCAGACGAAGAGATTGAATCACTGAAAGAGTGTGATAATCAAAACGACAATGTAAGTGAGCTTGGAAATGCTGTACAAATTATTGACACCATTACAGACAGTAAGTGTAACACCTGTACGAAGTTCCAACTTGACACAACATTACTATGTGGCCACACTATCCCTATTTCAAATGAAACAGCCACCGCTGCTTTGTCATCTACAGGCAAGCTAGTTTTTTCAACAGGGTTTGTAAATAACAAAAAGTGCACATTAATTCGGGATTCCGGCGCAACGCTCTATGGGACTAAGAAAACATTAATAGACACTAAAGACTACACAGACAAACATGTGACTTGTCGCACATTCTCAGGCACTATAGAGAAATACCCCCTTGCTCTGGTCGAAATTCGAACACCGTTCATATCAGGACAAGTATTGTGCGCTGTCCTTGAAAATCCAGTCGCTGATATTATACTTGGGAACTTGCCCAACATACAACCATGCTCTGAAAAGGAAATCAGAGATTGGGAGCATAAAAACGGTATCCACCATACGAACAGCGATGCTACAGAGAAACACCATTCATGCTTGTCTCAAGCTGCCAAAAGACCAAGGGAGACAACCACTGAGGTAATTCAGAAAGAATTTACCGAGGTGTACAATGCAGGGGCGGTCGAATCTGTCAGTGATACGACCAAATTAAAACCTCGAATTGAGGATGCTACCGATCTACCAAATACCAAGCCTGTAGATGTGCAACAAAACACACAACACACAAATGCAATAACACGACAGACAACCCATAAAACCAACACCGACCAACTGCAGGAATCATTAGAAATAATAGCACCAAACTTAACCAACACCAATTTTGCAAATGAACAGAAAGCAGATCCTACTCTTTCACCATACTTTAAATTAGTAGGACTCAAACCAAAATTAAATAAGAACGCATCGTGGACATTTAGGCTACAGAACAACATCTTAACTAGATTTTACACAACAAAGCAGACCACGATACAGCAAGTAGTGTTACCACAAGCACATCGAGACAAAGTTCTAAAAATAGCCCATGACTCCCCTTTTGGAGGTCATATGGGGTACGAAAAGACCAGGGCTAGGGTCCTGACCCAGTTTTATTGGCCAAAGTTTTGCCAAGATATAAAAACCTTTTGTAGATCTTGTGATATATGTCAGAAACTGGTGAAAAAGGGAAAAAACCCTACAGCAGAAGTCCAATCAACGACAACTGCCTCGAGGCCTTTCCAAATCGTGGCAGTTGACCTAGTAGGTCCGTTGAATCACATTTCCAATAAAGGGAATAGATATATTTTTACTCTTGTGGATGTGTGTACGAGATGGCCAGAAATGCTTCCATTAAGATCTATCTCCTCTAAGGATGTGACGGACATATTATTAAATATTTTCTCCCGTTTTGGCTCCCCGGAGAAAATAATTTCTGATAGAGGAACCCAGTTCATATCGAATGCCACCCAATCAGTAACTAAGTTACTAGGCATCAAGCAATGTTTCACCAGTCCCTATCGACCGGCCGCAAATGGTATCTGCGAGAAACTAAATGGGGACCTGAAACATATGCTATCTAAAGTGACAGCTGAAAATCCAGCCGATTGGGACATACTCCTCCCAACGGTGCTGTTCGCATATAGAGAAGTCCCGCAATCAAGTACAGGGTTCTCTCCCTTCGAATTGATGTATGGAGCGAACCCAAGAGGACCTCTCACCATTTATAAAGAGATCATATCACAACCTGTAGATATCCAACTACCCATTTCTACCTATGATTTAGTCACTGACACCAGAGACAAAATCATACGTTCCTGTATATTGGCCAGAACATCACTACAGGAGAAAGGTTTTAAATACAGGCAGTACGCCAACAGAGGTGCAAAAACAATTGTACTAAATCCAGGTCAGGATATTTTACTACTGCTACCTGACAAAAGAGATTTACTATCAACCTCTTGGCAGGGACCTTTTAAGATCATTAGAAGAATTTCGGAAGTTGATTACGAAATCTCTTTAAATGGAAAGTTGAAAATATTCCATGTAAATATGTTGAAACCATACTATGCTAGACAGGACATTGAGACAAATGAACAGACGCAACGAACTAGTGACAGAGACGAAACGACAATTTCCCAACGGAATGACTCCTCGACAAATGAAGCATCGTTAACGACACACTCTTACGACGACAAAAACGACGAAGACATATGGACATTACCGACAATCTGTGATATCGACAACGACGACAAATTTGACGACATATTGACAACGATTGATCTCGACGACGACGACAATGACATTGAAGACAATTTACAAACAGTAGCATCTGTGATAAATCAAACAGACGTGGACAATACTGAAATCCCTGTACCAATTATGACTGACGACGGGAGTATAAATGACATACATATCTCTGACACTGTGACACAACAACAGCGACAAGACATTTTGACTCTCCTTGACGAGTATAAATCTATCTTTTCTAACAAAACTGGACGCACTGATAAAATAACACATTCAATTGTGCTGACAGATCTGAGACCGGTCAGTTGTAGACCATATTCTATTCCTCTCCATTACAGAGCAAATTTAGATAAAGAAATTTTAGAATTAGAGAAGAATGGCATAATTCAAAAATCGATGTCTCAATATTCTTCACCGATTGTCCTGGTGAAAAAGAAGGACCAGACAATCCGTTTGTGTATCGACTATAGAGTATTAAATACAAGAACCACAACGGATGCAGAGCCAATGAACAGCTGTGAAGATCTCATTTTAAATATGGCTCAATCATCCTTATTTTCCAAGACCGACTTAGCGAAAGGATATTGGCAAGTGCCACTACACCCTTCTTCTAGACATATAACAGCATTCGCAACACCCCTCGGTTTGTACGAATGGCTATATCTTCCATTTGGCCTGAAGAACGCACCGGCCACCTTTGTTAGATTAACAAGATTGTTATTATACGGAATTAAAGATGTGGTAGCCTATATTGATGATATATGCATCCATTCTTCTAATATGACTTCTCACTTACTTACCCTCAAACAAGTCTTCAACCAAATCTCTCTTTTTGGACTTACTATCAAACCTTCCAAGGTTGAATTAGGCTATACACAAATAGACTTCCTTGGTCATAGAATTTCTGAAGGCAAATTGTTGACAGATGAGAAAATTGTTTCCAAGATTCTTAATCTAGAAGTGCCTACCACAAAGAAACAAATTAGAAGTTTACTAGGTCTTATTAACTATTATTCTAAATTTATTCCACATTGGGCAGAACTCACCTCAGTCTTTTCTGATATGTTAACTAAAGATCATCCATCAAAAATTTGTAAAAGTACCAGCTTAGACGATGCAATGTGTAGATTGAAACATATTTTTTCTAATCCACCAGTCTTACGATTACCCAACATAAATTTACCCTTTATTTTGACCACAGATGCGAGTGCTATCGCAATAGGAGGATGTTTAATGCATGAAGTGGATGGAGTGAGACACCCGATTCTCTACGTAAGCCGCAAACTAAAGAAGGCAGACACCCGGTATGCCACAGTGGAATTGGAGGCTTTAAGCCTATTGTTTTGTATATTGAGATTATCTAAGTTCCTCTTGGGTAGTCACTTTGTCGTTCTCACTGACAGTTCGCCATTATTGGTCCTTAACCATGGGTCACCTAAAAACCATCGTTTGAAAAGATGGTGTCTTCTACTTCAAGATTTCGACTTCGAAATCCGCCATATCAAAGGCACGGACAACATTATGGCTGACCTATTATCACGGCAAACGAATGCGCCAGTAGAATGACTCTTAGCACATCGACCATTCGCCATACTAGAAACTGTGATACTTTTAGTCTGTTGCATATAACAGTGTAACTCTACACCTGCTAGAGAACTCTCAGTGAATAGGTTACTTATAAACACCCACGAACATGATACTTTAAGAGCTATACTTTAAGACCTATACTGTAAGAGCTATACTATCAAGTGCCCAAGCTCTAGAACGATCCCAGCAAGAAACGTTAACTGTGTTTCAATCAATAATATCAACCAGTGAACTGACTCTGAATACTGTAAGAACACTTTATACGGGACATTGAGAACAATCCATACTTGCTGTGCTACGAAACTTTGCAAACAGCCGGAACAGAACGACGTCGACTACAACACTCAAGAGACAGCCATACTAACTTTAACATTCATGGCATAACACGCTAACGACAGGAGGACAACGCGCACATCATCGTTGGATTTAGTTATTTAATTAATTAATTACTTTAGTATTAAATATGTATTATATTTGGATTATTGATGTATATAAAATGTGTTAACCTGTAATTTGTACATGTTCTAATTGAATATTACAGGCGGTTCCATTTCTAAGCTAAAGAACCGTCCTATACAATTGTCTCTATTTAAATTATAACCCAGTTTTGAGTCATCGTACAAAAAGTACGTATTTTCTTAAAGGGCAAATATCGCCTAGTCCATTTTTTCTAAGGGCAATAACACTTACCTCAACTTTAATTATATATTTTAACCAAATACTATTTTGAATGAAAGGTGAGTGAATGACTGCGTGAATTGATTAAATGAGAGAACGATATACCTAGCGGACAAATTGTACGCAAAACATATTTATTTTAATTTGTCTGCGTCTTTAATGTAAAATTGCATGACTTGTCTAAATTGTTAATACATGTTTAGTAGTTAGTTTAATTTAGTATTTAGTTTAATATACTTAGTTTAGTAGTTAGGATACATCTAAGCACCACTACTTGGAATGCCTGATCATGTATTGCACACAGTGGAGTAATTCATGATTAAGGTTATCCCAACTCGTGACGCTTGGAAATACGCCACACATTCATCATACACTTTACACAAAACTTAAAACTCAACACTATCAATTTAAAATACAGTCACTTTATTAGAATAGCAACTTATTAGTCAACACACTAACAAGCCAACAGGGACACATGTAGTCTGATGGGATAAAATAACAACGTAACTACATATTTAGCATTATACAACATACGAGAGTAAAAGTGTATGGAAATGCACACACAGATCAAGATTTGAAGGTGTACTTAATTAGCCAGGACTTCGGTCTTGTTAATTCTCTTTAATACGGAGATTAATTGTCTTGGTACCAGTCGGGTACTATGAGAAGGGCGGGTTGTAAATACAACTACTAAAACGTCACGTAACTTCGGTCAGATAAGCATTTTTAAGGACACAGGAGACAGAGTGATCTCTTCACCAAATCAGAGAAGTGGTGTATGGGAGAATACATGAGTTTTAATGCCAGTATGTAGGTTACCAGGTTACTGTCCACCAAACTACAAACACCAACTTTATGTGATTCGGTGACAGAATTAGAACAGATCTAATTACCCTATAACAAACCATCATATCAGGGGAGAGGGGGGGAATCCTGTCACCGCCTCACCTTTAGAGATATTAACTAAAGGGCTGCAACTCCAGCCCAAGGGATAGAAGAGAGTCACTCAAGGCCCGAGTAATCTAGAGCCTTCTAGAAGGACTGGTCATTGAGTCCAGGGTTCCGTGGACACTGATGTGGCCCGCCTATTGCGGGGTCCACGAGGAACTCGGACAGAGTTACCATCCGTGTCGGATTGGGACACGTGTAGACCGGCAGAGGACAGACGGACTTCAGAGAGGCAACAGGGCCTGCCTTAGAGGGACTCAATAGATATCAATAGATATATATATCCATAGGCTAGATAGTTTGCTAGACTGTTGTATGATAACTATGTATTGATGTTAACTATCTGTGATATGTAATATAGCGCGGGATTGTTAACCCACTGCGCCAACGCACTGTATATTGAAATACAATAAATGTTCGATATCATAGCGAACGGAGTTATTGTTGCCTGTGTGAACCAGAGCTCAGATACCTAGATAGGAGCAAGACGATGACATGTACATACCAATTGGAAGCAGAAGGAGAGGCCACCCATGTAAACGATGGACATAAGGAATAACAGTGTGCATTAGAATCACAATATATGAAGCCTATAAACGGGCACTCTCCAGCTGTTTATGCTTCAACACGACACCGCAAGATACAAGAGGAACAAGATGGGATGCGATGACGTAGTGGTTGTTAACATTCTGTCCATTCAGTGAAACCGTAGAAATAGTAAAGATTCTGTCCATTCCTTGAAATATAAGGGACTGTTAACATTCTGTCCATTCAGTGAAACAGCAGAAATGGTTAAGATTCTGTTCATTCCGTGAATAAGCGGGAACTGTCCATTCAGTGAAGCAGTAAGGGGGTCTGCATTGACGACTGGAATAATTCACAGAAGATCACACCCCCATTAGCCATAACTTCCGTGACTTACAGTTTTGCTTCAATGACTTGAAACGAATTCTGTTCATATTCAATCTTTATTTTCAGTAAATGATATTGGCACCATTCCGTCTTGACAGACGATAGTTTGTTACATTGTGCTTCAAAAAGGCTTAATAACTACAACCCATGGCGGTGGTGAGTGTGACTGATAAGGCCAATTCGTGCTGTAAATGTTCGTCCACAGTGGATGAATGTGAAAACATGGTCATTTCCACCATCATCCATCATCTTACGTCTCTCACGCTCTGTGTGTTCTTTATCTGCAATTATATTCTCCTGTGTCTTTATTCCTTTTCTGATAGTTGCCCTCCTTGGTAGGGAAGACAACAACAGGTGAATTCATTAAGAACACAAGAGACAAATGGTTGAGGATGTACATAATCGCGTGCGTCAGCTGTCATTGTATATGATTATGATGATGACGACCACGAGTAAAAAGAGGATACAGAATCACGAATCCAGAAAAAAGGAAGTGGGAATAACATCATTACTAAATTAAGATTGTTAACACAGATAAGATGATTGTTTCATATAACCGGAGATTGTTGTCTCATATAACCGGAGATGGTTGTCTCATATAACCTTAGATTGTTGTCTCATATAACCGGAGATGGTTGTCTCATATAACCGGAGATGGTTGTCTCATATAACCGGAGATGGTTGTCTCATATAACCGGAGATGGTTGTCTCATATAACCGGAAATGGTTGTCTCATATAACAGGAGATGGTTGTCTCATATAACCGGAGGTGGTTGTCTCATATAACCGGAGATGGTTGTCTCATATAACCGGAGATGGCTGTCTCATATAACCGGAGATAGTTGTCTCATATAACCGGAGATGGTTGTCTCATATAACCGGAGATTGTTGTCTCATATAACCTTAGATTGTTGTCTCATATAACTGGAGATGGTTGTCTCATATAACCGGAGATGGTTGTCTCATATAACCGGAGATGGTTGTCTCATATAACCGGCGATGGTTGTCTCATATAACAGGAGATTGTTGTCGCATATAACAGGAGATAGTTGTCTCATATAACCGGAGATTGTTGTCTCATATAACCGGAGATAGTTGTCTCATATAACCGGAGATAGTTGTCTCATATAACCGGAGATAGTTGTCTCATATAACCGGAGATTGTTGTCTCATATAACCAGAGATTGTTGTCTCATATAACCGGAGATTGTTGTCTCGTATAATTGGAGATGGTTGTCTTATATAAGGTGGAGATGTTTGTATCATATAACCGGAGATGGTTGTCTCAAATTACTGGAGATGGTAGTTGTCTCATATAACCGGAGATAGTTGTCTCATATAACCGGAGATTGTTGTCTCATATAATTGGAGATGGTTTTCTTATATAGGTGGAGATGTTTGTCTCATATAACCGGAGATGGTTGTCTCAAATAACCGGAGATGGTAGTTGTCTCATATAACCGGATCTAGTTGTCTGATATAACCAGAGATTGTTGTCTCATATAATTGGAGATAGTTGTCTTATATATGTGGAGATGTTTGTCTCATATAACCGGGGATGATTGTCTCATATAATTCGGATATGGTTGTCTCATATAACCGGAGATTATTGTCTCATATAACCGGAGATTGTTGTCTCATATAACCGGAGATGGTTGTCTCATATAACCAGAGATGTTTGTCTCATATAACCAGAGATGGCTGTCTTATATAGGCGGAGATGTTTGTCTTATATAGGTGGAGATGGTTGTCTCATATAATCGGAGATTGTAGTCTCATATAACCGGAGATTGTTGTCTCATATAACCGATGGTTGTCTCATATAACCAGAGATGGTTGTCTCATATAACCAGAGATGGTTGCCTCATATAGACGGAGATGGTTGTCTTATATAGGCGGAGATGGTTGTCTCATATAACCGGAGATGGTTGTCTCAAATAACAGGAGATGGTTATCTCATATAACCGGAGATGGTTGTCTCATATAACCGGAGATGGTTGTCTCATGTAACCGGAGATGGTTGTCTCATATAACCGGAGATTGTTGTCTCATATAACCTCAGATTGTTGTCTCATATAACCGGAGATGGTTGTCTCATATAACCGGAGATGGTTGTCTCATATAACCGGAGATGGTAGTCTATGTAACCGGAGATGGTTGTCTATATAACCGGAGATGGTTGTCTCATATAACGGGAGATGGCTGTCTTATATAGGCGGAGATGGTTGTCTCATATAACCGGAGATGGTTGTCTATATAACCGGAGATGGTTGTCTATATAACCGGAGATGGTTGTTTCATATAACCGGAGATTGTTGTCACATATAACCAGAGTTGGTTGTCTTATATAGGCAGAGATGGTTGTCTTATATAGGCGGAGATGGTTGTCTCATATAGGCAGAGATGGTTGTCTCATATAACGGGAGATGGTTGTCTCATATAACCGGAGATAGGTGCCTATATAACCAGAGATGGTTGTCTATATAACCGGAGATGGTTGTCTCATATAACCGGAGATTTTTGTCTTATATAACCAGACATGCTTGTCTTAAATAGGCGGAGATGGTTGTCTTAAATAGGCGGAGATGGTTGTCTCATATAACTGGAGATGGTTGTCTTAAATAGACGGAGATAGTTGTCTCATATAACCGGAGATGGTTGTCTCATGTAACCGGAGATGGTTGTCTTCTATAGGAGGAGATGGTTGTCTTATATAGGCAGAGATGGTTGTCTCATATAACCGGAGATGGTTGTCTCATATAACCGGAGATGGTTGTCTTAAATAGGCGGAGTTGGTTGTCTTATATAGGCGGAGATTGTTGTCTCATATAACCTTAGATTGTTGTCTCATATAACCGGAGATGGTTGTCTCATATAACCGGAGATGGTTGTCTCATATAACCGGAGATGGTTGTCTCATATAACAGGAGATGGTTGTCTCATATAACCGGAGATGGTTGTCTCATATAACAGGAGATTGTTGTCGCATATAACAGGATATGGTTGTCTCATATAACCGGAGATTGTTGTCTCATATAACCGGAAATGGTTGTCTCATATAACAGGAGATGGTTGTCTCATATAACCGGAGATTGTTGTCTCATATAACCTTAGATTGTTGTCTCATATAACTGGAGATGGTTGTCTCATATAACCGGAGATGGTTGTCTCATATAACCGGAGATGGTTGTCTCATATAACCGGCGATGGTTGTCTCATATAACAGGAGATTGTTGTCGCATATAACAGGAGATGGTTGTCTCATATAACCGGAGATTGTTGTCTCATATAACCGGAGATAGTTGTCTCATATAACCGGAGATAGTTGTCTCATATAACCGGAGATAGTTGTCTCATATAACCGGAGATTGTTGTCTCATATAACCAGAGATTGTTGTCTCATATAACCGGAGATTGTTGTCTCGTATAATTGGAGATGGTTGTCTTATATAAGGTGGAGATGTTTGTATCATATAACCGGAGATGGTTGTCTCAAATTACTGGAGATGGTAGTTGTCTCATATAACCGGAGATAGTTGTCTCATATAATTGGAGATGGTTTTCTTATATAGGTGGAGATGTTTGTCTCATATAACCGGAGATGGTTGTCTCATATAATTGGAGATGGTTTTCTTATATAGGTGGAGATGTTTGTCTCATATAACCGGAGATGGTTGTCTCAAATAACCGGAGATGGTAGTTGTCTCATATAACCGGATCTAGTTGTCTGATATAACCAGAGATTGTTGTCTCATTTAATTGGAGATAGTTGTCTTATATATGTGGAGATGTTTGTCTCATATAACCGGGGATGATTGTCTCATATAATTCGGATATGGTTGTCTCATATAACCGGAGATTATTGTCTCATATAACCGGAGATTGTTGTCTCATATAACCGGAGATGGTTGTCTTATATAACCAGAGATGTTTGTCTCATATAACCAGAGATGGCTGTCTTATATAGGCGGAGATGTTTGTCTTATATAGGTGGAGATGGTTGTCTCATATAATCGGAGATTGTAGTCTCATATAACCGGAGATTGTTGTCTCATATAACCGATGGTTGTCTCATATAACCAGAGATGGTTGTCTCATATAACCAGAGATGGTTGCCTCATATAACCGGAGATGGTTGTCTCAAATAACAGAAGATGGTTGTCTCATATAACCGGAGATGGTTGTCTCATATAACCGGAGATGGTTGTCTCATATAACCGGAGATGGTTGCCTCATATAACCGGAGATTGTTGTCTCATATAACCTCAGATTGTTGTCTCATATAACCGGAGATGGTTGTCTCATATAACCGGAGATGGTTGTCTCATATAACTGGAGATGGTTGTCTATGTAACCGGAGATGGTTGTCTATATAACCGGAGATGGTTGTCTCATATAACGGGAGATGGCTGTCTTATATAGGCGGAGATGGTTGTCTCATATAACCGGAGATGGTTGTCTATATAACCGGAGATGGTTGTCTATATAACCGGAGATGGTTGTTTCATATAACCGGAGATTGTTGTCACATATAACCAGAGATGGTTGTCTTATATAGGCAGAGATGGTTGTCTTATATAGGCGGAGATGGTTGTCTCATATAGGCAGAGATGATTGTCTCATATAACGGGAGATGGTTGTCTCATATAACCGGAGATAGGTGTCTATATAACCAGAGATGGTTGTCTATATAACCGGAGATGGTTGTCTCATATAACCGGAGATGGTTGTCTTATATAACCGGAGATGGTTGTCTTAAATAGGCGGAGATGGTTGTCTTAAATAGGCGGAGATGGTTGTCTCATATAACTGGAGATGGTTGTCTTAAATAGGCGGAGATAGTTGTCTCATATAACCGGAGATGGTTGTCTCATGTAACCGGAGATGGTTGTCTTCTATAGGCGGAGATGGTTGTCTTATATAGGCAGAGATGGTTGTCTCATATAACCGGAGATGGTTGTCTCATATAACCGGAGATGGTTGTCTTAAATAGGCGGAGTTGGTTGTCTTATATAGGCGGAGATGGTTGTGTCATGTAACCGGAGATGGTTGTCTCATATAACCGGAATGGTTGTCTCATATAACCAGAGATGGTTGTCTCATATAACCGGAGATGGTTGCTTCATATAACCAGAATGTCAGAACTGACACCATAATGAGCGCGACGAGAAAACGCATCAAGCAAGAAGTGATTTGATCAGAAACGACAGAATAAGGAAGCAGCATGTAAGGGGAGCACCAGTATTAGATTATAGTACCCTGGCAGGTTAACCCGGTCGGATGTGTCGGCCGAAAGGGGCAAATATCGCAGCTCTGCTATAAACAGACACATCGCGTTTACGTCCAAAACAAATATTGCTGACGAACGAAGAAGAAGAATAAGAAGAAGGAGGAGGAGGAGAAGAAGAAGAAGAAGAAGAAGAAGAAGAAGAAGAAGAAGAAGAAGAAGAAGAAGAAGAAGAAGAAGAAGAAGAAGAAGAAGAAGAAGAAGAAGAAGGATGAGGAGGAGGAAGAGGGGAGGAGGAGGAAGAGGAGGAGGAATAGAAGGAGGAGGAGGGAAGGGATGGGAGGGAGAGAAAAAAGAAAGGAAAGAATGAAAGGAAGAAAGAAAGAAAGAAAGAAAGAAAGAAACGAAGAAAGAAAGAAAGAAAGATAGAAGGAAAAGAAAGAAAGAAAGAAAGAAAGAAAGAAAGAAAGAAAGAAAGAAGACCTAATGGCGACTGGGTCTGATATAGTAATCTCGTGCATCATTCAGTGACGTCTTGTTCTGTTTGCGCCTGGTGTGGAGCAGCCATCGTCGAACATGACACTCCAATCTTCTCTGTCATCTGATATTTGGATGAAATTCGTGTTACTTATTCTATTATTATGCATTGCCTAACTGTTTGAACTTTCCACATGTCACTGTCCTGCTCTTTCTCTCCTGTCTATTATTTAGAATTAGAGACAAAGATGGTTAATTTAGGGAAGATAAAGAAGCGTCTGCAGGAGATAACAGCAGATAACATGTCTTGGCACTAGTTGGTAAACAGTCTGTGCCTTAAAAACGGATAAAGGACTGAAATAATGCCTCCATCCCTGTGACAGATACTGCGTTTGGTGTGTGAGGTGTTAGGCCTTCAAATATTCTAGATCACGGCGTAAAGAGGTATGGTGATCCATTCCCGCCTCGCAACTTACCTGCTCTGATAATTCGCATAAAGTTTAGAAAATTATTTGCCACTCGTTTCATGAGATTGATCAAAGAGACGGACTGATTAGTCAAAATATCCCGCCGCTGATAGAGATTGAACTTAGATCGTTGTCTTTGCAGGCAAACACGCTACAGACCACGCATGTGTTAGGGATGATCTAACTTGACACCACTGTATCTTGATCTATCTTAGTCTTTTGAGTATTTCTAAGATACGCTTCTTGTGGTGTGTAACTAATACAGTTTTGTTTTCATTACTATCTCGCAGAAAAACAAGAACCACACAAGTCACAGGAAGCAATCAATGACGCGAGGGACTTATTTGTCAGCAATTTCTTGATACTGGGATTTCGTGCTAAACGTAGCCCCGGTAAAGGACGATTCATAAATGCATCATTGCGTTCAGATCTGCTGCGAGAAATGTGTGCACGTTTGAGAAGACACGGCAACACCCGAGCCTTGATAACGTATTGCAGTTTCAGTGGATCTGTATACGCTTAGCATTCGTCAACTCTTGGTATATCAAATGCCAACTGACGTGTGTGAAACTCGGGATGAAAGAAACTGATGCCGCAACATAAGACCCGGAAATGGAAAGCTCTCGTTTGGATGATAAAACAACAACCGGACGATAATTCTTGCAATTGATTATTTCTAAAGTTATTCTCCCGTTGATTCGTATGCTATCATGCGTGTACCAGTTGGCTGTCAATGCACTCAAACATGTTACAGTCAGGTATGCTGACCAGTTTACTTTCTCGGTATCTTTCCCACCCACACACACACCCACCCACCCACCCACCCACAAACACAAACAAACACACACACACACACACACACACACACACAATTCTTGCAATTGATTATTTCTAAAGTTATTCTCCCGTTGATTCGTATGCTATCATGCGTGTACCAGTTGGCTATCAATGCACTCAAACATGTTACAGTCAGGTATGCTGACCAGTTTACTTTCTCGGTATCTTTCCCACCCACCCACTCACACACCCACACACAAATCTGTGTGTGTGTTTACATGTGTGTTACCATTTTGTCATTGATGGACTATATCTAGGACAAATAGTCACACCTTGTAGGTTTCTCTCAGCTGTAAACCAACACGTTGGCCCGGAATGTCTAGACCTGATATGGTATTGTTAACTGTATTAACTGACGGCTATAAAAGCCCACAAACCGTGCAAAGCTCCGATCTCTGACAGACAATTTCTCTTTGTGACGCACCGTGATACTGCAGTGATAAGTCTAGCCATATCAAAACTGAAAATGAGATAATCACCAGGAGCTGATGGTATCTCCAATGAAATGATCAGGAACCTAGGAACAGAGGCCAAAGCAAAGTTGCTACAGATCTTTAATAATACATGGACCTTAGGCAGTGTTCCACAGGTCTGGAGAGAAGCAATCATGATACCCCTCCTAAAATCTGGGAAAGACAGTTCCATTGCCTCCAGCTACAGACCCATTAGCCTCACCAGCTGTCTCTGCAAAACACTGGAACGCGTCATCAATCACAGACTACAGTGGTACATTGAAAGTGAAAATATCCTTGTGCCACAACAGGCTGCCTTTAGGCAGTGCTACTCTACGGAAGATCAGACAACCTACCTCTCTCAAGAAGTTGAGGATGCATTCCAAGAGAAGAAGCTGGTACTTGCGGCTTGGATAGATCTGAAGAAAGCCTTTGACAAAGTCTGGAAAGAGGGTCTGATGAAGAAACTGAGAAACTGTAAAGTCAATGGAAGAATGTACAAATGGGTAAAAGCATACTTGCACAACAGAAGAGTCCGAGTACAGATAGACGGTCTCAAGAGCAAGAAAGTTCTATTGCGTCACGGTGTTCCCCAGGGCGGAGTCCTGTCCCCAACACTTTTTCTAATCTTCATCAATGATCTTGTTGCTAATCTACCCGATGGAATTAAAGCGGCAATGTACGCTGATGACCTGGTTTTGTGGAGCGCAAATAAACATGCATCAGTGGCCACCATATTGCTACAGAGAGCTGTAGATACATTTGTTGCATGGGCGGATAGATGGTGTATCAGCATAAACACTGACAAGTGCAGCACCACTCTATTTACCCTTTCTCCGAAACAAAAGGCAGGGAGCATTCAGATAAATGGAACACCCCTAAGAGAAGATAAGGAACCAACATACCTTGGTGTAACATTCGACGACAGGCTGACATGGAGAAAACACATCAAAAAAGCAGTAGCAAAGACCAGAAGGAAAATTGCCATCCTGAGAAAGCTAACTGGAACCACGTGGGGAGCCAGTGGGAAAATACTTGGCAAAGTTTATCAACAGAGCATACGACCACACTTGGAATACGGGTCAACTGCGTGGTGTTCAGCATCAAAAACTACATTGCAGGAGCTGGACAAGGTGCAAAATCAAGCTCTTAGAGTCATCACAGGAGGGATGAGATCAACCCCTATAGTAGCAATGGAGAAAATGGGGAGGACACAAGCTTTAAGAGAACGCAGAGATACAAAAAACATTAATACAAGCAGAAAAGTTCCTCAGCTTGCCAGGCCACCCTATGAAGAACAGATTTGAAAACTTAGCTATGGGGCGGTTGAAAAGAAGTAGTTTCATCCACCAGGCAAAACAACTCTGCAGAGAATCCATCGATCTTCCCACAGTTGGTATCCCCCTGACAACTATTCCAGAACAAACCCCGTGGAAAGATGAACATAGAATATCGCTACAAATCCAGTCAAAAGTGAGAGGAATATTGGACAAGGAAGAACAGAACAGTGTACAGCGCAGAACAGCCACTCTCAGCTTCCTTAATGATGAATACCCACATGACCTCTGGATCCGAGTCTACACAGATGGGTCAGCACAAAATGCTGTTCGAAATGGAGGAGCGGGAGTGTACATAGAATACCCAAATAATACTAGAGACACCGCCAGAATTCCAACAGGAAAGTACTGCCATAACTAGGATGCTGAAATTGAGGCAATAAAGATAGCCACAGAAAAATTACAAAATACCAGCCATGGTACACAACCTGCAGTGATATTGACAGATGCAAAATCCGTAATAGAGGCGCTCCTGTCTGGGAAATTGCCAGTTCTGATGACACTACTTTCTGAACTTAGCAGTCAGCGTAAGATCACCATACAGTGGATACCATCCCACTGTGGAGTCCCCGGAAACGACAGAGCTGATCGATTGGCTAAGGAAGGAGCAACAGAAGAACAACCTGATGTGCCTGTTACATACCACCAAAAGAAAAGAATGATCAAATCAATCAGAAAGCCACCAAACCTTACTCAAGACGACTACCACGTTATGGACAGACCAGAACAGGTCATTCTTCTGCGCCTCAGAACAGGACACAATAGATTACGCAACCACTTGTATACAAAATTCAAGATTGGTGACTCAGCCATGTGCACATGTGGTTTGGCGTCGCAGACAGCAGAGCACATACTCCAGGATTGCCCAAACTACAACATATCCAGGCGAACCTTCTGGCCTAGAGAGACAACAGTGGAAGATAAACTCTATGGACCGCTGAATGAACTAAAAAAGACTGTTAGATTCATACAAGAGACGACATTGCAGTTGTAGACATGTTTCAGGCGAACGAAAGAAGAAGAAGAAGAAGAAGTCTAGAGGGTATCACATCTTCAATTGGTCAGCTTACAGCACTTTAGGAAGTTCACACGTAAAGGTAAGTTAAAAATAAAAACAGATAGTATCGATATTTCAGATAAGGTTGTCTTTCTTGAAGTTCACAGGTAAAGGTAAGTTAAAAAGAAAAAAAATTAATAAACACAGATAACATAGATATTTCAGATAAGGTTGTCTTTCTCGGTTGTCGGATTTTATGGGACAGTCTCAAAGTGATACAAGAAAGCTGAAGTTCCTCTCTCCCAATGTGTTCCTGTAATTATAATAGCCTTCAATGGCTCAATTATTTGAGTCCATAAATAGAGTCCAGGAGAGCCAAGGAAGTCCCCAAGGTGAACAAGGAAAAGATTTCCCAGAATAATAATCTTGTGGAGTTTCCTTGCCCCTCTGCTCTCAGCTACTTAATTAATATATATGGTGTAGTAATTAATAACAACGATGATATAAACACTCAATTAATTCTTGTAACACTCAAGGGTGCAAATGACATATTATGTAACATTTTATTAATCAACAAGCTGGGTTTGAGGTTTGGACATTTTATCATACAAATTACAAGGGGTTTCTCATAAGTCTTTAGCCTGATCATGAAGGAGTTAGTTAGTTAGTTAGTCGACAGATCATCTTCTTTGCGCATCAAACAATTCAGTCAATAAGTGCTCGGATCCCCTCCTCAGTAAATCCCGCAGCATGTAGAGGCTAACTACACCAGATCTGTGTTGGTTTATTAATATTCTTTGGCTGCCTGCATATTGTTCCTGTTTGGCCACACCTCTTGTAACTTGCTTTCTCGCAGTCTGACCATGGTTTTAGATTTACAGTCATCTTCATTGCACATCAAACAATTCAGTCCATTAGTGCTTGGATCCCCTCCTCAGTAAATCCCGCAGTGTGTAGAGGTTAACGACACCAGATCTGTTTTGGTTTATTAATCTTCTTTGGCTGCCTGCATATTGTTCCTGTTTGGCCACACCTCTTGTAACTTGCTGTTCTCGCAGTCTGACAAGGTTGTAGATTCACAGTTATCCCTTGGTTCTCACAAACGACTTATTTCTCGAAGAGCATTCAGTATATGAGCTTGGTGCATGGCACGTCCGCCCTCCACAGTAGCCTTACCCGCAATTTTTAAAATTATTATTAAATGTCATTGTTGAAATTTAATGTTTTCATTCAATGATAGCGAGTTATTGCATAAGATCCTTTTCATGTTCTGAAATACAGCTTTTGTTTGCCCTATTCTGTTCTTAATGTCTTTTGTGTTCCTTCGATTTGATGTTATAAATGTCCCTAGGTATATACAATTATCCATTTGGATAAGACTTTTCTATTCTATTTTGATCTTTCTATTAGTTTTCGTCTGTGATACAGATCATCAGTTATTAGAAGCAGATCTGAAATTAAAACTCAAAAAGCTTATCCGAGGACCAAGGCCACTTCGTTTTGATCTCACAAAAATACCGAATGCATACACTGTAGAAGTTAGGAATCGCTTTGGGGTCTTGATGTATGTACAAGAAGAAATGACACCTGATGAACTGGCAGTACAAGCTAGAGATATCTTGATAACTGCAGCCAAAGATTTAATTCCGACCAAGAAAAAGCAACTTAAGCCATGGATTACATCAGATACATTAGAATTAATAAAACAACGAAAGGAACTTAAACAGAAAGGAGGTGAATCCGATAACAGCAGGATGAAGTATAAATCTTTAACTCGAGAAATAAGAAAGAACACAAGAAAGGACAAAAATCAATATATACAAGATTGCTGTACCAGAATAGAGCAATATCATAAGACTGGAAGAGATTACGAAATGTTCAAAGAAATGAAGTAATTGACAAGAAATGTTCAACCTCAATTGATTGTTATCTGTGACAAGATGGGAAATACCTTAATAGAATCTAGACAAATTCTAGAAAGATGGCGGGAGTACTGCAGTGGAATGTATGATATGAGTGACAGTGAGGATATGAATGAGATACATGAACCAATGGCAGCAGAGACAGAACCTGAACCCTCATTGGATGAAATTGCTTGGGCTATAAAGAACCTGAAGAATGGTAAATCACCTGGATGTGATGAGATACCAGCTGAACTAATTAAAGCGGGAGGAGAAGAAAGCATACACATATATCATGCATTATGTACAAAAATTTGGAAATATGGTATATGGCCAAAAGATTGGAAGAGAACTATCTTCATTCCAATACCAATAAAGGGCAACCTGAAATTATGCACCAATTATAGAACTGTTGCCCTGATCAGTCATGCAAGTAAAATTCTACTAAAAGTCATAATGCGAAGACTTCGTAAGAAAATGGAAGAAGAGATTAACGTAGTTCAAGCTGGATTTAGACAAGGAAGAGAAACAAGAGATCACATATTCAACATGCGTTTAATAATAGAGAAGTGTAGAGAATTTAATGTAAACCTACTGTCATGTTTTGTGGATTATTCAAAAGCATTTGACTGTGTACAACATCAGAAACTTTGGGAAATCATGAGGAATATGGGCTTTCCATCACATGTAGTACAGAATAGATGGCGAGGCATCAGATTGGTTTGACATCAAGTAAGGAGTCCGTCAGGGCTGCGTGCTGTCACCCTATTTGTTTAACCTGTACGCCGAAAATATAATGAGAAATGTAAGAGATGATATAAACAGGGAGCTATATGATGCCCTAAATATTGGCGGTCATGACATACCGGAGATTCAATATGCTGATGATACAGTATTACTATCCACAACACAGAATGGCATAGAAAACCTAATAGCTTCAACCCAATTGAATAGTCAAAATCACAACTTATATCTTAACATAGCAAATACAAAGATAATGCATACAGATAAAACTACTATGGAGAAAGAAATATACATTAATGGGGGAAAATTGGCGGTAGTGGAAAATTTTGAATATCTTGGTTCATTGATTACCAACAACGGTGACACAATGAAAGAAATTAAACGGCGACTATCAATTGCTCTTCAAAGACTAAAACAGCTGAATAAATTATGGAGTGGGACAGATAGAACTACAAAAATTAGATTTTTAAGAGCATGCATCTTTCCCATTGCAACATACGCCTGAGAGACATGGACACTTACTAAACAAGCTGAACAACGCATAAACGCCTTTGAATATAAATGTTATAGACGAGTTCTAAGAATATCTTGTGAAGAGAAAAGAACAAATGCATCTATACTTCAAGAGTTGAATATTGAAGAAGGTTGGCTATTAAAGACGATAAAACAAAGAAAATTGAAATATTTTGGTCACTTGAAACGTCACGAAAGTTTGGAGAGAACAATAATGTTAGTGTACCAGCCAATGTAGACTGGAAAGTTGCAGTATCAGCCACGTGACAGGGACCCGTGATGATCATGATGAACGAGCAGCTGATACTGAAACTGTGGCATGTGGATTCGGTGGCTACATTGCCATACATATTGTTAACTGATATGAATGTTTCATTGGAAATCATGAAGATTGGCAGTTTGAAGATGTGGTGGCATGGAAAAGTCGTGAAGCTACATATGAAGCACCGGGGGATTTGTGGCACCAAGAGTGCAGAGAGATGTCAGTGTTTTGTAGAAGTGTTTATTTAGTAGTACCTCTTGAATGGTAAGGGAATCTTTTAGTAATGTAAAACGAGAAAAGTTATGACGTTGCTAATTATATATAGCGAAATATCTTTTCAGTTAAACGTCAAGAGAGCCTATTATAGAAGCGCCATAACACACATATAAGTGAACATAAAGGTATTAAATGTATTATGAAAAGGTAACAAGGCAACGTGTAAGAATAATGACCCCAAACATAATGAAGATGATAGGTACTACATTATCTTAGTTCATCTCCAAATTGACTTGGTTGTTTTTTAAAAAATCTGTTATTCCAAAATAACTCCATATTTTCTATTACGTCGGTGTTTTTAACTATATTTTCTCCATCTTTTCCTCTGATACAAACGTTTCCTGATACATAATATGTCTTGTTTGTAAATATTTTAATATTTTCACACAAGTCTTTTGATTTGTGTTTTATTTCTAGCTCATATATTTCTTTACATTTTATCTGAATCCACGCTTCTTTGACAGCTATGTGTATCTGTTGTATGTTTTTGTCTATTAATGTATATTCTGAAAGGTATTTTAGAACACTATTCCATATTATCATTTGTTTATAGCAAAAGCAATTGAGATCTTGATTTGTATGTAAATATGTCAACCTCTGTATTTTTAACAAATAATTGTATACGCAAAGATTTTTCCGAAGTAAAAATAAATCCATATTTTTTTACTTGTGTGTGTGTGTGTGTGCGTGCGTTTAATCTTTTATTGTCAATGGTTTGCAAATACCATTCAATGTTTTAATGATATACAATATTTACTGAAAACATTAAAAAAAATTGCATTCAAGTAACACGGGGTTCACAAGGTGTTAGATATTACATGTAGTACGCATATGTGTATTACATAGTACCATCTTTTTTGCAATATTATAATTTTAAAAGATCTTATTATAGACAACACTTCATTAAAAAGCGTTGGTAACCAAAAACAGTAACGACATATGAACATTATTTTTAAAGTAAAAAAAGTTATGTACATACAAAGGATGATAAAAACAAAGGTACCTACATATGCACAGTATGATACACTAACAGTAATACCCAGAACAGCAGCAGGAAAGAGTATGAAAACTGTGTCTTGTATGTGTAGTGGTGACGTAGTGACATTGTCTGGGCCTACTTGTCTTTTTTAAAATAGAAATATGATAGAGAGTCTCTGTGTTGTGTGTATGCATAGATAGAAGAGTCTTGTGTCTTGAATCTGAGTAGCTAAAAGTTTGGTTAAACGTTTGCTAATCCTTTTAATATTTTCACCTTTGAATAATACTACAGTCTAATAAAAATAAAGTTATCTGGGTAAGTTTTGTTGTGTGAATCATGTTGTAGTGTATTGCTGGCTTGGTTTAGAGTAATGTATGTTGGAATGTCATATAGACATAACCCTACCGGGAACTCTGAGATATGAAAGAAGTAAAACATATAGCAGCTACTGTCTCTGTTGTAAACTTGGTGTCTGGACGTTGTTGCATAGAGTAGGTAGGTGTGTCATGTTCGTGTACTGTATTGATAAATGTGTCAAAGTCGTGTCTATTTCTGATTCTTCTTCAGCGTTCCGAGCCATTAAGGTTCTTTGCTGCAGATACAATCCGTCTCCATTCGTCTCTCTGGTTGACCTTCTCTTGCCAGTCGTTGATTCCAAGTGCTTGTAGGTCTGTATATATTACTGATAAGAGCTGGAAATTCTAAAACAGAACTGTTGTTAAAAGAAGCATGATAGAATATAAGGTCATGTGTTTCTCTATGCCTTAGCATTAAGTGCTGGCTAAAGTTGACCTTGAACCTTAAAATTTGGACTTTGAAAATCTTATAGAATGTAGCTGTCCAGTCGATAGGGTGCTGTGTCTCTGGGCTAATATAGAATGTGTATGTCGATAAATGTTTGGTAATCTCGTGATGTGTCCTGATAGCTTGCCAATTCTCTCTATATGGTTATTGAATATCGGTTGGAATGTTGTGTAGTGTCTCTGGTTACCCTGCTGATAAGACAACCGCTTCCTCGTCTATTAGTTGGTCACAAATATTGATGTCTGGCTGTGTCTGACTTTTAGCTATGTTTGCTGAAGTTGCGCTTTCTTCTGGCGTGCTGATGAGGATGTCGTTGCTGATTATGTCGATGGATTTGTGGCACATGATTGTGATGTAGATGTATCCATAGGTGTCTTATGATGTGTTCGTATGTGATATTGTAGGTTATCCTTCCTATTATATAGATTACCACATAGCTGACAAGCATGTATTTGATCTGTCGTATCATGACTGGTCAGAATGTAGCGTGTAAGATTGTGAGACAATATGAACTTTTTCCCGCAAGTGGCACACAGGTGGCAGTCTGTTTGTGTGCTAGAGATGATGGTTCTTGTTCGGTGTGATGACAATACCAGCAAAGTGGTCCAAGATCTGTTATTAACACAAAATCTACATATGTAATAATTCAAATGATGCGAGGCTGATGTCAAAATGGCAATAGTTCTGGTGTAAGGCACGCGAAGTTATTCCCACAAAGTCTGAAGTTTTAAGAAGTCAAAATATTTGTAGCTGAGGACAGCTCCACAATTTCGCTTGTAAAAGCGCAAACGTTCTGGTGTAAACAAGAGTCATATTTATGCGAGGACTGAATGTCAATGACGCCAATATAATGAAAATCCTACAAAGCTGTTTGTAACGGTGGTTTTAGCACTGGTCTCAATAAAGCAATATATGTTTCGCTGTTTTATCACAGATAAGATACCGACGTCACCTGTGACATAAAATGTCGAAGAACAGATGTGAATGCTTTGTTATCACAGCTTGAACTTGCTATGTCCGAACAACGATAAGCGAGCACTGTTATATTAGTACTGTTTGTCACACCAGTCTGTTTCATAAATAACTATGTGGCGAACGTTGTCGGTTCACCAAGTCAGCACTGAATAATGGTGGCCAGCCCATTGTCAGTCAGCCAATTCAGCAATAGAAAACGCCTGTTAACCACCGGTGGACTATTTGTTCTAACACGAACGGCTGGCATAGGATGACTGCTCGCAAACTATGCTTCTATTTATACACTGTCTACATTGTGCACACAGTACTACAGTGCTGACGTGGTAGTTTGCAGACAATGCCTCTCATACGCCTACACAACCAACGTCACGAAATGTGGAGTCGCCCAGGTAACCAACGCCAAAAGTTGAAGAAAAGAAAAGAAGACATTATATACTAGAATTTGATGTTCTGATTTCATGGTACTATGGCTGTTACTCACATATAGAGATATCCCCGGCGTATTCCAGTATTGGTTTCACCACTCGTATATCCGCGCCTTTCTGGTGTTGCAACCTTGATGAATCTCCGCTGGTGTTTTTGTCATAGCTAATCACCCTAGGCAGAGAGGAATTTCTTAATTATACGACACCGTGGGAGTTAGTGAGAAAGACAGCGAGAGAGTCAGAGACACAGAGAGGCACACAGAGACACAGGGAGACACAGAGAGGAACAGCGAGAATTATGGAGAGACACAGCGACATAGAGAGAGACACAGAGAGACAGAGAGTGATAGAGAGATAGTGTGAGGCACAGAGAGATAGAGAGACAGTGAGAGAGTGATAGAGAAATGGCGAAAGGCACAGAGAGATAGAGAGACAGAGAGAGTGGTAGAGAGATAGCGAGAGTCACAGAGATAGAGAGAGAGACAGAGAAAAAGAGCCAAGGTACAGTTCAATAAATACATAAAAATATCAGTATTCCGTTGTCCTTGTGAATGTGAGCGCGACTGAGTGTGTCTTTATAACACATGTAGTAAATGCCCACCCAGCGTAAAGGGCTCTTCTTTTTGTTTTCTCTCACACTACCCTGAACACGATGGAAGAGAAAACGTCGAGCTCGCCTGTTTGTGCCGCCATCACTTCTCTACCACCGCAGCTGATTAAAAAGGCGGCGGAGATTATTATTTTTTTTTACCACCGGGTCTGGTTACTTAATGACTATTGTATACGGCACCGCAGTGTCGATGTGGCCTTCACGTGTGTTAAAGAAATCTTCAACCGCGCGCTTGCAATCGAACGCAATCACTGCCCCCGCCCTGGTAACACATTGGCAGTGATATACATGGGTGTCCCTTAGTACCTACCTTCGGTAATATTATCTCCCCCTTGCCATCGGCAACATTACTTCTTCTTAGTGAGGGACAACACAATTATCTCCCTGTAATTATCTGCCCTTTGCGCTCGAGATTTGAAAATTCAGGATTGTCTGTTCACGCTACCGCGTGATGTCACATTGCCGCAAAGTAGCAGGAGTAATCAGGCTTATTCCTGAAATGATATGGTCTTTTAACATACATTACTACTGTCTTCTTCTTCTTCTTCTTCTTCTTCTTCTTCTTCTTCTTCTTCTTCTTCTTCTTCTTCTTCTTCTTCTTCTTCTTCTTCTTCTTCTTCTTCTTCTTCTTCTTCTTCTGACAGTGCAAACAAGAGGAATTGTCGCTGTAGTTATAGAAAGAAAACACATGCTGACTTAAAAATAATAAAAAAAAAAAAAAACTAGTATGTAACTACTGTGTTAAAAAAAAATGCAAACGATTCTTTTCCATGTGATGCATATTCGGTATAATGTGCAAGACCTAGTGGTATGCTTCTTTCCTAATTCTTGGGGTTTAGTCGGGAGTTCTTACAAATCAACTGCATGTCCCGCTATTTTTCCTGAAAAACATCCCGGATGTGGGGAGTGAAGTAAAACAACGGCTGCTACATAAGTCGGGCTCGCCTCGCTGCCTGGAACTTAAATCTGTGCTGGTTTAACTGCCGTCTCGTGTTAGTAGTTTCATCATTTGCCGTGATATCGAGTTGAGGGTGCGACATCATCTTCAGGCGATTTGAAAGCAGAACACTTTGCGATAGTTTCCATGTTATGAGGCGACGGTTGTTCAGAAAGCAATGACATAACTTTTGAACTAATATTGCCTTGTGAAGTCCAAACAGCCAGTTATCATGGAGTTGATTGCAAAGCCCTGTAACGGATATGTAACTAACTTTAAATCCGAGACCTTAGTTAGTTAGTTAGTCAGTTAGTTAGTCGCGGTTCCAACTTCACGGCAACGGGTTGTCCCCATATTGCTCCGTTCCTGTGCCAGTGAATATCACAAAATGCTCCTCACTGCCCCATGTGAACAATGGAATAGACAGGAGTGTCGGCAAGCCAACAGCCCGCACAGGTACACTGTGCATAATTCCGCCGCCAGAAAGCCAACACAAAAGTCCTCCACGAAAAATACAGTTTATCGTCGATGAAAACGGCAGTCACCAGAAAGACTTCATTGACCGGGGTTTTATCTCATATGGTTTGGTCTCTTTCTGCAGGGCGACCCACCGAGACCTATAACCGTTTATGCTCGGGTTACGCGGTTCTATAGTTTTCAAAATAGAGAATATTCTAAATGATATTTAATACAGCCTAATGTTCTGTATAGTAATCCCCTTGGATTCAACGAGTTAAAGTAACGTAAGAAAACGTGAAAAGTAACGGGTAGGATATATGGATTCAAGATATAGCTGTCTATGACTAAAGGAGTAATGAGAGTTGGAAGTGAATTAACTGTGAATTGATGACGAAAGACCTTGACTGCAGCAGGATATGACAAAATGAAACAGAACAAACAGGCACGTTACATTTCTTACATTGTGTGTACATGTGAGTGTTTTTTCCCAGCAGGATCTGAACACGCCGTGTTATACGAGGTGAGTTGATAATCATGAGGCATACATAAAGCTGTACGTATTTATCTGCAACCAAGGAAGGAAATGAAAAGAGTGAGAGAACTGAAGACACACTTTGTCATCTGTCATCTACAGCCGTTCTATAGTACCTTGCCGTGTGTCATGAGACACTTTTTTCGCATATCCTTTACAGGACATCGCTGACAACACCAGCATTTTACCGCTGTTGTTAATTACTCGGCAATATTACGCGCGTTGCGAGACCCTACGTGGATAAACGGGATTACGGAGAAAGTCGTTAAAATCCTCAGCCAGGGAAACCGGCATGAGACACACTAAACAGTAGAAAATCGAAAGCTATCACGTGGCCACGGAGCATTCGAACCTGCCTCCTACCACATGACGACGTAGGAATTATTTTTTTATGCGACTACAATGTTTCGTGGCTTCAAGTGTTTTCTCCTCAGCTGCGTATTCATGAGTGTATCTTGGATATCTACTTCTCTCTCTCTCTCTCTCTCTCTCTCTCTCTCTCTCTATATATATATATATATATATATATATATATATATATATATATAGAGAGAGAGAGAGAGAGAGAGAGAGAGAGGAGTGAGAGAGTGTGTGTGAGAGAGCAAGATAGAGAATGTGAGAGAGAGTGAAAGTTAAATATAAAGTGTGAGAGAGGGTGAGAATAAGATGTAGCGTGAGAGAGTGTGAAGAGTGTGTGTGAGAGAGAGAGAGAGAGAGAGAGAGAGAGAGAGAGAGAGAGAGAGAGAGAGAGAGAGAGAGAGGGGAGAGTGATAGTAAGGCAGAAACTGTAAAAGAGAATGCGAGAGGGAGAGAGAGTAGGGTAGAGAGTAGGAGAATGTTAGAGAGGGAGGGATAGTGAAAGTAATGCAGAGGGTATGAGAGAGATAGAGAGTGAGAGAGTGACAGGGGAAAGATAGAGAGAGCGTGGAGGAGAGGGAGGAGTTGAGAAAAAAACTGCTACATTATAAGAACATCCAGTCGGAAGTTCAACAACAGGTATGATTATGTATGCTACAACATAAATAAATACACTGGGTGCGTTAGTATAGTTGACAGGGGGCTGGGGTGATAATGTCAAGGGCTCGGTTGAAAGAGGATTCGACGCCTGCGTTGGTCGTCTCGCTAAGTGAGGCAAAGACTAGCCACCCATTCCTCCATGCATTCATCCCCCACACCCCCCACTGTCGTAAGTTATCCTTTCTTACTTTAGTGTCGTCCCTGGATTGAGGGGCATCAACACCCACATTTTAATTACTCCAATATTATTGTCCTAGGGAAACCACCAGACTCCGCCCACAAAACTCCGTCAGTCTGCAGACACCTCTTTCTCACTCTCACTCACCCCTAAATCATACCCCCTCTCACTCTTCCCCAACACAACATACTCAACAACTCTAGCTTTAACAAATAAATACAAAATAATTTATTAAAGCAAAGAGTATGGGTGTGAGAGGTGTGTGTGTGTGTACTGTGTAGAATGTGTGTCGAATATTCTAGTGTGTATGTAGATTCAGAGCAGAAGATTAGGAGCCAAGTCAGATGATCATCATAGCAAGGGTACGTCACAGCATGATAGCTTAGTAAGTGAACACCTCACCGATTGATGCGTCTCTTCTTCCAGACGTTGACTTTCTCCGGGATCCACTGGGTCGACTAGATGTTTGATCCACCAAAAATAGTTATTGTATAACCTTAATCATGGATCTGTCAATCACTGTAAAGACTACAGTCCCTATAACTCAAATAAGTACGGATCGCAGTACCGTAAAAACTAGGTTTCACTGTCACAGATCTCACATTTGTTCTAATCCATGTTCATAGATTGTCACACACAAACTGGTCTAAAGTACTTCTTCACTGTACTAAATTATTCCACGAGAACTTCATGTCCAAATTCTTTCACTAGACTAACTTATTCCACAAGAACTTCATGTCCAAATGTCTTTCTCTAGACTCTATTGTTCAGTGGTATGTGGTGAAGAAACGAGTATCACCCGACCTGGGTGAATCCCTATTGTAAAAGAATCGTTTATAATGTTTCTCTCACTTGAGCCCGGTTCGTATGAACCCTCTGGATTCTAGGCCTAGCATAAACAGTGCTGATTGTACTTTCTTCTGGGTATTTATTCATATTATAAACATAACGTGAATGTTCATTGTATGTTCTTCTTAAGGAGAGTTGACCTCCATCAAACCCAGTGTAGAGCCTCCTCATAGACGTAGGGGAACCTGTTAGAGAAAGAGACCACATGTGGTGAAGGCCGCCTGATACTAATCCCTACTAGCTGAATGTAGGCCTACTGCCCTGCTCAGAGATTTTTATCAGTGAACCAACTCTGTCATGGATCAGAGTGGCTCATCACTTCAATCTAAATCAGGTTATGACAAGGAAAGACCAATAAACAGCGTGCAGAACCACCATCTCCCAACCCATTCCTAATTCTCTCCAATTATCACACCGCTACTCTATTCTCACTAGCAGAGCTAATTCTCACTCTACTACTCTAGTTAGTTTGACCAAAGCTACTGCCTATATTAATTAGGTCTAAATATCCTATCAATACTACCTTATGCAATACCGCGTCACCCCTGGATGGCCTCTACAATTTGCCATGAAGACACATGTTATTTAATATTTAATTAATCTAACACTGTAGAGCTCTCCGAACTTCATAACTGCGGTAACAAAACACGTTAATCCTAGTCAATTTTCTGGTCTACACTAATGTACCCAAGTCTTATTTCTGTCAAAGTGCCAGGAGTGTTCCAGTGAAGTCTTTGATGTCACGCAGGTGTCCCCCAAGAGCACTAACTATTTCCAGAAATCTTATGTCCCTTGGTTTAATCACTGCAAAAGTGATTCCTCTTGTTGCAACTTCCAAAACAAGGTAGCGAGTTCCTGCATTCTCCCAACAACGGGTTTCAATAACAAGCCGCCAATTCGTTTGATGTCGGAGAATTCTCAATGACAGACGGGACTGTTTCATCTCCCGAGTTGGGCAATTCTACTTGGATTCGACTTGTTTTTTTTTTTTTTTTTTTGTACTTGTTAAAAACAATTGTGGCCTTGAAAACATGCTATCATCATCTGGTTAATCCACAGTGATTTCATGACACCCCCCCCCCCCCCCCCCCCCCAAAAAAAAAAAAAAAAAAACACACACACACAAAATGTGACGGCCCTATCACATCACAGGCACATCGCAGGAAACTACTATCGGACGGTAGCGCAGTGGCTACAACGCTTACTTGCCGCCCTGGTAGTCAAGTGTTTGAATCCTCATAGAGATTATGATTATTACTGTACATTGATCCGGACGTCCAGGTCGACCCAACCTAATACATGGCATTATGAAATGTTATGGGATATAAACGCGGTCGGTGAGATATTGACCACATCTCCCATCGAGTATTGTGTGGTTTATAAAGATATGGAACTATCGCTTATCGTGTAAAAGAGTCCTTTACTTTACCTTACTATACAAATAGACCATGCGACGTATACACATATAAACACATATTTCACTGTACTCGTGTTTCAAATTCGTTCTACTAGAAGCGATAGGTATAGTGGTACCAGACTCCCCGATTTTCCAGGACAGTCTCGGTTTTTGTGTGTAAAAATTCACTGTCCTTAAAATGCTTTCGGGATGCCCGTTGATCCCAATTTTTCCTGTCAAATGAAAAATTAAATCAAATTGAATATTTTCTCGATTTTCAGTTGGTAGAACTCTTTAGCGTATGACAGAGATTGAGAGCAGAATCAAGCAAAAACTGCATTACAGGAAATGAGAATTATCTTATTCAATACGTTACTATTATTGACTGTTAGAAAGAGAATACTGACATGTTATATAGAACCTGATTTGTTGTTTGGCAGTAAATAATGGAAAGTGAAAGAACAAATTCTGAAGAGCTTGGCAGAAACGAAGAGTGCTTCCTGAGACGAATATGGCGAAAATCTTGAACTGCCAGAATAACTAACAGCGATTGCTCGAAAGAGTCTAATGAAAGTAGAATAGTGTATGCATCTGTAAAAAACAAACAAACAACGTTCTTTGGTAATATATGTGAAGAAAGACAAAGGAAAACATCGACTTAGAAGAACAGTTGGAGAATAGGCACAGACACACATATAGAAATGATGCTGGATGCACTGAGACGACGGCAAGTAGGAATATCATGAATAGAGCTGATCCAGAACATCAAGGGCAGAGGTCGGTGGAGAGACTTGTAAGCCTACGTCAGCTGAGTTGGCACATGATGATAATGAGTGTCAATATTAATTTGTGTCACATCTTTGAGTCTAAGAGAAACGTCGCGGTTCAGGGTTTGTGTGTGCATAGTTCAAAGTTGAGACTTGCCTGGTTGCACTGTACCGTTGGGTATAAAATGGTGTCGCTTCAACGATCGAGAAATAAGTTGGTCATCCGACTCCATAATGCATCATAAAATGCTGGATATTTCCATTTATTGTGAACTCGTATGCTGTAAACGTTATAATAACTAGGATATTGGAAATAAATTTATCTTCAGGAAAGGTCTATGACTGTTGGGTTACTTATATATAAAGATGAGGCTCGTCTAACAGTGAACAAAGGAAAAAGTAAATATAACGACGTTTTGAGAATTTTCTTATTCTCTACTTCGGGATCCTACATATTTTATGTTTCATGCTAGAGCCTGAAACGAGAATAAGACACTTCGGGAAAATTCGCCATGTGTACTATTTTATATTGACTTCACAGTCAATAATCATCTTTACATATGTGAATATAATGTTTGTTAATGATATCCTAACAAATATATCAGACACATTCCATTGTTTGAATATGTCAGTTTGTGTTAATCACATTCTCCTTGCACGTAAATAGGAAGCTACAATGATCACGGGAGTCACAGTAGTCACTGTGACTTACATCGTCCTCATGGCTGTGACCAGCAGTCTGGCTTTCCCTACAAGTAAGTGCTTTCTATGTGGTTTGTGTTGTTACAAATGTATGTAAGCGTAGCAGCTTGTGAATTAATTATGGTTTCAGATTTTCATTAGGTGACAATGCATGTTGTGAAAACCATAGTTTGGGTAGAATGCATTCTCCTCCTACTCCTGCTCTTGCGCCTGCTCCTGATCCTCCTCCTCCTGCTCCTCCTCCCCCTCCTCCTCCTGCTCCTCCTCCCCCTCCTCCTCCTCCTTCTTCTTCTTCTTCTTCTTCTTCTTCTTCTTCTTCTTCTTCTTCTTCTTCTTCTTCTTCTTCTTCTTCTTCTTCTTCTTCTTCTTCTTCTTCTTCTTCTTCTTCTTCTTCTTCTTCTTCTTCCCCCTCTATCTCCCATTGGGGCATAGACCTTCAACCATCTCTCTTCAAGCCCTCCTATCTTTAGCTGTCCCATTCAGCCCTGGCTATGTCCTTCCCATACTGTTTATTTCTGTGTCTACTTCCCTTCTCCGTGATGTTTTATGTCTTCCTCTAATTCTTTTGTCCTGTCGGTTCCAAACTAAGACGTGTCTAGTTATTGCTTGATATGGTAAGAAATAAATACAACATGAATTAAACAAATGTGCTATTAGAAATACAAGTTGCTGACAAAAATATGATACAAACTGTTGACGTTAAAAGTGTTATTTTTTTTTTTAAACATCGTTTTCTTTTTCTTCTGCCTTCAGAAGTCAACATCAATAAGTACTTTGCAAATAGGTTAGCAGAAATTGGGTTACCGAAGAAATAAATGCCAGCTGACTGGAAAGAAGACCATTATGTGAAGCTGCCAAAGTCAGAAGAACTGCGGGATGAGAACATTATATAGGAATTGTGTTATTGTCAGTTCCGGGTAAATGTTAAACAGGGTCATGCTGGAGAGATGAAGACATGCCTCTGACAAACTAAATGATGACCAGGTGTGCTTACCCATTTAGGCTTTGTCCACCTGCAGGCCCAGGAACATTTTTGAAAAGCCTGGATGGAGACCCGAACATATGACCACCCAGCCGGCAGGCAAGCGAGCTGGTCACTGCTATACCGGGGCTCCCACCTCACAGCCGCACTAGTTATTAAACAACATAACTTTGCTAAGGACTGAACCCAAACCCAAGCCACTGTCTTGCCAAATATGCGCGATACAATCCACGACCGTGCGACTTAACATTATGAAGCTAGAGGGGAAGGGAGTGGGAGGGGTAAAGAAAGAAATAGAGGACTAATAAAAGGAATAAAAAGGAAAATAAATAGATGTCGAGGTGCAAAATGCACAAAGCCACATTCTTCTCTCTCTCTCTCTCTCTCTCTCTCTCTCTCTCTCTCTCTCTCTCTCTCTCTCTCTCGCTCTCTCGCTCTCTCTCTCTCTCTCTCTCTCTCTCTCTCCTCTCCCGAAATAAGAAAACAGAGAGACAGGTTCTCAAGCAGAGACTGACAATGCTTTTCTTCTCAGCCCAAGCGGTGGGTAGTCGATCACTAGGTAGCCGATGACAATAGTGAGTACACATAATAAACTTACACAAGCTAGGCAAATAAACTACGAACAAAAAAATAAATAAATATTATTAATGGCCACGATACAAATTATACAACATTGGCGACAACACAATGTGCACACACAAACATGAATTCACAAGAATATCCATGTGATTGATGATGGATGTTACTAGATGAACCCCTACACACACTAACGATGGCGCCTGATCTCTGTCACATAACCAGACCATTAGACCCTAACGAGGCCTAGTTCAGAGAGCAGATACGCCCAATACCATTGAATAGTTAACCAATTCACCATTGGGAAGCTTGTCACGAGAGTCTACAAACTAGTTAGTGCCTTGACATAGTTCAGAGAGCAGATACGCCCAATACCATTGAATAGTTAACCAATTCACCATTGGGAAGCTTGTCACGAGAGTCTACAAACTAGTTAGTGTCTTGACATATGACACACAAAATAAGAATCTATAATCGAAAACGTTCGAGACTCGAACAGAAAAACCCGAGCTCGGACATTGCAGTTGTTAACCTCTCGGATTGCTGCATCGGAGACCGATCACTAATCATCTATTTGAATAACGAAGACACAAATCATAGATCGTACGATTTATTGCCTGGCACATTTCGCTGCATCTCGTCAGGGATATACAGCGAAATGTGCCAGGCAATAAATCGTACGATCTATGGTTTGTGTCTTCGTTGTTCAAATTCACAACGGGAAAACATTTTTTTTTTTAATTTTTCATATATTTATTCACAACTACTCTTGCAGTAACTTAGAAAGACCACCTATTCTAAAAGAATAAGTTGGTGACGCCATCAAGCATATGAAAAAAAGGAAAATCATCTGGGCCAGATGGAATCACAATAGAATAATTAGAAGTAATGGGATAATTTGGAGTAGATATATTAACCAAAATGTTGAATGATATTTATAACCGTGGATACATACCAAGCGATATGCTGAAATCTGTATTTATAGCTATACCAAAAAGACCAGGAGCAATTGAATGCGAAGATTTTCGTACAATTAACCTCATAAATCATGTCACTAAGCTTCTACTCAGAATTATAATGAGAAGAACATGGAAGAAGATAACAATGGAAATTGGTGAAGAACAGTATGGATTTGTGGAAGGAAATGGTACAAACAATGCAACATACACATTACGAACACTATTAGAAAGATCAGTAGCGACAAAGAAAGACATATATTTGTGCTTCATAGATTATACTAAGGCATTTGATAAAGTAAAACATGATGAACTGATTAAAATGTTGGAAGATATTAACATTGATGGGAAAGATCTCAGAATAATAAAAAATATTTCTTGGAACCAAACAGCAGCAATTAAAATGGGAAACAAAGAAATAAATTATGATCACATAAAGTTGGGATTAAGAGAGGGATGTGTTTTGTCACCGGATCTCTTCTGTCTCTATAGCGAAGTAATAATGAGAGAGATAAAAGAAAAGCCAGTAATAATATTTGGAGGTTATAATATAAATAATGTACGCTATGCAGATGACACAGTATTGATAGCGGATAATACAACAGATCTACAACAATTGTTGGACACTGTAGTAGCAGAGAGTGCAAAGAAAGGACTCTCCTTAAATATCAAGAAAACAGTAACAACGGTGATATCAACAAAACAGGTGACACCCACATGTGAAATAGAGATAGAAGGGACAATTCTTCACCAAGTGGATAGTTGTAAATATCTAGGGACATTTATAACATCGGATGGAAGATGCACAACAGAGATTAAGAGCAGAATAGGGCAAGCAAAGGCTGCATAAAAAAAAAAAAATTAAGAATATCTTATGCAATAAGTCGCCGCTATCATTGAATGTAAGAAAGAGAGTGCTAAAGAGCTATATAGAACCTGTTTTGCTGTATGCCTGTGAATCTTGGAATATAAATGAACAAATTAGGAAGAGACTGGAAGCAACAGAGATGTGGTTCCTTAGACGAATGTTGCGAATTCCTTGGACAACCAAAGTAATTAACGACGAATGACTTAAAAAGGCTGGCGAAACTAGAACATTATATATAACAATAAGAAAGAGACAAGCAGCTTTTTTGGTCATGTGATGAGAAGGGAGGCGCTGGATAACATCGTGACAACTGGAAAGATCGAGGGGAAGAGAGGCAGAGGAAGATCACGAGAAATGATGCTAGATGGATTGAGACGGTGGCATGGAGGAATATCAACGGCAGAGTTGATCCAGAAAACCAAAGACAGAGATCAGTGGAGAGTCATGAACACCTACGCCAGTCGTCACGGCACTTGATGATGATGACTCTTGCATAATTCTAGGTGCAGGCTTGTTGAGAACATTCCACAAAAGCCTCATCGGCCATTTCCCCCCATTATTCCTACCTTGTTCAACCTCATAAGCGAAGTTGTAATTAGGGCTCATCCCAGCCTCAAACGAATTATCCTGTGGCCAAGTGAGCTACATTTCTTAAATTAATTTGAAATGGATTGTTCTCCATAGGTTCTTTGTTTCCAGGGACTTCCAGTTTTGTTTTTTTTTTCTGATTCAACGGGCCAAATTTAAAAAATCTTACTTTAGCCCTGTTGCACATATATATATACCTATGTGTCTTGATCAGATCTGAAATCAGATCTGAAATCTGTAAGTATTTCTTTAATGCCTTTTTGTAGTAAGTAACGAATGCAAATTCGCTTTCATATCATCCTACAGAAACACAAGAACTACGCAAGTCAAGGGAAGCAAACACTGAATCGCGGGACTTATTTGATGACAACTTCGTGATACCAGAATCCCGCGTCAAACGTCAAGCTAGAGCAGGGGCGCGGTTGTCAGTGCGTTCGGATCTCCTGCGAGAATTATGCGAACGTCTGAGAAAGTCAGGCGACCTCAATACTGTGAGAATTTACTGTAGTGTTGGTGGGTCTGGGGGAACTTTCTTCGCTTAGTATTTCTTACATGTTTGTATTCTGGATTCGAACTAACTTCGCGTGGAGGTCGGGATAAAAACAGCGGAAGCCTATATTTAAGGCTCGGGCAGCTAAATTATGTTTTGAAGATTACCCGTCCCCCTCCCACCCCCCCCCCCCCCCACTCCCCAATGAAAACTTGGATGTTAATGCTTGTAATTGTTTCAAAAATCTTCTGGCTGTCACCGGTATGCTTTTATATGGGAAGCAGTTGCGTTTGTTCTATAAATATCAGTGGTGAAAGGCTGAATAATGGATATCCACTAACCACACGCACACAAACACACACGCGCTCGTGCGTGCACACACACACACACACACACACACATGCACTTAGGCTAGCTAGTTATATGGTGGTTTTCCAGTGAGCATACCACGCAGCCAACATTTCAAAAATAGAGTATGCCATGTTACGTTATGTTATGTTATGTTATGTTATGACAACAAGCACAATATAAGCGAGTTTTTTTATCGTGATGTCATGACATATATTTTCTGTATTTTTCTACGCATGCTTAATCATATTAAAATAGCTCATAAAGCCAGAAACCATCATACACTATGTATACATATGTATATATTGTTGTTAGTCTATCGTTACCGAAATGGTGAAGGAGGACTCTGGTGCTTTTACTGAAACCACAAGTAGCCTGACCATGGAAGTCATGGCAGTAAGTAAAGCAATAACATGGCTCGAGACACAGACATTCTCTAGGGCTTGTTTCCTTAGCGACTCAATGAACATGATCAAGAGGATAGAGGAGGGGTCGATCCGAAGAGAATGGTTGCTGCCTTTGGAGCGGTCTCGACTGGCAAAGATTAGTTTCATCTTTGTGCCAGGGCATGCGGGAGTACAAGGAAATGAGCGGGCTGACAAGCTCGCAGGTGAGGCTACTGTGGAGGGCGGACGCGCCATGGACCAGGCCGACATTCTGAATGCTCTACGAGAAGTAAGACTTTTGCGAGAACCAAGTGATGACTGTGAATCTACAACAATGGCCAGACTGCGAGAGCAGCAAATTAAAAGAGGGGTGGCCAAACAAGAACACTACGCAGGAAGCCAAAGAAGATTTATAAACCAACACAGAACTGGCGTCGTTAGCCACTACACGTTGCGGGATTTGCTGAGGATTGGATCCGAGCACTTATGGACTGAATGGTTCGATGTGCAATGAGGATGATCTGTCGACTAACTAACTAACTAACTATATATATATATTTGTTTGTCTATCGTTACCTAAGCACTATGAATGTATTTAAATATATTCTTTATGTGTCCATCGTTGCTGAGGCATAATCCACTATGTATGTATATGTATATATTCGTTATTTGTCCACTGTTACCGAGTCGCGACAACCATATAAATATGTATATGTTCGTTGTTTGCTTATCTTTACGCAAGAGGACCATATTTTCCATCTTGAATGTTTAGAGTGTATTCGAATAAGATTTATTAGGCCAGTTTCAGGCCAGACACTTCGAGTATCATGAGATCACGTGAATGTCGACTGTCGATCACACGGATATAACTTGAATAAAAGGTGAGATGAAATGACACTTTGACTTGCTGGTCAATTGGATTTAAGCGAGAGAGAGAGAGAGAGAGAGAGAGAGAGAGAGAGAGAGAGAGAGAGAGAGAGAGAGAGAGAGAGAGAGAGAGAGAGAGAGAGAGAGAGAGAGAGAGAGAGAGAGAGAGAGAAAAGAAAGAAAGAAAGAAAGAAAGAAAGAAAGAAAGAAAGAAAGAAAGAAAGAAAGAAAGAAAGATAGAAAGAAAGAAAGACAAAAAGACAGACAGACAGACAGACAGACAGACAGACAGACAGACAGACAGACAGACAGAAGGAAAGACAGACAGACAGACAGACAGACAGACAGACAGACCGACCGACCGACCGAACGAACGAACGAACAAACGAAAATCTTTATTTTCAAAGGGTTAAGAATTGGGCCAGACAGACAGACAGACAGACAGACAGACAGACAAGCAGACAGACAGACAGACAGACAGACAGACAGGCAGGCAGGCAGGCAGACAGACAGACAGACAGACAGACAGGTAGCGCGCAATATAAGTCTCACTTTCTCAGTCTGATTTCATGCGATACGGTGGTAGCATATGTGTAATATATTGATTCAGCCCCTAAACAAATTAGATAACTTTGGTTCAGCGCCCACAACATACACAGCTTCAGTTTTCAATAAATCTCTGGTGACAGTCCAGCTAGCCAAGATTCCTCGACTGTTGCTCCTAAAGTCCATGCCTTAATCCGGCATTGCATACTAGAAGTACAAATGTCAGAGTACGACATTAGTTAAAGCTGACACATGAATAACACATCTGGATGCTCGCCCATGGTGTGAAGTTCATGCACTATGTCAGGGTGTCATGGGTGGTCCTGGAGAGAAAACTGGGACACCAACTGAAACATTTTTGTGCAATAAACACAACCTGTTACATGGATGCCAACCACAAATTTACCTTGACTCAGTTCACCCCATTAAAAATGATAAAGTTTTCGTTTGGAAAAGTTTAAAACAATTAATGTAGTGATTAACGACGTGTGGCAAAAATTTACATTTAAAGTAATCTTAAACATCAAACGTAAACATAGGAGTCAGGGTGGTTATTTCGCTTGCTTACAAAATGCAGCAATCCGGGTTCAATCACCGCACCGACGGAATAAATTATATCCAACCAGAGTATGTCGTTGACCTAAAATATGTTAACGCCTATTTGACACTCCCACGGGGATATATGCCATGAACTTCCTGTATCTTGTGTAGTCAAACTACGAGAAATAAACAAAGTATATATCAGACAATAAATTCTGTTGGATCCACTTGAGATGGTTTTTAGGTCACATCATCATCATGATGTGCCTGCCGGTAAGCTTGGGCGGGCGGTCATGTTTCGCCATCTTCTATGATCACCAGAGTGGTGGATCAGCTCCGTACCATGTGGCCAAGTCATCCCGATATTTACTTCTTTGCCTTCCCCTTGTTCGTGTCACCTCAATCTAGTTCTCTAATTTATTTCTTCTCGTGTTGTGACTGCCGACGTCTAATTTTTCTATTCAGTTTACGGTTTTCATCTGCGTCTTGTAGGACTTGCTCTTTGTCCCCCCCCCCCCCTTTTTTTTTGTCTGCCTTTGGTATTCTTTGTATTTTCCTCAGAAACCACAATTCCACTGCTATTATATGTTTTTCAACCCTTCTATTCATTTCCCACATCCATATAGAAGTACAGGTTCTACGTAGCACGTCAACACTCTTATTCTCGTTGCGATTGGCATCCCTTAATTGGTCAGTATTCTATCTTGCAAAAGGCTACCATTGCATACCGATTCATGTTCTAAGGCACCTGCCATCAGATGTTATGACTGTTCTGAGATAGTTATACCGGTTCACATTAGTTTTAGAATATTCTCATATTCTCATGTACCCGTATTTTATATTGTGATATTCCTTTCTTCCCAGTAACGACCATAATTTCTGTCTTCTTACAGTTTAATTATAACCCCAGCTGTACACGTGTACAATAACCGCATCTACTAAATGTTGAGGATTTTATTTGACACGATTCCTGTAAACTAGGACATGGCAGAATGAAACATCATCTATATCACAAGTGTAAGATGGTTCGTTGTGTGCGTGATAATAGCCCTGAATCCACCATGTCCAACTTACAACAAAGATCGCAAACAAATACAGCATCAGCCGCCAACATTTCACCAAACACTACAATGGAATGCCATGAACCTGATTTCAGATTTCGTTTCCGATTTGTAGGGGTGGGGAGGGGGGAAGAGAGAGAGAGAGAGAGAGAGAGAGAGAGAGAGAGAGAGAGAGAGAGAGAGAGAGAGAGAGAAAGAAAGAGAGAGAGAGAGAGAGAGAGAGAGAGAGAGAGAGAGAGAGAGAGAGAGAGAGACACACACACTTTCCACCTCGATCAACCAACTTTAGCATTTTTTTTTCATTCATCCATTCATTGACACCTTGCCGTCTTGACAGACAATAGTTTGTGCTTTAAAAAGGCATAATAACTTTTACCTATGGCGGTAGCGAATGTGACTGATAAGGCCAATTTGCGCTGTAAATGTCCGTTCACAGTGGGTGCATGTGAACACGTGGTCATTTCCACCATCATGCACCCTCTTACGTCTCACACGCTCGGTGTGAGCCTTATCTGCAATAATTTTCTCCTTTGTCTTTATACCATTTCTGATGTTTGCCCTCCATGCAACACGTTCAGCGGCGACTTGCTCCCAATGTGCATTATCAATGCCTGTATCAATCATGTCCCGCTTACACACATCTTTGTATCGTAGTAGAGCCGACCCTGAGATCTCTTACCCATCTGTAATTCACCAAAAAAGATGTCCTTTGGTACTCTACCATCATCCATCCTCCTAAGATGTCCTATCCATCTAAGTCTACGAAGACTGAGCATGGAATAAACCGTCACACAACCTGATCTTTCCAATACTTCAGTATTTGTGATTTTGTCTTGCCACTTAATACCAAGAATTCTTCGCAGACACCGCATATGAAATCTGTTTAAACGTTTCTCTTGGTGTGAATAAGTTGTCCAGGTTTCACTGCCATAAAGAAGAGTACTAAGGACACAGGCTTGATAGACAAGGACTTTTGTTTTGGCAGTAAGCTTCCTGTTCTCCGACACTCTTTTTCTTAACCTGTTCATTGTTATTGCTGCCTTACCAATCCGGATGTTCATTTCCTGATCTAGGGATAATTTGCTATTTACCACTGATCCTAGATATGTAAAATGGTCTACCATCTCTAGTTCGGCGTCGTCAATAAAGATTGATGGTACCCCATGTGCACCTTGTGACATAATCTGTGTCTTCTTTTTGCTAATTGTTAAACCAAATTCAGAACAAGCATTGGAGAATGCAGATAGTAGACATTGCAATTCTTCCTCGGAGTGGGTCGTAGCTGCAGCATCATCTGCAAAAAGCAACTCTCTGATCATTACCCTCCTAATTTTGGTCTTGACCTTCAATCTCTGAGCATTGTAAAGGCCGTCATCTGAGCGTGAGTGAATGTATATACCACCATCAGGGGCGTACGGGGTGTCAGGCATTGGTAGCACCTTTGGTAAGGATGACTCTCATGTCCATTTCAGGACCCATCCCCCACTGGTCCAAGCCTGACACTCAGCTCGTGCCTGTGGCTCCTAGTAGCTGTCAACATGCGACAGCGGCCACCCCCTGGGCAACAGCTGTGAGAGGCTGGCTAAACCAGGCACGGGTAGCCGATTTGGTGTCAAACCAAGCGGTAAACTAGGGTATGCCTACCCAGCATGTGAAGACAGGATTCGGCAGACTGCGCGGAAGAAATCATTCCTGATTCAACGGGCAAGACGGCGTTTACCTGCAAAGCGTTGTGGAACATAATGAGCACGGCAAGGCACGCAGAGCGCCCTGGTCATCCACTGCACCTGTATTCGTCTCCAGTCGTCTTGACTTGTCTTGCCACTGGACTCAGATGGACTCAGGCGAGAGAGTGAGGTCGACGAATTGCGCAACTCTTCCCCACTTTAATCCAAGTCATCGCGCAAGTCATTCTTCATCCATCGTCATCCAAAAGATACCACCATCCTGATCACGAAAGGCATATAGAAGTAGAAGTGAAAAGTATATTCCAAAGAGGGTGGGAGCTAGTACACAACCTAGCTTAACTTCACTCTTGATTTCAAACTCTTCAGAAGTTGCACCATCAAACTTGATTATACCCTTCATGCCTGTGTGGAACGATTCCACAATGGACAGAAGAGTTGGTCAACTTTAGCAACCTTGGTTATAATTGTGGTTGTTCATCCATCCATCCATCATGTGCCATGCCGGTAAGCGTGGGCGGTCATGTTCTGCCATCTCACTCGATCAACAGAGTCGTGGATCAGTTCCGTGTTTCTGTCTCGACCATGCCACAAGGCCAAGCCATCCAGATACTTGTTTCTAGGTCTTCCCCTTGGTCTGTTCCCCTCGATCTTACCAGTTGTCACCAAGTTCTCCAAATCATTTCTTCTCATAACATGCCCAAAAAATTGTGACTGTCTACGTCTAATGTCTCTGATCAGTTTACGATCTTCATTTGTTTCTTGAAGGACTTGTTCATTGGTCTTTCTGGCTGTCCATGGTATTCTTTGCATTTTCCTCAGAAACCACATTTCTACAGCCATCAGATGTTTTTCAGCCTGGCTGCTCATTGTCCAAGCTTCACATCCATATAAAAGTACAGGTTCTATGTAGCATCTCAACACTCTTTTTCTCGTTTCAATTGACATCTTTTTATTGGTCAGTATGTTTTTCATCTTGCTAAAGGCTACTTTTGCCATGGCGATTCTTGTTCTAATCTCTTCAAGGCATCTCCCATCAGATGTTATCACTGTTCCGAGATAATTGTACCTGCTCACTTGTTGTTGGTTGTTCATAGTGCGGTTTAAATTGTCCTGGCCGTTTGCGCTTTAGACGACTTCCACGGAGTCAAGGGTTCGAAATCAGATGCAGCCGATTTGAAAGCAGACCACATTGCGTTGATTTCGGTGGTATGAGCGTCCGTCGTTCAAACCGCAATGTCAAACTACTTAACGTAAACATTGCCTAGTAAATCACACTCTGGCTAGTAAATCACACACAGGCAAAATAATTGGGGACATGTAACTAACTTTGTAACATGAGAGTTTCCAGCACATTTGTCCCGCTTCATTAAGTCATTATATCATGAACAACAAGTAGCTGTTAGAGTAGCTGGTGAAACATTAAAATCATAAAATCATGTCAGAGGACAGGCTGCATTCTTTCCCATACATAGCCTACAAATATGCAGAAAACGTGATGATAAGCGTAAAAAATTATGAGACAACGAGCACTATTAACCCATTCGTAATTGGTGAAAACTCAATTCCAGAACGCAACTGTCACGCTCGTTCTCTCATGTAGTGCTAAAAGAGCAAAAAAGTTTATCTTCTTATGTCACGAGACAAATTGAAAATCAAAATCGTTTATTTTAACTCAAAACGAAAATAATGCACACAGTCAAAAGTACATTCCAGTCAAAGATCACAATCAATAATGAAGAAATTGAGAATGTCACAAACTGTGAATATCTTGGCTCCTTGACAGATTCAGTGCTAAACAGACTAGGTTTAGACCAAACGAAAATGGGTGGCGGTAAAAGGGAAGTAGGAGTGAGTCGCAGTTATGATTTTAAGTTGTTAATATGGTAGCAGGCATGTTGTATTATATATCAAATTAAATGTGGTAGCAAGGGGAAAATTACTGTATTGATATTTTACTATAGTATGTTTTATAAGCCCACGGCAGTTACGGAAAGTTTGAATAGGACGAGTTATCATTATACGGCTCTGAATCAATTAATCAACTACACTGGGGACAGTTAAATAAAGCCATACCAAGATGACCATAGCAATACAAAGATTAAACTGTATTACTATGTCCTATGGCACCACACCGGCAAACAATTTAAATTAACATGGTTGAGAACGCATCTTCCCTGTGAAAACATGTGATGTGAGACATAGACCATTTCACAATCAACGAAGAAGAAAGTTGGGGCTCGTGAACTTAACTGTTACAGAAAAGTTCTTAGAAGATTGTGGAAAGAGAAAACAAACAAAATACCGACTTGTACAAGATTTGAACACAGAAGAATCGTGACTCATAGCCAGAATCATGTTTCGGAAGGCGAACAACTGTGGACATTTTAAACGTGGTAGTGGCGTGGACAGAGCAGTGATGAAGGGCCTGGTCCATGGAAGCAGAGGTAAGGGGCAATCAGACATACGATGGACAGGACATCGACTGAATAACATAGAATGTTCTTTCATCTCTCTTTTTATCATTTCACTATCGAGACAGAATGGAGATCGTATGTCAAAAACCACCGTTGTCTTTAATAAAGTAAAGTAAAGTAAAGTAAAGTAAAGTAAAGTAAAGTAAAGTAAAGTAAAAAGTAAAAAGTAAAAATTAAAAAGCAAAAAGTACGTGAAAATAAAAGTAAACGTAAAATTAACATAACGTAACGTAAAGTAAAATAAACTAAAGGCCGTTTTATACGCCTTGAGACGTAATGAGTATACATCAAGGGTGATATGGTTAACATCCCTTCGGCCGACCTTACTTCCCAGAACGGCCTAGAACCCGTAGACTGGGATCAGATGGGCACTCAGGTCAAATGTAAAGAGCATCCTCACTTACTAAAAGAAAAAGTCAATAAAAATGTCACAAATGGCTGTAGAAAAATAACTAACTATGATAACAACTTGTAACCAGTTTATTTTCATACATACATTGTCCCTTTATTTCTCAACATAATTTCCACCAACATTGATGCACTTATCACATCGTTTTATCAGTCCCCCAAAACCGACTGCATAGAAATGTTTGCTCTGTTTTCTAAACCACGTTTTCACTTCACATTCAACTTCGGCGTCATTCGCGAAATGTCTCCCGCCAAGGTGGATTTTCAGTGGACCATACAGGTGGAAATCGCTAGGGGCTAAGTCGGGGCTGTAAGGTGGATGTTCCAAATCTTCCCACCTTAGTTGGTTATTTTCTCCAGAGTTAATCAGGCCGTATGTGGTCTGGCATTGCCATGAAGAAGGAACACTCCTCTAGTCAGCAATCCTGGACGTTTTCTTCGAATTGCATCACTATGCATCGATAGAACTTCACAGTACGATTCAAAATTCGCATTGTCACCTTTCTTCTTGAAATCGTTTAAAAGCACGCCTTGACAATCCCAGAACACTGTCAGCATAGCCTCCCCTGCTGATGGCTTAACCTTGAATTTTTGGGCACAAGGCGAAGGGGGATGTTTCCATTGCATTGAAGCACGCTTTGATTCGGGCTGGTAGTGATGCACCCATGATTCGTCCCCAGTAGCAATCCTGTTCAGCATGTCTTCTCCTTCATCTTCGTATCGACAGAGATGGTGCAAGAACAGGTCAAGTCGGTTCATGTTGTGTTCTTCCTTCAATTGTCATGGTACCCACCTTGAGCACACTTTCTTAAATTTCAATCGATCATGCATTATGCTGTATGCTGAATCATGTGAGCACCTTACTGCAGATGCTACAGAGTCTATCTTTACTCACCTGTCACCTCTAATCATCTCCTCCACACGCTGCATGGATGCTTCTGTTGCAATCTCAACAGGACGACCAGATCTGATTTCATCAACAATTTTAGAGCGTCCTTGAGAAACTTTTCTACCCAGCGATGCACCGCTTTACGGGACAAACATTCGTCAGCATAAACAGAAAGCATTTCCTTATGAATGTCCTTTGCAGGCAGTCCTTTTGCCCACAAAAAACGCACAACACGTTGCTCTTTGGTTGTATACTCCTTAAGTACAGTCGCCACTTTGTTTATGCGCCGCGCATGCGCATGAGACACCTAGTGCCACCTGACGAATGGGAATATAAAGTTAGATGTTGCTGTCACCTAATGACACCTGTAGAAATCACCAACTACATTTACCTGCCATCCCACAGTACTGTGTGACTTACATATTGAATCGCCCTCGTAGCATTGCGTGACTTTAATTTACCACACCACAGCTCTGCGGACCGAATAACCACCTGGACTTTTTTTTCTTTTTTGCGTTCTTTCGCTTTGAACTCAGGCGTGGTTCATATATATACCACTACTTCTAGTGCACTAGATTGATTTTTGCGCGTGGACGAGCCTTTCCTATTATCAGTGCCCATCTGCATCACCCACTTCGACTTCTGAGGTACTTGTCATTTACGTCCCCTAAGTCAAGGGTGAGAAGTCAACATTTTAGTCAACCTGGCCGGTGTAGAGGCTGAACCTATAACCTCGGCATCAGCACACCAGAAGTTAAAGAAAGAACGCTCTTATCCATTCCGCCATGCTGATCTGCACCCACCTGGATAAGTGGACACTATTGTGGCGCTGTGTGCAGTGTGCTGTGTGCTGAGCGCTGTGTGCTGTTAAGGAGATCTACCACCTCCTTCGTGTATCGACCTTCCCTTGTCACATGTCCACAAACACATTACAGATCATGTGTGGATTTATGACTGTGTATCAATTAAAGATTAACCCTTCAGGTAAATTCTTAATAAACTATTGATTCCTAGTAATTACTTTCAAATCTCCTGCCCCAGACAGCTGGTACTTTAACCCACTTTGTATCTGTTGTGTCTTCAGCCCTAATCACTTCTTACTTAAACACCTTCTGGGCCAGATTTACTTTCATCTTTCAACTACCTGAAATGTAAAGAGCTAAACAAGGGAAGTCAGGACAGAAACGCTAACAAGAAACATTCACGGTACAAGATAATAAGGTAAGTAATATCAGAACGCTCCGTGGTGATGGCATTTCGGACGCAGTTCGTAATCCCGTATACCCACGTTTGATACACAGCTGCAGGCGATTTAGCAGCAGACTGCTTTACGTTGTTTTGTTTTTTACAAAATGGTATGGGCGCAGGCTGTCCAGAAAGCAGTGGCAAACTACTGAACGTAAATTTGCCAAGAAATCACAATGGCAAAAAATGTTGCTGTTGACAGTCACGTCCTGTAAAGGATAAACAACTAACTTGTTAACAATTCCAAACAAATGCCTTTCTAGTTATATTATTCTCAGATTTGCTCAAAGTATGTCCTGGCCAGCGCCTTTTCTGAAACTGTTTGTTCACTGATATTTGTCTGGTTCTCTCCACGAGTTTCACGTTGGTAACTCTGTCATACCTTCTATTTTGCGCAGGTACCAACTTTAGTAGATTATTTGTAATCGTGTTCGATACCCTCCATGTTTCTGACGCATACACAAGTACCGATTTAACGTTAGAACTGAATATTTTAAGTTTGATGCTAAAGTTTAATTTCTTTCGACTTCCAAAATTTCACAAAGATCTATGATTTGAATTTGGCAAATAATGAGATATTTTTTTCCTCCTTTTTGTAAAATATCAAGATCATACAAACTATTAAAAGACTTATCAAATGCAAGCAATGATGCCCGTAAAAATAATTCCATAGAACTTCATGTTAGTGCATGTCGTAATGAGTGTCGTCCATGGGGTGAGGGAAATGAACACCCACATTCTTTTAACCCAATATCATTATCTTGAGGATCTTCTGGATTTCTGTCCACAACACCCCGTCAGTCCTTGGATCACTCTCTCTCTCTCTCTCTCTCTCTCTCTCTCTCTCTCTCTCTCTCTCTCTCTCTCTCTCTCTCTCTCTCTTACCACTGGACCATGCCCCCTCTCATTCTTTTCCAAAACATATTACACAACACTAGCTTCTAACAAAATGACAAATTAATTTATTAAAGAAAAGTGTCAGGTGTGTGCAAAGTGTATGTGTAGAATGTTTGTCGTATACACTAGTGTATATGCAGAATCAGACCGAACAGCTCAGGGTCAAAGTCTGCTTCATCACAGTACTGGCCACACAACAGCACCATAAATCAAGTACAAGAAGACCTCACCAAACGATGCGTCTCTCCGGCCAGATGTCGACTTCCTCCAGTAGCTCTTGGATAGTCCTGATGCCTGGTCACCAATAGTGGATATAGTCCAATACTGACCATGAATCTGACACACACAGTGTAACTAATATGTCACTAAATGTTCTGTGATCTGATAACCCTTGTACAGTAAAATAATGTTTACTGTCACTTTGAAACTAAATGTTAGTAGTTAATTTCTCATAGGAATTCACCAATTGGAAAACACAATGTTAATTAGTAATGTCTCACAAGAATTCCCCATTTGGAAAAACACAATGTGAATTTTCAAGTTCTCTATATACTACTATAGTTCCTGTTACTGGTGGTATTGTAAGTATCTTCACTCTATTAGGATGATAACTACCACTGAGGAATCACTCTTATATGATCATCGGTTCCTGCTCAGCAGAGGTCAGGTTCTTGCAGACCCTCTGGGTTATGGGCCCAGTGCAAAAGCCGCTGAGTAAAAAACCGCCTTCAATGATCGAGCCATACTTTTCTGCTACTTTTTGGAAAACATAGTGGAGCCTGTTGAAGAGAGAACACATCTGGTGAGAGCAACCCGATTCCGACCTTTATTAGGTGAGTGTAGGCCGACGGCCGCACTCAGATATATAACAGACAACTAATCTCTGTCATAAGGCAGAGGAGCTCATCACATCGGTCTGAGTCATGGTAAGACAAGGAAAGACTAAAGGAAAAGTGCAGAAACCCAGTAGATACCATACTGGAAGATCCTACCATTTGACATTTCCTCCATCCCCCCAACCATCTACAATCTCCCTAAATATCATCCCACTACATTGTTCTTAACTCACTGAGTTAATTGATATCACACACTAGCTAGTTTAAGCAACGCGACAGCCTACTGCTGCCGACGCTCCTATAATACGTTCTCATAACGCACATTACTACACTCGATTCCTAAGAATAATCTAATTTGGGTCCATTTAATTAAATACCATATATTTATTCCTGTTTGAAATCGAGACTACTAATCACATAATGGATAAATGTCCGCCGATGTAAATCAACATAAGACACTGCAGTCTCTCTCTATAATCAAACCCGGAACATCACACACGTCCTTGTTGTCTCATAACCTTTGGTCGACTCCCGCCAAAGTTGTTTATCCAGACTGTTTTAATACTGTGTCTGAATGACGTCACAAAGCTGTCTACACAGTAGGCGTCTAGAAGCTATTTTCCTATTCCTTTTTCGACTCGATGTAAACCACTGGCTGGCTATCCCGCTTTCATCTGGGGACTTGTCCCGGTACTTCAAAAAGTCTTGCCGGCTTGTGATCCGGAGACCTGTTTTCCCCACAACAAAAGTTCTTGCCGACTTTCACCAGGACAGTCTGTCTACCACATCAAAGGATGGCTGCCGCCTGTAGACGAATGGCGCGACAGTCTTTCATCGATCGACAACTCCAAGAATTTCCGTGACAGTGCAGTACACTTCGATTACCCGTCACCATCGGGATCAGGGCTGTGACGGATAACCGAATGGGCGGATAACAGAAATATCTTCATACATATATGTATTTCACTGCGGACTTGACATGAAAAGGAAAATAAAATCCTTTACAAGTGAGTAATACATGCATACTGTATTTAATTTTACAAAACGGTTAATATAAACTCCAATATAAGAGTAATAATATACAGAAGTGTATTTTAATAATAAAAACCTACTTTAAAATAACCTGTCATTTCCTTCCTTATGTGTCTTTAAGGCTCGAGCTTTCTGCGCGGCGATGTTCCGTATCTTACGCAGAAGTAGGATCTGTATTGTATTTTCCTCCTCTTGCAGTTCAAACCAGTCGATGCACTTTGATAACATTGTTACTGCTTCTGAGTGGCTAGTTGTAGGTTTTTTTTTGGTTAAGAACTGATCCTTCATCGTCACCAGTTTCTTCTTCTTCAATGGTAGTCACACTATAAACAATTTCATTATCGTTCAAAATTTAAAAGCCTCCAGTTGTCACATTCCAACCAATCTGTTACTTCTTCTGGTGTAATGTCTTCAATTTGTGTGTGTGTGTATATGTGTGTGTGTGTGTGTGTGTGTGTGTGTGTGTGTATATATATATATATATATGTGTGTGTGTGTGTGTGTGTGTGTGTGTGAAGACGATGGCGGATAACAGAAACTGACTGTTAAACGAATGACGGTTACTCGAATTTATACTGTCTTTTCAAAACAGCAGTATGAAATAGACCAGGATGTACCCATTCACCACAAGCTTGGGAGCATTGGTAGAGGAGAGATGTGGGTCGGAGAGTCAGTCGAGAAGTCGGATTTGTACAGGGTCATATTAATATTGGATCGGGCGTGCAGTAATTGGCCGTCAGGCTGCACCCAATGGGAGGTGCAACAATTGATCCACGACAATACGCGACCAAGCGATGTAGCCTTCTACACGGCTGGCTCTCTGCTGCGAGGTAAATGGGGTGTGTGGCGAGTGTTGGTGGACATTGTTTGGTGCAGGAGGACCTGGCATAGGATTTCGCGGCGTTTGATCTGGTAGAGGGGTGGATGGAGTCGCGGTGGCGATCCGCTGATTGGAGGAGAGACTGACTGTGATTGTGGCGGACACATGAAGTGTAATGAGAAAGTGAAGACAGGCATGCTTCGGGCAGAGTGGTGGGCATGCTTCGGGCAGAGTGGTTATTCCACAAATTAAAAAAAAAATAGTGAGGGTCTGTTAGACTCCCCCCTCCTTCCCCTCTCTCCCGGGACGTGCTGATGTGATTGAGGGGGGGGGGGGAACTGATTGGCTGGGTCTGTACCACTTAGTGGGGTGTTGGTTCATGGTGAGATAATTGTGATCGGGGCCCTTTGGGGTGATGTGTATAACGCAAAGGAACATATTATCGCGGCTTGGAGAGAGTGGTGTTGCGGAGAGTGGCCAGAGGATTTGGCCCACACTCAGAGCTACGAACAGGGGGCGGGGGCAGACGGACACATAACATACTGTTACTAGTACCATTAGGATTCGCTAGCTGTTGCAGATGAGAACAAAGTACGTATGGGAATATTCTGAGTGCGGTGATGTCGATTTGACTTAACACGTAAACACATCTCTAGAACACATTAAGCTGGAGACTCCTAAGAATTATTTAACATCTATATCGCAGGGTGACGACCTCTGTGTGATTTGAGATTTGCTGATAATATTGATCTTATGTCTGGTACAGAATTATAACTCCATGACCTCTCCACAAGATTATAGACAATATCAAGATCGTACCGAATGGAGATTAGCGTAGAAAAAGACAATAATCTGATGAACAGCTACACGGAACACCGAACAACCATTAGAAAATAAATGGACAAACGGTATAAGAAGTGAATGCCTTTAAAAATCTAGTGTTCATTATACGCAGTAGAAAGCCCCGGTAATGGCTAACACGCCTGCCTTCCGGACGGCGGTCATGTGTTTGAATCCTTCTCGAATATGTTATGTTTGTTTGCTTGACCTGGTCTCCCAGGTCAACTCAGGCTAAAGTGGGTACCAGGACATGTTGTGGCGAAGCCAAGGCCGTCGGATTGATATTGAACACATCAGCCATCGAGTGGTCATTAGTCTATACAAGTATACAACTAGCAGCATATAACCATGTTGTCTCAAGGGGTAGAAATGGTCCTTTTCTATTTAAATTACAATATGGTGTTTGTTGGTTCAAGTAAAGAGGTCAGAACAAGGCTGGAGATGGTCTCATCTGGCATGGAAAGAGTGTTTTCCTATGTGGAAAAGCAACATCAAGGTTAAACTGGACAAGGTGCGTGTGATGTCCATTCTCATATATGGGAGTGAGAGTCGGATGCTACTGCAAACACAGAAGGGAAGATGTAGCCTTTCGGATACAAATGCCTTAAGGGTTTTTTCGCATATGGTATGGGAAACATAAATTTATATGTTAGTGGGAAAGTAAGTAAGTAAGTATGCAGGCAAACAAGGACCACAACTGACAGTTAGCAAACGTTGAAACGGGTGTTCCAAGCCGTGACATCCTCTCAAAGGTAATCCTCCAGGGAACAGCTGAGGGCAAACAGAAAAGAAGAAGTTAGAGAAAGTCCCTGACTTATAGCGTTACAGAGTAACATGGTGCAGTATTTCCAGAACTGTCCGCTTGGCTGCGGTCATGGATGGCAGAGTGGGGGACACTGACTGATGATGCTTCCGCCATGTCACTCTAGGACATGCCTATGTAGTTACGGGATGAGACGATGTTTGTGTGTGTGTGTAAGAGAGAGAGAGAGAGAGAGAGAGAGAGAGAGAGACATAGAAAGAAAGAGAGAGAGAGACATAGAAAGAAAGAGAGAGAGAGAGACATAGAAAGAAAGAGAGAGAGAGAGACAGAGAGAGAGACAGAGAGAGAGAGACAGAAAGATAGAGAGACAGAGACAGAGAGAGACAGAGAGAGAGAAACATAGAAAGAAAGAGAGAGAGAGACATAGAAAGAAAGAGAGAGAGAGAGAGAGGGAGAGAGAGAGACAGAGAGAGAGAGACAGAGAGAGAGACAGAGAGAGAGACATAGAAAGAAAGAGAGAGAGAGAGAGAGACATAGAAAGAAAGAGAGAGAGAGTGAGAAAGAGAGAGAGTGAGTGAGAAAGAAAGAGAGAGAGTGAGAAAGAGAGAGAGAGAGAGAGTGTGTGTGTGTGAGTGAGAAAGAAAGAGAGAGAGAGTGAGAAAGAGAGAGAGAGAGAGAGAGAGAGAGAGAGAGAGAGAGAGAGAGAGAAAGAGATAAAGAAAGAGGGAAAGAGATAAAGAAAGAGGGGAAGAGAGGGAATAAAGAGTAAATAAAAAAGAGTGTATGTATGTACGAGTATGTATGTATGTGTGTGTTTGTGTGAGTGTGATGGCAGAAATAGTCCCATGGCAGATCTTGGAAGTGTTAGGCCTTTACATATTCCATCCACGACAGATGAGATGGAGTAACCAGTTCCTTTCGTCAGTGTTTTCTTTTCTAGACAATTCTATCAACATGCTTAAAATTTTCCGGTACCCATTTATAAGAGGCTGGATCGATGCCAGAGCTGTGCGGGTGGGAAACTATACTACTGTCTTTGATGGGGATTGAACCCGTCCTGTCGTGGCAGGTTCAAACGCGCTAACGACTATTCTCCTATATATGTATGTATGGGTATATGTGTGTATCGTCGTTTGTGTATGTAAGGGTATATGTGTGTATCGTAGTATGTGTATGTATGGGTAAATATATGTATCGTCGTATGTGTATGTATGGGTATATGTGTGTACCATCGTATGTATATGTATGCATACAAATATAACGATTAATGTTACCTCTCTGTCTTCAGATTACGTAAAGAATTCAAGCATAAATGTGGATATGAATGCGACACAAAATCATAATACACAAAGATGTGGGAGAAACAAACGGACAGTATTCGTTCTACAGAGCAGCAATGTGTATCCAGGGGGTTTGTACAGAACGCACATTCCGTGATCAGTGTTACGGCAGCCACACGTTTTCTGTGTGTTATCTTCCTTATGCCGTATATTTTTCATTTCTCTCACGGTAAGATGATAGTAGTCAGAATTGTTGGGCACGTTATGAGATGAAATAAACTAGAACAATTGGTGACAACAGGCAAGATTAGTTAGTTAGTTAGTCGCGGTTCCAACTTCACTACAAAGGATCACCTCATTATGCTCCGTTCTTGTGCCAGTGAATATCACGCAAAATGCTCCTCACAGCCCCATGTGAAAAGTGGAACAGGCAGGAGTCTCGACAAACCAACAACCCGCAGAGGTATACTATGCATAATGCTGCAGCCAGAATGCAAACACAAAAGTTCGCCACGAAAAATACACTTCATCGTCTATAGAAGCGGCAGTCACTAGAAAACCAGCAGCCACACATTAACGCATAAGGCAACCCAGTTAGTTCAGTGTCCGGCCAGCAACTATATTTCTTAACATGCAGTTTAAAGATCTACACCTTTGCTTTATTGACTACACAAAGGCTTTTGATAAAGTGAGACATGTCAACATGATAAGGATGCTTGAAGATCTACAAATTGATGGAAAAGACCTTAGACTTGTAAAAAACATATATTGGAAACAATAAGCTGCCATAAGAGTTGATAATGAAGTAAGCTAATATCAACCTATTAAGAGAGGTGTGAGACAGGGATGTGTAATCTCTCCAGATCTGTTTTCCCTGTACAGTGAAAGTATTTTCAGAAATATTGAAGATATGGAAGGAATCAACATTGGGGGACGATGCATCAATAACATTAGATATGCAGATGATACAGTCTTGATTGCAGACAATGAATAGGACCTGCAAAATTTAGTAGGTGCGATTGTTACACACAGTGAACAACTAGGGTTAGAATTAAATTGTAAAAAGACACAGATTATGGTCGTCATTAGGAAGAACGAAATATTCAAGTAAATGGGAATATTCTTCAACAAGTGAATAGGTACAATTATCTCGGAACAGTAATAACATCTGATGGAAGATGCCTTGAAGAGATTAGAACAAGAATCGCCATGGCAAAAGTAGCCTTTAGCAAGATGAAAAACATACTGACCAATAAAAAGATGTCAACTGAAACGAGAAAAAGAGTGTTGAGATGCTACATAGAACCTGTACTTTTATATGGATGTGAAGCGTGGACAATGAGCAGTCAGGCTGAAAACATCTGATGGCTGTAGAGATGTGGTTTCTGAGGAAAATGCAAAGAATACCATGGACAGCCAGAAAGACCAATGAACAAGTTCTTCAAGAAACAAATGAAGATCGTAAATTGATTAGAGAAATTAGACGTAGACAGTCAAAATTGTTTGGGCATGTTATGAGAAGAAACGGATTGGAGAACTTGGTGACGACTGGTAAGATCGAGGGGAGCAGACCAAGGGGAAGACCTAGAAGCAAGTACCTGGATGGCTTGGCCTTGTGGCATGGTCGAGACAGAAACACGGAGCTGATCCACGATTCTGGTGATCGAGTGAGATGGCAGAACATGACCGCCCACGCTTACCGGCATAGCACATGATGGATGGATGGAGTTCATGCTAAAAACTGCCTCGGATAGATGTAATAACACTCCACACAAAATTCAGAGCTCACAGTGTCGCTCTGCGCACTGAACTCAGTAGCAGGCGACGGAACAATGCACTACCAGTCCAACATGAGGAAAATGCGTTAGCAAACCATAGCTACATACATAAACACTCCAGAGTACCTGAAAGCTCAACTGCCTTTCCTCCATATTGACAAATAGTCGTTAATTATTTTTAACACACACACACACACACACACACACACACACACACGCACGCACGCACGCACGCACGCACACACACACACAATAAGCCTCAATGTATAGGAGATGGCCGTTAAAAGTGTTTACTATAAATATGCAGTAAGCCTTAAGGAGTGGAGAATGTGTTTACCATATATACAATAAGCCTCAATAAGTGGAAAATTGCCGTTATATGTTTTAACGATACACACAGAAAATAGGGAGTTTTCGTGGCGAAGTGGTCAAGCTGTTTGACTCGGGCTCCGAAGGTTGTGGGTTCGATTCCGGGCCGCGTCCTTCGATTCACGAGTTAAATATTTCGGAGACTCTTGTGGGTCATCGCTAGAGCTACGGAGTTCGTGCTTTGTGCGACGCTTTCCGCGCTGCGGAAAGAGACCGAGCCATATGGGATAAAACCCGGTGCAATGAAGTCGACCACTACTTCTAGTGCACTAGATTGATTTAAGCGACTTTAAGGGACACAGAAATCCTGAAGGGGTGGAATCAGGCTGTTATATGTTTTACATTATATATATATATATATATATATATATATATATATATATATATATATATATTTTTTTTTTTTTTTTTCCCGCGTTTCCATCCTGTTTCAGGATATTGCGGTCAACACCAGCATCTTTCAGCTGTATGTTGATTCCTAGGCTAGATTACGCTCATCAGCACGCCACGACTTTCTGAGCGACCGGCTCCATACTCTCATAAGTCACTTTTGCGATTCGAACCACTGCTAATTCTCGTCGCGTCACGTGACGAGAGTATTCGGGGTTAGCGGAGAAAGCTGCTAACCCCTCGGCCATGGAGCCGGCATATATATATATATATATATATATATATATATATATATATATATATATATATATATATATATAACCCTTTAGCTCTATGCTGACGAGAAGGACAAGTCCCACAGGATTTCAAAGATTCAAGCATCATAACACTGTACAAGAACAAGGGCGATCGGAGCGACAGCAACAACTATAGGGGTATCTCACTTCTGTGTATTGTTGGAAAAGTATTTGCCAGAATTATTCTGCGCAAACTTCAAGTCCTAGGAGATCAAGTCTACCCCGAATCACAGTGTGGCTTTCGACAAAAACGGTCTACCATTGATATGATATTCTCATTACGACAAATGCAAGAAAAATGCCGTGAACAGAATCAACGACTGTTTATTGCCTTCATCGACCTCACAGAGGCATTTGATTTGGTCAGTCATGAGGGTCTGTTCAAGGCACTAAAGAAGATTGGCTGCCCACCAACTCTTCTGTCCATTGTGGAATCGTTCCACACAGGCATGAAGGGTATAATCAAGTTTGATGGTGCAACTTCTGAAGAGTTTGAAATCAAGAGTGGAGTTAAGCAAGGTTGTGTACTAGCTCCCACCCTCTTTGGAATATACTTTTCACTTCTACTGAAATATGCCTTTCGTGATCAGGATGGTGGTATATACATTCACTCATGCTCAGATGGCGGCCTTTACAATGCTCAGAGATTGAAGGCCAAGACCAAAATTAGGAGGGTACTGATCAGAGAGTTGCTTTTTGCAGATGATGCTGCAGTTACGACCCACTCTGAGGAAGAATTACAATGTCTGCTATCTGCATTCTCCAATGCTTGTTCTGAATTTGGTTTAACAATTAGCAAAAAGAAGACACAGATTATGTCACAAGGTGCACATGGGGTATCATCAATCTTTATTGACGACGCCGAACTAGAGATTGTATACCATTTTATATATCTAGGATCAGTGGTTAATAGCAAATTATCCCTAGATCAGGAAACCAACATCCGGATTGGTATGGCAGCAACAACAATGAACAGGTTAAGAAAAAGAGTCTGGGAGAACAGGAAGCTTACTGCCAAAACAAAAGTCCTTGTCTATCAAGCCTGTGTCCTTAGTACTCTTCTTTTTGGCAGTGAAACCTGGACAGCTTACTCACACCAAGAGAAACGTTTAAACAGCTTTCATATGCGGTGTCTGCGAAGAATTCTTGGTATTAAGTGGCAAGACAAAATCACAAATATTGAAGTATTGGAAAGATCAGGTTGTGTGACGGTTTATTCCATGCTCAGTCTTCGTAGACTTAGATGGATAGGATATCTTAGGAGACTGGATGATGGAAGAATACCAAAGGACATCTTTTTTGGTGAATTACAGATGGGTAAAAGATCTCAGGGTCGGCCTCTACTACGATACAAAGACGTGTATAAGCGGGACATGATTGATACAGGCATTGATAATGCACATTGGGAGCAAGTCGCCGCTGAACGTGTTGCATGGAGGGCAAACATCAGAAATGGAATAAAGACAAAGGAGACAATTATTGCAGAGCGTATGAGATGTAAGATGGTGCATGATGATGGAAATGACCACGTGTTCACATGCAGCCACTGTGAACAAACATTTATAGCGCGAATTGGCCTTATCAGTCACATTCGCTACCGCCATGGGTAAAAGTTATTATGCCTTTTTAAAGCACAAACTGTCGTCTGTCAAGACGGCAAGGTGCCAAGGTATATATATATGACCCTTTAGGTGTTTTATTTTTAAACCAAATCTAACATTAATCTTCAAGGCGTGGAAAAGAGCCCTGTAATTTATTGTTACTTATCTAAATTAGGATTAATACACCATGTGTACATTAAAAGCCGGTTCTGTGACGAAGGGGTTACAAATGCAATTCGTAATCCCACACGCCGCGTTCGAAAGACAGCTGCGGACAATTTGTAAGAAGGTTCAAACGTGCGTAGGTTTCAATACAATGGTATGAGTGCCGGTCGTTCAGAAAGCAATGGGAAACTACTAAACGTAAACTTGCCAAGAAATCACAAATAGATTTTTTTAAATAATCTGCTGGGGTTGACTGCGACGTCCTGTAAAGCATATGCATGTAACTTTTATAAAGTACATTTCAAGAGAAAGAACTAAATCAACAACTATCAGACACCGGGATCAAAGCCAACACTGTCAGCAGAAGTGGCGATGGGGCTTTGCTACTCTGACAGGGCGCGAGCGGACGAGGGTTCGATACCTGCACTCGCCATTCGCTACTGGAGGGAAAGACTGACCACCTATCCCTCTATGCAATGAGGGCTAAACAATATGATGAACACTTCACATGCCACGGTAGGCCCCTGCTACTGGACTTTTGTTATTTTCCCCACGGCTAGCACGTTATGCTAGTTATTTATGTTTATTACCGGCGCTGTGGCTTTGGGGATAATGAGACGCGCAGTTTCGTAATTCCCCCACTCGTGGGTTCTAAATCACAGAGGGTGAATTGGAAGCTGACCGGTCTGCATGGTTCTCGATTGCTCTTCAGAATGCTATGGCAAACTACTGAACTAAGCTACCTACTAAATCACAAACAGTTAATAAATGCTGGTGTTGAATGCAACGTTCTGTTAAAGGATATGCAACTAACTTATTGATATGTGTATTGACCGATAGGCGCTGGATCGGTGATGTTGTCAATATTAACCCTGTCTCATTTACTTCTCAGAAACTATTCAGATATCCATGTTAGGATGGGGAGACATGGTATTATATTGTCGACTGACTCAATGCTCGGATAGACAATCTATCTATAAGCTACTGTTAACATATAATGTGATGTCAGTCAGCCTATAAGTTACTGTTAACATGTCATGTCATATCAGTCAGCCAATAAGTTACTCTTAACATGTCATGTCATGTCAGCCCGCCTATAAATTGCTGCTAACATGTCATGTAATGTCAGTCTGCCTATAAGTTACTGTTGACGTGCCATGTATTGTTCTTCCGCCTATATGTTACTCTTAACATGCCATGTGATGTCGATCCACCTATAAGTTGCTGCTGACATGTCATGCAATGTCAGTCTGCTTATAAGTTACTGTTAACTTGTCATTTAATGTCGATCCGCCTATAAGTTACTGCTAACATGTCATGTACATCGATGATTTTTCTATTACAGGTTCAATCCATGTAGTTACCTACCCCGCCCCACCTGTTATGAGCGCCTCTCGTGTCTCCCAAATGTTGCTAGCCGAAGCCTGCACTCGTCTGACATCCACGAAAAATTCTCTTGTGGCTCAGATATACTGCAGCTTTATTCCAAAACACCAGAATGTCAATAATCCAGGTGGTTAAATTATTCGTTAAACCAAGGGTGTCAATAATCCTGGTGGTGAAACTATTCGCTAAATCAAGGGTGTCACTAATTCAGGTTATAAACTGAATAAATAATGTCAATAAAAAAAATAAAAAATAAATAAAGAATGTCAATAATCCAGGTGTTAAGCAATTCGTTAATTCAAGAGTGTCAATAATTCTGGTGGTTAAACTATTCGCTAAATCAAGAATGTCACTAATCCTGGTAGTTAAACTATTCGTCAAATCAAGGATGCATAGCTCATGGATAAAAGGAAGAAATAAATATGCATCCACAAACTAGAAAATATTAGATTTGTTGTTCTTCATTGTTACATTTGAGATACATAATTAAAAAAAAAAATGTTGCATGTACTTTTCAGGACGTTACAATCAACTCCAGGTTGGTTTCCTAGGCAGTTTTACATTCAGTAGTTTGCCATTGCTTTCTGAACGAGAAGTCAATGTTTAAGTTCAACTTAATGCCAGAGTATGGGGTTGAACCACTTATCCCGTCATTAGCGCACTGGAAGTTTATCAGAGAGCACTCTTATCCTTTCGGCCACGCCGAATTCTGGTTTTAAACTAAATGGCAATTGCATGACGTTGCGTTCAACCCCATGTTGGTTCCAAAGTGCTGTTATAAAGCTAGAGCGCAGAGTTAGGGTGAATGCTGAACCTTGCAAAATACCCTATGGCTTGTGCATTCATCACCTCTGGCAGCGACAGTCCATCTCTTGGCCTTCACGTGGCGGGACTGTTTTAACTAACTGAAGAAGGGGCGGCTGCGAGTCTCTGGTGCCGTAAAAAAAAAACACCCAGAATGCTCTATATATGTATCTACATACATACATGCGCAGACACGTGAGTACATGCAGACATATTTAAACTCGAGTAAGACCACAGTCTACTCTAATGAAGGAAAGGTGCTGAAGACGGAGGCAACCAGCCAGGAGGCGCATCACATAAATCAGGCCACTCTGTTACGCGATGAGATATGTCGATTAATGCAAAAGGTAATCGTTCACACCCTGCTGTAGACCCACGTGCAGGTGCAATACCGGCGCCTATGCCTCGAAAGGGTTCAACGTAAACAACTAGAGGTCCTTCTCAGATGTTCTGTACAGCCAGGGGACCTGGGAATAGCGCGTCTATTCATACCAGACAAAGCTTGCAAATAATGCACTGGAATGCGGAGGGAGTCAGCAACAGAAAATAGAGCTAGAAAACATCCTGAATCAAGAACAAATCAGTGTATGTTGCTTGCAAGAAACCCACCTCAATGAAAACATAGCCTTCAAAATCAAAGGTTACCAGTGTTGCCGATCTGACCTAAAGGATAGGCGAAATGTTTGGATACTAACTCTTGTAAAAAAAATAACATCGCTGCTTCCCAAATTGACGTTTACATGGAAGGGGCTGAGTATCAGGCATTGAAACTTAAGACAGACACTACAGATCTACATCTAAACAATTCCTACTGTCCAAGTGACCAGACCGCCCAAATGTCTTGGATGTTATTGCAACACCCAGCAAAGCTCACACATTTTTTTTTACGTCGTCAGGATAATTAAAGGGGAATAGCAATTCAAAGAGTGTATTCACTTATTGGATTTAAACAGTATTGTGGACGTTAATATTGTTTACACCAAGGGACATAACTTCAAGCCTTAAACTAGATAACATTCGTTTTGTCATTTTCAATTAGTATACAAAGAATTGTAATTAATGGAATCATATTATCGACATTACAAGACATTACAGTCAAAGATAAATTTACAGATGAAATAAAATGTAAACTTGAAACTCTGCAAAACCCTTTGGAGGAAAGCATTGACCAAACTTGGTTGAACATCAAGAATACAATTCAGTCTACCGCAGAAGAATGTCTCGGTGTGTTAACCACGCATAGAAAGAACAGATGGTTCAATAAAAAATGTGAAGAAGCAGTCATTAGGAAGAAGAATGCCAGACATGTATGGTTAAATGACATCAATAACATCCAAAAGGAAGAGCATTATAGAAATGAATGTAAAGAGGCTACAAAAATAGTCAGACAGCAGAAGCGAGAATATATGAGTAATATAATCAAAGATATGGAAACTAATCACCAGAAAAATGAATCCAGAAAATTTTTTAAAGAACTGAAGTCAATGAAACGAGGGCACCAACAAAACACATATGGTTTAAAAGACAAAAATTGGAATATGATAAATACCAATGAGGAAATGTGCAACACATGGAAAGAATATTTTATTGAATTACTAAATTGTGAAGCTCCAAGTAACATTTTCTCACAAGAAGAGGTTCTAACATGCGAACCACAAATTGAAGAACCTACATTTGAAGAAATCCTATATGTAATCACACGACTTAAAAACAATAAGGCAACTGGGACTGATGGAATTGCTGCTGAATTTATAAAGTCAGGTGGCCATGCATTACATCTAAAGCTATACGAACTAATAATAAAAATCTGGAGGACAGAAGAATTACCCCATGACTGGAAAGAGTCATTATTGATACCTATCTTTAAGAAAGGAGACAAGTTCCAATGTGGAAATTATAGAGTAATATCACTACTGTCCACAAGCTATAAGATACTATCCGCAGTATTACTAAATAGACTAAAACCATATTCAGAAGACATATTAGGTGACTACCAGGCGGGTTTTAGACAAAACAGATCAACAATAGATCAGATATTTATCTTACGACAAATAGCCGAGAAACATTGGGAATATAAAAGAGATCTCCATAACATTTTTGTGGATTTTAAAAAGGCTTATGATAGTGTCCATAGGAATAGTCTATGGAATGCTATGCAGGAATTTGGAATACCAAGGAAGTTAATCAACAAGACCAGACTATGCATGGAAGATACTTATAATATAGTAACATATAAAGGCAAGAAATCAGACCCCTTCCAAATAACATCTGGCTTGAAACAGGGTGATGCACTATCGCCGCTACTCTTCAATCTGGCTCTAGAGAAAGTTGTAAGGAAGGTAAAGGAGGAATGTGATATTGGAGGAACATCCAAGCTGCTTGGTTATGCAGATGATATAGATATTATAGGGCAAAGTGAACAAAAGACATTGGAAATATTGACTCACTTAAAGGAAAAAGCCCAACAGATGGGGCTGGTTATCAACCAAGATAAGACAGAATATATGGTAATTTCAAGAGACGGAATGGCTAGAAACTCTGGCCACATACAAATAGATAATATGACCATTAAAAGAACGGAAACATACAAATACCTGGGTACGATCTTCAACTGCTCCAACATCATAAGGGAAGAAATACAAACTAGAATCAACTCTGGAAATAAGATATACTATGCACTACAACATCTACTAAAATCAAAGGCGCTATCTCGTAACACCAAAATCACAATATACAAAACACTGATCAGACCAGTTGTGCTGTATGGCTCTGAAACCTGGAGTACAACGAAAGGAGACGAAGCCTTGTTACAAACCTTTGAGAACAAAATTTTAAGACGCATCTTTGGACCCATTAGGGATACACAAAGTGGAGAGTGGAAAAGAAGAAGTAACAAAGACATTTATGATCTGTTTAAGTCCCCGCTAATCACTGGTATCATGAAGGCTAATAGACTACAATGGCTGGGGCATATAGAAAGAATGGAAGATAATAGGGAAACAAAACTCGCTTACACTCAGGAAATAAATGACCGTAGACCCCGAGGTAGACCAAGAAGACGGTGGAGAGATAATACATGTACAGACCTACAAGCACTTGGAATCAACGACTGGCAAGAGAAGGTCCACCAGAGAGAAGAATGGAGACGGATTGTATTTGCAGCAAAGAACCTCAATGGCTCGGAACGCTGAAGAAGAAGAAGAAGAATATTATCGACTACACAGATTGAGTCTTATATATAACATGGCATGAACTTTGCAAATTATGGATATGAAGAGCAGCAACTGCATGAAATATGTACTTACATATATTTCTGTCCTAAACCCGCCATTGGCCTAGCAAGCCGGCGGGGGAATTTTCATTCATTCATCATGTCATGTCAGTAAGCGTGGGCGGTCATAGAAGGGAATAAACTTAACCAAGTTTCTGCGGTAAGTGTCTACCGTGACTCTTTTGAGGAGGATGTCCTGCACCGACCGAAAACCTGGTGGTCTGTTTAAGAGGCCCAGGAGCGGCCAGATCGACTGCCGTACTAGTGGGAGGTGCATTCGTGGGTCCTGGAGGAGTACCGATGGGCGAACTTGGTGAGCCATACCTGTTTGAGAACCTACCAAGTGGTTCTTTTGGTTCTTTGCCGTTGTATCGGAGACGCTCGTAAAGATTTATGAACGTCTCCACGAAAAAAAACACTAACTTTAAAAAACCCGGAAATGACAATAAAGATCCAGTAGGCAGAGAAAGAGAAGAAGCGATTAACCTTACACTGGATTCTAGCAACAATGAAAGAAGAAGAGGTGAAGAAAATATGGAAGGAAAGCACTGGCAGCCCTGAGCCTGTGGTTTTCAAAATTAAAAACTCAGCAGGGAAATGGAAAGCTCTGGTAAATTCTAGAGAAGGACAAACCGTACCCCATTACGTCAACATCACAGCACAAAGAGGGCAGAAAATCCAGAATCATAGAAATATGGTGACCATGCCAGGACGGAGGGCAGTCTGCCTAACATGCGGGCAAGATTTCCATTGGTATAAGAAATGCCCCACTAAGTCAACAAAGGCAATGCCAACCATCAACAACCTAGGCAAGTTTCCAGTTCTGCTGAGACTGTTAAAAAGACAATCCGCTCTGCCTGCCCCGCCCACCCAGCCCAAATTGAAACCATCTACGACCCCACATCCAAACCCACCAACGACCCCGACCAAGGAGAAGAACCAAGATGAGGAAGGGTCTATTAAAAACGACAACGATGTAAACAATTAAGAGGCATTCACCGATGTAGTCCCTGATAACAAGCGCAAGAGAATACAGGAAAGGCGGAAAGAAGCGATAGAGAAGAAGACGAATCTTCCATAGCTACACCACAAAAAGTTAACAAACCAGACACCACCACAGTGAGGACACACAACCAACGACAGGACAAAGAGGAAGAAGACTTGTTTCATTAAGGAGTTTATTTATCGTCACAGACACAGAATAAGAGGAGAATTTGGAGATGGCCAAGACACACTAAGTTGATACATATAGTCTATTGTTAATAGCTTTATTTATTTTTTTTTTTTTTTTTTTGCATATCTTTTACAGGACATCGCAGTCAACAGCAGCATCTTTCAGCTGTCTGTTGATTTCTTGGCAAGATCACGCTCAGTAGTTTGCCATTGCTTTCTGAGCGGCCGGCTCAGTTATCCCGCAAGTCACCAGCGGGGGTCGAACCGCTCCCAGTTCTCTCCCGCTACGAGACTCTGCGTGATAAACGGGATTACGGAGAAACACTTTACACCCCTTACTATGAGTAAATACTCTCTCTCTCTCTCTCTCTCTCTCTCTCTCTCTGTCTCTCTCTCTCTCTCTCTCTCTCTCTCTCTCTCTCTCTCTCTCTCTCTCTCTCCCCTCTGTCCCTCTCCCCGCACCTTGCTTTTGTATGAAATAAAAGTTTTAAAATAATTTTAAAAAGATACAGAAAAGTAAGCATGTGCAAGGAATGAATGTGTACATATACAATGCCATGGACTTCATAGTGTGATGTGTGTATTTGCAAGTATTTATTTTATTTGCACTTGTTTCACTTAACACTAACAAACGGCAATGGTCTGTGAAATACACAAACAAAGAAACACACTCTACACAGTATAAATACACACTGATGTGTATGAAATAAAAGTTTAAACAATGGAATAAGATATATATTTTAGCCAAAACAAAAAGATATATTGTTCATGCATATTTTTCTCATTCTTTGGTTGTCAGGCCATTTTGAAAGGGTTCGCGATTCCACCAGAGCTGCCCCGTGAAGAATTCTCCGCTTCTTGTCTCACAAATAAAATGTTTCCTGGACTTATTCAAGCACCCTGTAATCTGATATCAGGCCACAGACTCACTGTGCCCAGAAGACATCTCCCTAGAAGCAAATAAGAAGATTTGGTTTCAATGCCGATGACTACAACACAACATTTTATCTGATAGACAGGGAAATGAACAACAACAAAAAATGTCATCCTTCACTTCTGAAACTATGTGGCTCAGTGATTATTGAGAAACCACATTTTAAGGGAATAAATATTTATTGGTTATTGCCTAAGTTCACAACATTCAATTTACTGCTAGGCAGGAGATAGTGGGATATAGATAAAGAAAAAAAATTGAAAGTGAGAGAGAGAGAGAGAGAGAGAGAGAGAGATAGAGAGAGAGAGAGAGAGAGAGAGAGAGAGAGAGAGAGAGAGAGAGAGAGAGAGAGAGAGAGAACGAACGAACAAACTTTATTTTCAAAGCTTTAAGAATTGGGCACGCAGGCCCGTCTAACATTCTGCCCTTCTATCACTCTCTTTCATACATTATTTCATTCACACATCATTAAAGGCTACCAAAGAACAGCAACAATATAAAATATATGCATTATAAAGGTATGGGCAAAATGTGAACATCAAAACTACACGACACAGTAATATCAGATAATGGTCTGACACTTGTTAATAGGTATGTGGAATATACTGGCTTCCAAAACGGGGACTGGCTGTTATACTAGGGTTTTGTTGTTATTATTATTATCTCTATTATTAAGGGGGAAGGTAATCCGTATTGAGATAGTGTTCGAATAATTTGCGATTATATGAATAAGGATTGGTGATGTCTTTGATTTCTTGTGGAAGATTGTTCCACAGCTGAGCTGCAGAGTACGTTAAGCTTGTTTTGTATAAGTCAATCCTAGGCTTCTGAATGTGAAGTATATTTAAACGTTTACTGTGTCTAGCATTATATTTAAACAATGGCCAAATGTAATTTGGGGCATTCCGATGCAGGATTTTGTGAATTAGTTTAGCTTTATTGAAAAGCAAGCGTTTGCGGAATGGTAGTAACTGAAGGCGTTTATACAGGCTAGGATTGTCAGATAAATGTTTGCTATAAATTAGACTCATGGCTCGTTTCTGGAGTGAGTAAAGTCGCTTGGTGTTTGAATTAGAACAACCGTCGCAGATTGTAGAGCAGTAGTCAAAGTGTGTCTGTATATGAGAAGTATAGAATAGTTTCCTTGTGTCCTCATCAAGGAAGTTTTTAATTTTGGCGAGTTGGTAGACTTTTTTCGCTGTTTGTTTAATGAGCGCTTGAACGTGGGAATTAAAGGTTAGGTTTCTATCAATGATTAGGCCTAATGTTTTGTGCTCAATTACATTTTCTACTGGCATGTTATCGATGTGAAGTTGAAGTGATGTGTGTGAGCTTAGAGTTTGAAGTCTCTGTCTGGTTGTTAATAACATTGCTTTTGTTTTAGTGATGTTAATTTGCATACGGTTTGAATAGCTCCACCTAACTACATTATTTAATTCTTGTTGTAAAGACGACACCAGTAAAATACAGTTTTCAGCGTTTGTGTACACTGTACAGTCATCTGCAAATAGATCGCAGGATGACGAAAGATGCAAAGGTAGATCGTTAATATATATGGCAAATAATAGAGGGCCAAGAATAGAGCCTTGCGGTACTCCAATATTGAAGGTAGTGATTTGAGACAGAGATTTATTATGTGATACTACTTGCTTTCTGTTTGATATAAAAGATGATATTAGAGTGATTACATTAGGGCCAATTTTCATTGTCTCAAGTTTTTTAATTAAAATAACATGGTCTATCATATCAAATGCTTTCTTGAAATCAATAAACACAGTTCCACATAGACTGTTGTTATTTATATTCTGGAGCCAATTTTCTATCATGTTTGTTAGGACCGTATGGCAAGAATATTTTGGTCGAAATCCTGATTGGCTGTCAACAATAAGCTTGTTGCGAACTAAATACTGTAATGTTACTTTATGGATGTGTTTTTCTAGTGGCTTAGATAGTGATGATAGTAAGGAAATGGGTCTGTAATTGTACGGGAGACCATTGTCCAATGAACCAGATGTAAGAAGAGGGTACACTTTAGCGATTTTGAGAGCTGATGGAAAGTGGCCTTTGGTGAGACACTGGCGCAGCACAACGGAGAATCCGGTTGCTGATTCCATCTAACCCAGATGAGGATGTGTTTTTTAGGTTACTGAGGTAAGTGAATACTTCAGTGACTGTCATTAGCGGTATGTCGGAAAGAATATCGCGGGAGCATCTATTCTCGCAAAACGATGACAATAAAGATAAGTTGCAAGGAGAATTAGGTATTGAAGCCTTCAACTGGTCTATGTCAGTTTGAAAAAAATTACTGAATTGATCGCATGTAATATGATTTGATGGTAAAGAATTTCGGAAGTTATACTTGTTTGTCAAGGTGTTAATTGCCTTCCATATATCCTTACTATTTGTTTTATCCATTACTAAGTTCTTAAAGTAATTTTTCTTTTCCCGTCGTATGTTATATTGAACTTTGTTTCTAAGAGTACGGTATGCACTGAGATCCCGCTTTTTATGTGCTTTATCTCTGTCTCTCATAATTTCAAGTATTTCCTGGGTGATCCAAGGTGGCTTGACGTGGTGTTTTACTCGAACTTCCTTGACTGGCACATGTCTATCAAAAACATCAATAAAGGTTTTCATCCAGAATTCCAGAGCATCATCCGGGTCAGGAAGCTGATAAACATTGTCTAGAGGTGAACTGAGCAAGTCCTGTAAAAATGCGTTTTGGTTGAAATTTTTGTAATTTCTATATTTTCCACTTATGTGTTTATGTTTAGGAGTTTTAATTCCTTTTTTTAGACCACGTGCATCATATTGGGTAGTGATCGCTCATTGCACAATTGGGTACGGTGCATTCTATGATGTTGTCTGAGCAAGTTGCATAAATGTGATCTATGACTGTTGAAGATGACTTTTTTACTCTAGTAGCTTGTTGTACTATTTGTTGGAAATTGTATGATGTAATTATATTTCCCATATTATGTTGGATTTGTTGGTGTCAATGTTAAAGTCTCCGAGTAGTATAATTTCCTTCCCAGAAGCGAAAACCACATCCATGGTAGTGAAGTTTTCGTACCAGATGTGTCCAGCACTGGGATTTCGATAGAGGTAGCCAATTATCAGGGGTGTGCGGTTTTGAGGATTTAGCTCTAACCAAATACATTCTATTTCGCAAGTTTCAAAGTCTAGCCTACGGTGAGCATTTAGTAAATTAGAAACATAGGTTACTATGCCTGTCTCTTGTTTCCTACAGGGATCCCTTCTAAAAACTTTGTACCCTTTAATAGAGATGTCCTCATCTGAAATGTTATCATTAAGCCTACTTTCACTATGGCCGAATAAATGAAAATTTTGATTAAGAATAGAAGATAACTCTGGTAGCTTGTTAAATAAGCTGCAAATGTTTAAGTGCCCAATGCGTATTCCTGACTTATTGAGCCAGTGTTGCCACTTCTAAGACATTTCATCCATGAAGAAAGTGTAAATTAGTCAAAGTTAAGCAAACATACAAGACCATAAAAAAATCACAATTACATTAACTTACAAAATATCAGTAATACAAATCGATAAGTAAATGACAATATTATAACGATATAACTAATTAGACCAACGAATATAATGCAAACAAGGAACAAAACGAATTAAAGGACATACAACAAATAATTAACCTGAAAAAACTACTTCACAAGTTAAGTACCAACTGTTATCCAAAAGAATCAACAAATGACTATACAAGTCAATGTCTCTGTTTAAAGCGGGGAGTGAAGACCCCCTCACTCAGAGTATTAACGCGATAAAAAGTATTATAAAAGATATCTAAGTGTCAATCTCTGTGACTTCAATACGAGTCAATGTTTACAGCCACGTACAATCTAATACGTTGCTATATAAATCAATAACCAAGTATGCGCATAAACTTTCTAGGAGAGGCTATTTCTTGTACCGAGATCCGATGTTGCTTTGAGAGAGAGAGAGAGAGAGAGAGAGAGAGAGAGAGAGAGAGAGAGAGAGAGAGAGAGAGGGCAGAGAGAGAGATGGACAGACAGAAAGACGGACAGACAGAGCGACAGATAGACGGACATATGGACAGGTGAAACATATTTTCCACGTAAACTGGAGGAGGAAAGGAAGCATATGCAATGAATGAGTGTGTACTTGCACCATGCCATAAATATGACATTATGATATGTGTATATATGTATGTATTTGTTTTATTCGCACATGTGTCACTTAACACTAACAAACGGCATTGCTCTGTGATATACACAAACAAAAGAAACACTTATTACACCTTGTAAATACACACTGCATTTTATGAAATATAAGTTTTAAAAATAAAACAAGGCCTTATTAAAAGGTCATTCTAAAAGGGCTCACGGTTCCGCCTGAACCACTCCGTGAGGTCCAGGCGTGCCTATTTTTGTTTTGGTACCTCAAGTCCCACTATGTGCCTTTCAACGAATAGTGGTCCACTGTGGTCCAGTGTTAGAGGACAGTGATGTGAGTCTTGCAACCAGAAAAGATCTTTGGAATCAATGTCTAATTTATGTTCTGCGTATCGTGGTGATGCTGCATCCAGCTAACCAAGCAGGTGGGAAGATAACTGACTGATAGCAGTAAGATTAGTTCATGGTAATAACGATAGCAAAGATGAACAAGAGATGTATGAAGCTTCAGGCAGTATTACTGTCAAGGGTAGTTATCCTCATTGTTAAATAAATCTAAGGAACTGAAAACAATAACCTTAAACAACAAAACATTAAAATAACAAAGCGGTGCTCCCAAGTTGAGGCCCTTTCATTGCACTTAGGTTGGGTTGACGCCTGCAGTCATCTCAAATGTGGAAGCTACCATGATCAATTCGGCGGTGCACTTGACTTGGCATACTGCTCATATACAAACTATCTTATATATTTCCTGATGGAAATGGGTCAATTTTCACTCAATTCATTTTCTCTTGCTTTTATGATGATTGTTTGAGTCTGTTATGCACTTGTTATTGATTTAATTATTAGAATGACAGATTATAGTAACCAAAATTTCCCTTTTCCTGAACAACCATTTACAAAAATCGCCACAGGTGTAAATGAATTAGCATATTTTACCTCTTTGTCACCGGAGATTGAGAAATATTCCCACGAGCAAACTCCACACATGCCTGTTTTTAAATTACTTTGTACAAAAGGACGCTTGTTGCGATGTTTCATGTTTGACCTATTAAGTGATATATTAAAACCTTTAAAAAAAAAAAATAAAGCTTAGTGTGCGTGAGAATACTTGGAGAATGCAATAATTTCTATTTTAAGATTTTATTATGCACGAGAGTAGATAATTACGTGACCAGCATTGTCATCGAGTAATGTGTAGTTAATTGCACCTTGCTATAAATGTAATATTAACATGCGTGTTTATGGACGTGTTTGTAAAGAAAAACATACAATGTACATTGTCTTATAAATACATTCTGTTTTGTACGAAATAAAAGTTTATATATTGTTTCCTAACCTCCAATGGCAAGGTTTTATCGCATAAGATGTTCATTATTTGATAACCTGCATTGTTATGTGTATACTGCATGTAAAGGCCGTCGTCATGATACTGAGCACTCATCCACCGAGTGCCGATTGGTCCATAAAAATTGACCTAGCACCATATGTCTATGGCCAGATAAAGTGTCAATTACTTACTTCTATTAATTATTATATCGTGGCTTATGGCGGAGGAGATTATGACTTTAAGAATATGATAATGCCAAACAAAAAGAGTTGAGTTGAGTCAAGAACCGATATCACAGCACCTGGGACATTCCCATACGAGCTCCTTCCTCATCTTCAACAGCCAACAAAGAGCCCCATTACTAATGGTACCAGCTGCCGTCTGATTATATATCCGTCTGGCGTGTCCTCGCAGTACTGAGTGTCGGCCAAGTCCCCTGGTCACTTCTTGCCGAACCATTCGCTCCATGCTATGATGATTTATCTCTAACTTCACACCATGCGCATGATCTCAAAGGTCAGTGACCACGTCTGCCTTGTCATGCACCAATACCCCGAGACAGGTAACTCCTGCACCAAACATAGAAAACGCATTTCTCTACGGGAAGTTAATAACCCACTTTAAAGCAAACTTAGCGTCTACACCAGTGTTTCCCAACGTGGGGCCCACGCCCCACAGGGAGGCAATTTGACTGTTAAGGGGGGCAATTCGAAAATGGAAGAAATCGGCTGAATATAACAAAACGGGGAGACTTGAGACTGAAGTTAACTAAATTGGAACCTGACATAAGATCTCTTTGCAGCAAGCATCAATCGCAAGGATCTCACTAAATTTAAATAATAAATAATTACTAATAATTAAAATAATATAGAAAAATCTTTCATTAAAATTATTTTGTACTTGAATTTCAGTTCTCCATTATATGTTTTGAAAATTTACTTACTGTGTTTGCTCAATAATTACCTAGTGATTTCTTCCTAAAACCTATCATTCAAGTTTCTTTAGTGAACATTTCAATTTTTGAATATTAAAAATAATGTATATGTTGAGGGGGGGGGGGCGTGGGGCAGGGGAGGGGGGCAATATGAATTTTAGAAAGGCTTAAGTGGGGCATGGTACAAAAAAGGTTGGGAAACACTGGTCTCAATCAATCATGTGCCATGCCGGAAAGCGTGGGCGGTCATGATTCGCCATTTCACTCGATCACCAGAGTCGTGGATCAGCTCAGTGTTCCTGTCTCGTCCATGCCATGTGGCCAAGCCATCCAGGTATTTTCCTCTCGGTCTTCCTCTTGGTCTGTTCCCCTCGATCTTGCCAGCTGTCACCAAGTTCTCCAGTCCATTTCTTCTCATAACATGTCCAAAAAATTTTGACTGTCTACGTCTAATTTCTCTAATCAATCTACGATTTTCATTTGTCTCTTGTAGTACTTGGTCATTGGTTTTTCTATCTGTCCATGGTATTCTTTGCATTTTCCTCAGAAACCACATTTCTGCAGCCATCAGATGTTTTTTAGCTTGACTGCACATTGTCCAAGTTTCACATCCATACAAAAGAACAGGCTCTATGTATCCCCTCAACACTCTTTTTCTCGTTTCAATTGACATCAATTTATTGGTCAGAATGTTTTTCATCTTGCTAAAGGCTACTTTCGCAATGGCGATTCTTGTTCTAATCTCTTCAAGGCATCTGCCATCAGATGTTATGACTGTTCCGAGATAATTGAACCGATTCACTTGTTGAAGAATATTCCCATTTACTTGTATATTACATTGTGGTACTTCGTTCTTCCTAGTGACGACCATAACCTGTGTCTTCCTACAATTTAATTCCAACCCCAGCTGCTCACTGTGTACAACCACAGCGTCTACTAATTGTTGCAGATCCTGTGCATTGTCTGCAATCAATACTGTATCATCTGCATATCTAATGTTATTTATGTTTCGTCCTCCAATGCTGATTCCATTTAGGTCTTCTACATTTCTGAAAATATTTTCACTGTATAAGGAAAAAAGATCTGGAGACATTACACATCCCTGCCTAACACCTCTCTTAATAGGTTGGTATTGTCCTACTTCATTATCAATTCTTATGGCAGCTTGTTGTTTCCAATATATGTTTTTTATAAGTCTAATGTCTTTCCCATCAATTTGTAGATCTGCAAGCATATCCACAATGTTGACATGTCTTACTCTATCAAAAGCCTTTGTGTAGTCAATAAAGCAAAGATGTATATCCTTGTTTACTTCTAAAGCACGTTCAATAACTGTTCGCAGCATATACACAGCATTTACTGTACCCTTTCCTTCTACAAAACCACATTGTTCTTCCCCTATTTCAGGTTGTATTTTCTTCCTCACTCTTTGCATGATAATTCGTAACAAAATCTTTGTGATGTGACTCATTATACTAATTGTTCTATGTTGATCACATTCTAAGGTTCCTGATTTCTTTGGGATTGCAATAAATACAGAATTACATAATTCAGAAGGTATATCTCCAGTATCATATAATGTGTTCAGCAGTCTAGTGACTTGCTCTAGTCCAAATTCTTCTAAAGCTTTAATCATTTCTGTTGTGATGTTATCTGCACCGGGGGCCTTGCCAGCTTTCATATGCTTAAGAACATTTTGAACCTCCATCTTTAAAATTGCTGGTCCTTCATTATTAAATCTAATAGCATACTGTTCCTCTCTGTTATCATTATACAGGTCTTTCACATAATCTGTCCATACATGTAGAATCTGATCTTTTTCTATTATGATTTTGCCATCTTTAGTTCTTAGACAGCCTGTTGATGTACTTGTTCTTTTATTAGTAAGTTCCTGAATCCTTTTGTGCACTAATTTGGTATTTTGACTGTTGTGTTGTTTTTCAATTTCTAAGCACTTTTCCTCAAGCCATGATTCTTTTGCCTTCCTACATAATATTCTGACTTGTCTGTGAATTTCTTCATATTTGGCAGGATTATTTTTGTTGAGTCTTCTTGTTTCCATTAAGTGTAAAATTTCCTCAGTCATCCATTTCTTACGACCCACCTTCTTTAATTTTGGAATAGTTGTTTCTGCAGCCATATTGATTGAATTCTTTAACATTTCCCATTGATCATCCACATCCTGGAATAGGATCTCTAGATCAGACAATATTTCAAATCTGTTCTGTACTTCTATGTTGAATTTGTTTTGTATTTCCTTGTCATTACTCAATGTACACAAATCATATTTAGTGTTCCCTGTTGTATACTTGACTTTCTTCAACTTTATCCTCAATGTTCCTGTGAGTAATCTGTGGTCACTATAACAGTCAGCACTGGGAACTGTTTTTGCTACTGTTAGGGCGTTTCTAAATCTTCTGCTAATGAGAATGTAGTCAATCTGGTTTCTAATCCTGCTATCAGGACTCCTCCAGGTCCATAATCTTCTAGGGTGTTGCTTGAACCAGGTGTTTCCTACAATCATTTCCTGTTCTTTTGCCCACTCTACTAGTCTGTATCCTCTTTCATTTCTCTCTCCTAAACCATAGTTTCCTACTGTGTATCTATCCCCTTGATTTCCTACTTTTGCATTGAAGTCCCCTATTATACTGGTCTACACAATCGAAACCTCATTAATGCAATTTTTTTTTTTTAAATTGGCATATCCTTTTACAGGACATTGCTGTCAACATCAGCATCTGTCAGCTTATTGTTGATCTCTTGGCAAGATTACGTTCAGTAGTTTGTCATTGCTTTCTGAACAGTCGGCTCAGTATCCCGCAAGTCACCAACGCGGGTAGAACCGCTTCATTTCTCGCGCTGCGAGACCCTGCGTGGATAAACGGGATTACGGAGAAAGTCGTGTAACCCCTCGGCCAGAGAGACCGGCCATTAATGCAATACACGTACAATATGGCAAGTCCCTAACGTTTTGTTTAAATTATGTGTTTAATTAATTGACCATTGGGCAACTGCAACAACAGGCATGAATTCAGGTTTTGATCTAAAGTCTCCCGTTGCATCTCTTATAACACCGGCTACTGGCTTCCAGGGAAAGCAGTTATTCGTGAAAACATAAGTTTTGTGTTTGTGTCCTTTGATTATTTTACAATCCCAATTTGTACTGTATGCAGTCAATTATTTAACCCCCCCCCCTCCCCCCTCTCCCCCCCACAAAAAAAAAAAAATTTTTTTGCATGTCCATTGTAGGACTTTGCTATCAACCCCAGGTTGATTTACTCGATAATTTTATGTTTATTAGTTTGCCATAACAACTGAAACACAATAGACGAATAAAAAGAGCTATGAAGATGTCTTGAAAGAACGTAACTTACAAAGAGAAATGATTACTCGCATCAGAAGCAGACGACAATGCACATTCTTTGTGCACGTCATGAGATGGGTAAAGCTGAAGTGTGTCGTTACAACGGAAATGTAGGAGGGGAAGAGAAGCAAGGGAAAACCAAGAGAGAAGAGGCTGGACAGTTTAACATCCTTGTATAGAGGTACATGAGTGTCAGAAATGATTGGCAGCACATGAGATAAATCAAATTCAAATCAAATCAACTTTATTAGGGTCACACATTGGGCACGCAGGCCCGTCTTACATTCGACCCTTCCAATCACTCGTCTTTCGTTCATCAAGAGCATTATACATTTACACAGAAAGAAAAATAAACATTGTGAAATGAATGTTGTAAACATAAACAAGGCAAATTACCATGTTATGAGGCCCATCTCCCACCTACCCATACATCACCCCACCCACACACACACCCCCACCTACCCACACACACTCACTGAAACTAGTATGAACAAACTCCCACACTTTACTCACACACATACACTGACACTTGTCATGAGCAGTCTCATAAAAATGATAAACATGGAGAAAAATGTGTACATAAAAGTATGTGACGTAAAAATAGTGATGCTCCCACACACAGAGATACACACAGAGAAGGTACACACACACACACACATTCACTCTGACGCTCACTCATTCCTTCTCTCATTCACACTCACTGACTCTGTCACTCAAACTACAGTAATGAACATGAGTTTATGTTATGCAAGTAAAATCAAATGGTATTTAACTGATAATATGACAGATGAGAATACACAAACATTTGGATTCGCGTGTTACATAACATGCGTGTTACATGACATGCATCTGCTCAGCTCTCTCTCTCTCTCTCTCTCTCTCTCTCTCTCTCTCTCTCTCTCTGTATTCTTTCATATACACACACTCACACGCATGCTCACACACACACACACACACACACACTAATACATCAGCTCTCCCACTGTCTCACTTTCTCACACACAATCTTTCACACACACACACTCACTCTCTCAATCACACTCTCTCACACATACACATACGCATGAACGCATACACGCACGCACACACTCCCTCACTCACTCTCACACATACATGTACGAATGCATGCACTGACACATTCCCCACCATTTCTCGCTCAATCACTCTCTCCCCACATATGCATGCACGTGTGCACACACACATTCAATCTCTCCCTCTCTCTGACACCCACTTTCTCTCTCTCTCTCTCTCTCTCTCTCTCTCTCTCTCTCTCTCTTTCTCCCACACGCACACACATATATAGTGAACAATTATAGTTAAACAATTATAATGAACAATTTTTTTTTTTTTTTTTTTTTTAAAGTATCCTTTACAGGACTTAGCTGTCAACACCAGCATCTTTCAGATGTATGTTGATCTCTTGGCAAGATTACGCTCAGTAGTTTGCCATTGCTTTCTGAGCGGCCGGCTCAGTATCCCGCAAGTCACCAGCGGGGGTCGAACCGCCTCAGCTCTCGCTCCGCTACGAGACTCTGTGTGATAAACGGGATTACAGAGAGAAAGTGTTGTAACCCCACAGCCAGAGAGACCGGCTAATGAACAATTATAATGAACAATTATAGATAGATAGAGATAGATATGAGAAGACTATGGACAAATAAAACAATCAACGACCAACGACAAGGACTATGCGGAGAAGTTTGCCTTTACTGTTTGAACGAGATGTCAACGTTTGAGTCCAACTGACCAGTGTGTGGAACGAACCCACTACCCCGTTATTAGTGCACCGTAAGTTTATGCGCGAGCCGTATAAGCCCCACAGGAAAGTGTTAAAGTTTATCTCATCTAAACTAATATCATCTTGTTCCTCTTTGTACCTTGCGGTGTTGGGGTGCTAATGCTTATTTAAAAACGTATTGTCCTTTCTAACAGTTTTCAAGAACTATATCTAACATGGCTGCCATACTGAAATAAGTCAAAAAATGTTTAGAATCGTCTTTCCTTCAATCAATCATACATTAACACACAGCACGGACATTATTATGCTAATCAAATATATCAGTCAGCCAATCAATCAGGTGCCGTCTCCACAATGAAAGTTGGCTGCAGTTGATCTCCAACACCGTCTGTCCCTAGCCATGACAGTAAAGTATGTCAGATTGATGTTTGTCCATCTCTTAAAGTTATATTTCCCCTTGTCTACCTCATGCTCGCTTGCCCTCAACCTTGCCCTCCAGGATGATTTTTATAAGAGTATCATGTCTTTTAACGTGGCCGAAATATTTCACTTGCCTTTTTTTTTATTTCTTTCATTCAATCAATCAATCAATCATGTGCCATGCCGGAAAGCGTGGGCGGTCATGACTCGTCATTTCACTCGATCACCAGCGTCGTGGATCAGCTCAGTGTTCCTGTCTCGTCCATGCCATTAGCTCTCTTTTAATTCCCAGTTTTTCTCGAACCTCTGTATTTTATTGGGTTTTGTTTCCATGAAATACGACATATTCGTCTGTATATCCACATCTTCAGGTCCTCTATTCACCTTTCCAGTTGCTTGTTCAAAGCCCACGCAATACAGTAGCGTTGAATATGCGTAGCATTTGACAATTCTTATTTTTAATGCGTTGTTATTCTCTCTAAATGTTAATACTGATTTCATGCTGTTGAAAGCATTTTTGGCCATTCCTATTCTCTTTTTGATTTCTACTTCACTTCTACCATTATCTTTTATTACATGTCCTAGATAGGAGAAAACATGTTACTTGTTCTAGTATCTGCCCGTTTACTGTGATGTTCATTGATGCCCTTTCCTTTCCACTGATAATTATCATAGTTTTTGATTTTAGGATGTTAATATCTAACGACATGCTGCACTATGCCTGTTTACGTGTTCCACTAGGTTATGTAACTCTTTTTCGCTTTCTGCTAGTAACACGTTATTGTCGGCATATCTAAGATTGTTTATGATTCTTCCACTGATGTTAAGTCCAGACAGTTCTATTTGTTTAAACATTCTTTCTGTGTATAGGTTGAAGGCGCTTGGGGACAACACTCATCCCGCCGCACTCCTCTTTTTATCTCTATGGGCGATGAATAATTATTTCTGCATCTAATTGACACCTCTTATTCCCAGTACAAGTTATTAATAAGTCTGATGTCCTTTCCGTCTCCTCCTATATCTTGAAGGCATGTAATTAGTCGTTCATATTGTACTCTATCAAAAGCTTTCTTGTAGTCTATAGAACAAACATATATATGTTTCTGAACATGTATATAGTTTTCAATTAATATCCTCGAACAGATAATTGCTTCTCTGGTGCCGATGTTTTTGGGGAACCCACATTTATCTTCAGCTGCTTCCTCATCTATTTTATGTTGAATTCTTTCTTGAATGACCTTATGTCGTATCTTAGGTATATGGCTCATTAAGCTGAAAATCAATGACTATTCCCACGTCCACATCCCTCAAAGTGATTAATAAATCTGCAGTTGATGCAACAGTCACTACAACATTAGGAGTATCTGCCTTGTCCACCATGTGTGTTCCAACTCGTGAATCTAACATGCCCAGCACAAAGTCAACGCCATGCAACACATTTGCCTCATGTTAATAACAGTTAAACTGCAACTCTGCGCTTAATGGCAAATGTGAACCAAATGTCAGTTCGGACAGATGATTTCTGGTCAGTTTGGAAAGATTATGTTTGGTTAAAAGATTAGGAACATAGCTAATTGGGTCTCGAAGGCTATCTCTGCTTTTGTGAGGTTATGATATAATCCACTGGATATGTTTGTATTTAAATTAACTTTTGTGAGGAGGTCAGCATGGCCGAATAGAACAGAGTGCTAGTTCTTAAACATCCAGTGTGCTGATGCTGCGGTAGAAGGTTCAACACCTACACCGGACAGTTGGACTAACATGTTGACTTCACCTCCGTGACTTGGAGACGTGACTTACAAGTACCCCTGAAGCCGGAGTTATTTCATTTGATGGTGAGAGGCACTGGTAATAGGGGAAGCGAATCCTGACCCACAATTCAGTCACGTGCTATTAGAAGTAGCGTGTGGTGACTATGCTTGAGTTCAAAGGTAGCGAGTTCAACCAGAACATAATGTTTAAAAATGTACATGTCTTTGCAGGACGTTGCGAACAACCCCAATCTGGAGTTGATTTATTAGACAATTTTACGTTCAGCAGTTTACCTTTGTTATCTGAACGAGAAGTCGAAGTTTAGGTGCAACTATGTGGGTTGAACACACAATCCGGCCGTCAGCGCACCGGAAGTGTAAGCGCAAGGGTATGTAGCGCCTCCTTAGTGTTATGATGTTTTGATTTAACCAGGGTCCACTGAGATCGTGTGCATAGTGTGAAAGAACACATGAATCATCATAGCCTGGAGAGAAGGGTGTGACAGGGCGTGACGGGGGGTTTGGCCGACACTTATTACTATTGGGGAAAACCAGACTCTCACATAATCAGACTGCTACTGGTACCATTAGTATTGGGCCTCTTCGCTGACTGCTGAAAATGAGGACGGAGCATGTATAGGAAATTTCAGACTGCTCTGATGTCCGTCCTTGACTCAACTCAGCTCAGCTCAGCTCAACTCAACTCAACTCAACTCAACTTAACTCTACTCTACTCTACTCAACTCAGCTCAACTCAACTCAACTCAACTCAACTCAGCTCAACTCAATTCTTCTTCTTCTTCTTCTTCTTCTGCGTTCATCCGGATTTTTTTTTTTCGGACGTGACTGCGCTGTGCCTGTTTACAGCAGAGCTGCGTTCTTGCGCCGTTAGGCCGACACATTCGACTTCTGCGGGCATTTGTTGACCGGGTTAACCTTCCCGGCAACTCAATTCAACTCAACTCAACTCACTTCAACTCAAATCAACTCATCTCAATTCAACTCAACTCAACTCAGCTCCCCTCAGCTAAAATCAGGTTAAAACTGGTAATTGAAATGATTTATTTTTTTCTTCAAAACTATTATGATATAATAAATGCATTCATTTATTCATTCAGTAGTATGTCCTTGCAGAACTTCGCTCCTGTAATGACAGTCCGGAAAACTTCTCGGTCATAAGCAAAATGTTCCGCGCCCGATACACCCACCTGGAGATCATCCGCCACATCCTGCACCCTTCTTCTCTTTGGCCTTCCTCTTCTTCACTTCCCGGGCATATACCCCTCCATGATTGTTCTCTCCAAACTTTCATAACATTTCAAATGATCAAATTAATGCAATGTCCCTGGTTTTGTCGTCTTTAGTTACGAATCGCATCGGTAACTTACGGGGTATGTGAGCCGGCCGCTCAGAAAGCAATGGAAAACTACTGAGCGTAATCTTGCCAAGAGATCAACAGACAGCTGAAAGATGCTGGTGTTGACAGCTAAGTCCTGTAAAAGGATATGCTAAAAAAAAAAAAAAAAGTTACCAACCTTCTTCAATATTCAGCTCTTGTCGATTGGATGGATGCATTTGTTCTTTTCTGTATCCATGATACTCTTAGACCTCGTCTATAACATTTCTATTTAAACGCGTTTATGAATTGTTCAGCTTATTTTTTGGACATGTTATGAGAAGAAATGGACTGGAGAACTTGGTGACAGCTGGCAAGATCGAGGGGAACAGACCAAGAGGAAGACCGAGAGGAAAATACCTGGATGGCTTGGCCACATGGCATGGACGAGACAGGAACACTGAGCTGATCCACGACTCTGGTGATCGAGTGAAATGGCGAATCATGACCGCCCACGCTTTCCGGCATGGCACATGATTGATTGATTGATTTAGTAAGTTTCCATGTCTCACATGCATATGTTGCAATGGGAAAGATGCACGAGCTTAAAAATTTAACGTTTGTTGTTCTATCTGTCCCATTCCACAATTGATTCAGTTGCCTTAGCTGTTAAAGGGCAATATATATCCGTTGTTTTTTTTTAAATTTCTTTCATTGTGTCACCATTTTTGGTAATTAATGACCGAAGAATTTGAAATTTTCCACCACCTCCAATTCTTCCTCATTAACATGAGAGCATTAACATTAACGACGATCATATGCGCTGTACCCTCCTCCGATCGCACTCAAGACGTTATCAGTTTAAGCCTCCTGACTATATTACACTAACACACCTGCAATTCTTGTAACGGAAACATTAACACGTGTTTACGAGGATAAGAAAATGACTAATTATTATTAATGACTTCTTATTAAAAGTTAGTTGCAGTTAATCCCTGCATTGTTACTTTTTGTTTGGATGTTTGTAATGTCTTGGCAAATTTTCGTTGGCTTTCAGACCTTTGTATAAAAACCAGCGCAATGCGGACTGCTTCCAAATTGCCCACATCTGTGTTTCGAACGCAGTATGCGGGACTGCGAATTCTGTTCGTAACATCTTCGACACAGAGCTGCTTCTTATTACAAATCCACAGATTGCGACCTTAATGAGTTAAGGATTGCATTTACTCTAATACAAATGAGTCATATACAGAGCCTCACTAATGGAGGTCATTGTGAGTCCTGGACAAAGAGGAAACGAGCAAAACATCGACTGAGGCCCTACAGATGTTTTGCAGACAAATGATGAACATTCCTTCGACAGCCAAAATAAGTAATCTTAACGTTCTGAAAGAAGATAAGTCACACGACAACTTATTACACCATCAGAAAGAAACTGTCGTCATTTTATAAATACTTTATGATAAGAGAAAGATTGTAACATGTTGTAACAACTGGAAACATTTGTAAAAAAAAAAAAAAGACAGTGGAACACAGCGAGACGAGATTCTTAGTATCCTTGAGTCATGGCTTGGAAGAGTGTCAGATGGCGAACTGATGCATGCTGTTGGACATTGGGGAACATATAAACAAGGGACATGATTGGTCGGTCTTAATGTTGTGTACGTTTAATACAGAATTATCAATACTATCAATGGGTGAACAATTTGAGGCCACAAAGACAATTCATAAATAAGCATGCATGTATTGTGTAGGCGCTTGTACAAGTAGAAGTAGGTATTAGAGGACACACTAGACAACATTTAACAAAAAATTGAAAGCTATAGTTACCGACCAGAACAATGACGCTTGTTTAAATGTTCGTTAATATACAGGACACTGCATTATGGTCCTGTATGGTTGTATTTTTGCTATTTGATCTATTAGTTAAATTAAGTTGCATGTCCTTCACAAGACGTAGCAGTCAACCCCAGTATTTTCGCTGTTCGTGATTCCTTGGCAAATGTTACGTTCAGTAGTTTGCCATTGCTTTCTAGACGACAGGCTCCTGTACCTTTATCGAAAAAACCAGCACTGCTGTGTTTCGAACCCGGGTATACGGGCTCACAAACCGCGTTCACAAGCCCTTAGCCACAGAGATCGTCATTTGACCTATTCTGGTTTAATATACAATTCTGGACCCATGGTGCTATTCCAATGGTTAGATACGAATTCTACCCATATTCCATAGTTGTGGGTTCGTGTTATTTATAGACCTGGCTAATGAAGGAACCCTTGTTTTAGGAGTGTTTAGCTGGTCATGCGTTGAAGTACACTTGTTCCCGCAGCGATGCGCTGTCGTCATTCGGAGGTGACATGTTCGAATCCCGGTCGATAATTAAGCCAATTAATTTTTTATTTTGTCAAGTGCGTCATCTAATACCTACTTCTATGAGCGCCTAAATAATACATGTGTGTTTATTTAAGAACAAATGGTTAGTGGGCATATAGCTATTGTCTTCCTAGTTGATCATTCATCATGTGCCATGCCGGTAAGCGTGGGCGATCATGTTTCGCCATCTTACACGACCACCAGAGTCGTGGATCAGCTCTGTGTTCTTGTCCCGACCACACCATGTGGTCAAGCCATCCAGGTATTTACTTCTCTGCCTTCCTCTTATTATTTTTTCCCCAATCTTGCCAGTTGTCACCAATTTTTCTAGTTTATTTCTTCTCATAACGTGCCCAAATTAATGTGACTGTCTATGTCTAATTCCTCTAATCATTTCGCAGTTTTCATTTGCCTCTTGTATGACTTGCTCATTGGTTTTTCTGTCTGTCCATGGTGTTCTTTGCATTGTTCATTGTTCAGGTTTTCTCTATCCCTTATGTAAACGCTTGGTTTAACCACCTTGAATGTGGCACCTAGAATATTGCCTTCCTAGGATGACATGTTAAAAGTAACTAACAGCGGACCGATATTACATGACATGTGACTAATTACTTTAAAGGCAGACTGACATTACGTAAAGGTGGGCTGACATTTTCTGTCAAGTATGCGGATCGATATGAAATGCCATGTTAGTAGTAGCTTATAGCGGACTGACATTACATGACATGTTAGTAGCTTATAGCGGACTGACATTACATGACATGTTAACTGTAGCTTATAGTTAACATTATATGACAAGTTCACAGTAAGTTATATGTGAACCAACATGACAGGAAATGTTAATAACTTAAAGTATGCATAAAATTAGTGGTTCTTGTGGAAAGGCTGTGCACATGTACACAATATAAAATAACACACAGTAATGCAGCTTTACAGAACACAATTACGGAAAACATATGACGTTGCGGCGATTAGTCTTCATCAGCAAACAAATACACAAATCAGAACATTTAAGCACGGGGAAGACACTACAGTGAATAAATTAATTCCAAATAGTCGAAGTTTTTAATGTTATTACTTATTCCCCCCTAACGCACTTAAACATCAAGCGTAGTCAATGCTCATGCTACAACTTGTAGTAGCACTGGACTGATTTTTGCGTGTGGATTAGCTCTCCCTGTTACTAGTGTCCCTCGCCACCAGGCAAACCCACTCCGACTTCAGGGGTACTTGTAATTTACGTCTTCAAGTCAAGGGCGAGAAATCAACATTTTAGTCAAACTGATTGGTACAGGGGATGAATCCACTGTCTCGGCATCAGCACACCGGCTGTTTAAGAACGAGTGCTCTTGTTCATTCGGCCAGGCTGACCTCCGTAATAATAACCGAATGTGAAGAATAAAAATATGGGGGGGGGGGGGGTGTGAGAACAATAAACAGAAAATTACAACAACAACAAAACCGATATGCTTCTTGTCTCAGAATCCCAGACTATGACTCTGACACGAACCTTGACGTTGATACCCTTACAAAGAGAGCCGTGAGTCTGTGATGTAATAGGAACATTGGCAACGGTCTAGTGAAGATTCCAGTAAATGATCAGGAGTGGTACATGAGGACGGATAAGTGGTTGCGGGTGGTGGTGGTGGTAAGGCGGGAAACAGTGGAAATAATGAAAATATGGTGGTGGACAGAGAGTGAAAACTACGAAGGAGTGCCCCGGTGGATGTCCATACAATGCATGATTGTACTATAGTGTTGTTTTTTTTTTTGGTTGCCTCAATATAAAATTCAATATCTCATTAACCAACTGAGGGAAAATGATGAGATTTAGCATATAACCTTATCATTATGTCCACCCAACAAAAAAAATTTTGTTCTGGAGATTGTACAGCAGATTTCAATGTTTGTTTATATGCGGTATATAATTTACCGCTCCCGCATTCATGCCATCATTTTAAGAGTATTACAGCTTCAACAAGACACACCCCCGCTCTTTTCGAAATTATTTGGCGGGTTTCGTTTTGGCACAAACAGCGCGAAGTTAAATTGGTTTGTTCAGAGGTGTCTCAAATAGGGGTTCTTTCATGAAACGTGATTATATAAATAAACTAGCTGACTCGGCCTGGCTTCGCCCAGCTCCTGGCGGCGATCTATCTATCTATCTATCTATCTATCTATCTATCTATCTATCTATCTATCTATCTATCTATCTATCTATCTATCTATCTATCTATCTATCTATCTATCTATCTATCTATCTATCTATCTATCTGTCTGTCTATCTATCTATCTATCTATCTATCTATCTATCTATCTATCTATCTATATCTATTTATATCTATCTATCTATCTATCTATCTATCTATCTATCTATCTATCTATCTATATCTATATCTATCTATCTATCTATCTATCTATCTATCTATCTATCTATTTATATCTATCTATCTATCTATCTATCTATCTATCTATCTATCTATCTCTCTACCTCTCTATCTATCTCTATCGATCTATCTATCTCTATCGATCTATCTATCTCTATCTATCTATCTCTATCTATCTATCTCTATCTATCTCTATCTATCTCTCTATCTCTCTCTATCTCTCTCTATCTCCCTCTATCTCTCTCTATCTCTCTCTATCTCTCTATCTCTCTCTCTATCTCTCTATCTCTCTATCTCTCTCTATCTCTCTCTATCTCTCTCTATCTCTCCCTATCTCTCTCTATCTCTCTCTATCTCTCCATATATCTATCTATCTATTTATCTGCCTACCTACCTACCTACCTACCTACCTATCTATCTATCTCCTGTCTACCTGCCTGCCTGCCTGCCGGCCGGTCGGTCGGTCGGTCGGATGTGCGATGCTTTCCGCGCTGCGGAAAGAAACTGAGCCATATGGGATAAAAACCAGGTGCATTGCAGCCGACCCTGTAAGCTACTTCTTTCATTGCACCCACTCCCATACGAATCCGGATACGCCTTTGTGTGGCATCTGAATTGGCATGTCTCCAATTACTGCAAACATAATTTTGTTAGCGAGAAATCACTAGTTGTTCAGCAAAACATCAAAGGAATGTCGCCGCTTTTGATGATTTAAGTTGTTTTTGGACCTATCAAAGACATATTCCTTGGGTGGGGGTAAATATAAGACGTCTGGAAAAATTTCATAACGATGCAACAGACAGTTTTCAAAATAATTGATCGTGAATGAAGGCATTCAAATCGGAACATACTATAGTAATGGGTTGGCCATAGTAGGCGAATGTTAAAGGGCAATGAAGTGTGTGCCTAAATATGATTGTGATAATATTTAAACACATACTCGGTGTCCCTTTATATGTGTGCTAAGTCTGAGTAGACTGATGTGTGCGACCTCATACACACACAATCACACCAGCAAACACTCACGCACTGCGTGCACTCTATGCACTCTCTGTTACTACAATGTCCAACAATTGTTGTAGATCTGTTGCATTATTCTCCACCAATACTGTGTCATCTGCATAGCGTATATTATTTATATTATAACCTATGATTAGTATTCCTAGGTTCTCTTTGATCTCTCTCATTATTACTTCGCTATAGAGGGAGAAGAGATCCGGTGACAAGACACACTCCTAGCTTTATCTGTTCGTAACTACCCTCTTTATTTCCCATTTTAATTGCTGCTGCTTGGTTCCAATAAATATCCTTTATTATTCTTAAATCTTTCCCATCAATGTTGATATCTTTCAACATGTGAGGTTAATTGTACGAAAATCTTCGCATTCAATTGCTCTTGGTCTTTTTTGGTATAGCTATAATTACAGATTTCTACATATCGCTGGGTAAATATCCACTGCTGTAAATATCATTCAACATTTTGGTTAATATATCTACTCCAAATTCTCCCAATACTTCTAATTCTTCTATTGGGATTTCATCTGGCTCAGCTGTTTTCCCTTTTTCATATGTTTCATGACGTCAGCGACTTTTTCTTTTAGAATAGGTGGGCCTTCTAAGTTACTTTATTCTGTTAATTCTTTTCTTTCTCCATCATATAATTCTCTTATATACTCATTCCACCTCTTAATTATAGCACCATCCTCTAATAATATCTTTCCTGTTTTTGATTTCAGACACTCTGTATTTATTCTTAATTTTCTTCCCGTGAGCTCACTGATTTGTCTGTGCATATTGTTTGTGTCTTTAATGGAATTTAATTCATTTTTTTTTTTTTTTTTTGCACTGCTCGTTTAACCAACTTTATTTTGCCTTCACACATTTATCTCTTATTTCTTTATTTATCTTTGCATATTCTTGTTTGTCATTTTTTATTCTGTTTCCTTTTGTCCATCGGCATTAAGATTTCTTCATTCACCCTCATTAAAACTTAGTCTTCGTATAGATGAAGGTTAAACATTTTACACGATTACGGCAGTAAACATTGTTGGATTACCTTCAAATCTCTGTATGTGTGCGCGTGGGCGCATGCATGCGTCTGTAACGAAAGTGATCCTTTAGACATAAAAAGAATGTTAATTCGATACCATAATGTTGTGACCCAGTATATGTAAAGCCTTTGCATCTCACATTTCATTTGACTACATTAATGTGCATGTGTTATAATTTTATTTTCAGATACGAATTCTTGTTTTCTGTTGTTGTTTCTTAATCCATTTAAATAGACTAGGGACTAACCATGTGCTTTCATCTATGATTGTGTCTGTTGTTTGTCCCGATTAGCAGTCATATTTCCCGTTCATTCGTGCATGACAACCGATATGTTTAGTGTAAAGTTACACCACACAAAGTGGTGTGCTAGTCATCAAGTGTTAAAATGTCAATATAATCATCATGATCATCATATCATGTGCCTTGCAGACTGACGTGGGTGATCACGCTTTTCTACATGTTGCGATCTCCAATGGCATGTGTCAGTTCGTGTGCTGATTCCTTTCAGTGCCATGACACAAGACTCAAACATTTTCTCACGCTATCTTCTTCTCCTATCTCTCTTTCCACGAATCTTTCCAGTTGTCACAAGTTACATGTTTGCGTCTTCTCGGAATATAGCCAAGAAATGAAGACTGCCTCTTTCTCGTGTTTTTATGTTTCCCTTCGCTCGCTTTGAACTCAAGCGTAGTCATACACGAGCTACTACTTCTGGTGCATTAGACTGATTTGTGTGTGTGAATTGGCTTTCCCTATTACCAGTGTTCCTCGACATCAGGCGAACCCATTCAGACTTCAGAGGTACTTGTTATTTACGTCCCATGTCAAGGACGAGTAGTCAAAATTTTAGTCCAACTGACCGGTGTAGGGGCTGAACCCGCTACCCCGGCAGCAGCACACCGGATGTTTACAAACAAGCGCTCTTATTCATTCCGCCATGCAAACCTCTCTCATGTTTGTGACAAGTTGTCTTTGCGACGTAGCCTTCCTCAGAATGTCCAGATTGCTGCTCATGTTAGCTGCCGATGTAACATTCTTCTATAACACCACATCTCCAGATCCTCAATGGATTATTTCTCTTGTTTAATAAGTGTCCAGTGTTCGTAATCAATTGTTTAGAACTGGTTCCAAGTAATCTACAAGATTTCTTTTTATTACTTTCAATGACAAGGATTTGTTGCATGAAATGGTCTTCTTTTGATAGAATGTACTTTTTTCTTGTAAAATGAAAAACATTTTATGCAATAAATCCATTTTCTAATGTGTCAGTATAATAGACAGTAACGAGAATTCTCACTCGGATTACGAGATCACCTTGCTCTGTGGCCCAGTGGTTACGGACGCAGTTCGAAATCCCCCATACTCTCGTTCAACACACAGCTACGGGCGATTTGGCAGCAGACCACCTTTCATTGTTTTTTTACGAAATGGTATGGGTGCCTGTCGTTCAGAAAGCAATGACAAACTACTGAACGTAAACTTGCCACGAAATCCATCAATCCATCCATCATGTGCCATGCCGATAAGCGTGGGCGGTCATGTACTGTCATGCCACTCGATCACCAGAGTCGTGGATCAGCTCAGTGTTCCTGTCTCAACCATGCCTCGTGGCCAAGCCATCCAGGTATTTACTTCTCGGTCTTCCCCTTGGTCTCTTCCCTTTCTATCTTGCCAGTCGTCACCAGGTTCTCCAATTCATTTCTTCTCATAACATGCCCCAACAATTTTGACTCTACATCTAATGTCTCTAATAAGTTTACGATCTTCATTTGTTTCTTGAAGGTCTTATTCATTGGTTTTTCTGTCTGTCCATGGTATTCTTTGCATTTTCTTCAGAAACCACATTTCCACAGCCATTAGCTGTTTGTCAGCATGACTGCTTATTGTCCACGCTTCACATCCATACAAAAGTATAGGTTCTATGTAGCACTTCAACACCCTTTTTCTCGTTTCAATTGATATCATTTTATTGATCAGTATCTTTTTCATCTTGCAAAAGGCTACCTTCGCAATGGCAATTATTGTTCTAATCACTTCAAGGCATCTCCCATCAGATGTTATGACTGTTCCGAGATATCTGTATCGATTAACTTGCTTAAGAATATGCCCATTTACTCGTATATCATCACATTGTGGTATTTCCTTCTTTCCAGTGACGACCATAATTTGTGTCTTCTTAATATTCAGTTCTAACCCTAGTTGTTCACTGTGTGCAACAACCGCATCTACTAAACTATACAGGTCCCGTTCATTGTCTGCAATCAAGACTGTATCATCTGCATATCTAATGTTATTGATGTATCGTCCCCCAATGTTGATTCCTTCCATATCTTCTATATTTCTGAAACTATTTTCACTGTACAGGGGAAAAAAATCTGGAGAAATTACATATACCTGTCTCACACATTTTAATAGGCTGATATTGACCTACATTGTTATCAATTCTGATGGCAGCTTGTTGTTTCCAATATATGTTTTTTACAAGTCTAATGCCACGAAATATCAACAGCAAAAAATGTTGATATTGACTGCGACGTCCTGTAGAGGATATGCAGCTATTTAATTACGAGTATGTGAGATCTATCACTTGTTACTTAGTTTGACCAAGTCATCAATGTCCCCTCGAGGATGGTACACTCACTTAGATAAGAGGTCTAATGTGGCTACTGACCTAGTCATTTCGCAAATTCCAGCTACAGAACATTCCAGCTACAGAACATTCCAGCTACAGAACATTCCAGCTACAGAACATTCCAGCTACAGAACATTCCAGCTACAGAACATTCCAGCTACAGAACATTCCAGCTACAGAACAAAGAAATCGGACAGGCCTTCAACTGGACGCAAGGTCTCCGAAACAGATTAGGCTCAAATGGATAGTCCAGCGCTCCGTCAGGTGTCTTCACGACACATGGGCCACACAGGGCTTCTGTCCTCAGTTAACTGACGCCAAGGTATGGCAACTTTTGTAGTCTCCAGTAAGTACCTGCATGTCCTCTCTATATTATTTATCTGTCTCTAATTTTCTTCGGCATGAAGTTTTTAGGTTCACCTCTATTTCGCTTGCCATGTGGGTTATGTTATCTCTTTGTCTTCCCTTTGCTCGCTTCCATCGAGTTTGCCTGTTGTCAGCAAGTTTTAAAGTTAACATCTCCACATAGTAACGCGCAACACATCTTGACTGTCAACGTGTAAGTTTTTTCTAATTTGTTTACTATGAGTTACAGCACAATGTACGAGAGACGTACAACGGGGGTTCCTATTGCCCTCCACCGACTTGTCTGGGGTTTAACTCCGCTGGCCCGTGTTTAAATCAACCAAATCTGCAAGGCAGCACGGGGGGGGGGGGGGGGTGTGTACTAGGTAGCTATGCATGACCTCTCTTACTCACCGATGACATGTCACAGAGATTTGAGGTAGATTTAGAGATAGCTGCCCAGACAACTAACTCGCTTTCTCTCAATCACGATCTAGTGTTATGGTTCGCGGCCGCTGTTTCAACAATAGTAAAGTAAGGCTGAATGCCAACTTGCACGGCTGTGGCATTTTGAGTATACGGTGCTAGCCCTATTTCTAGCCAGGTGGCCTTAATTCCTCAGGCTCAAAGACCCCTCTGCCATACACCGCAAGGTACTATATTGGCAGTAAACGACAGATTTTAGCCCTATTTGAATAGACTAACAGGCAATTAATGTGGTCACTATAACGCCGCCTGACTTTACTTCCCATGACATTTCCTGGCAGCCATTGTAAGCTGTATCGATGTGAGATCCCAGGCCCATTTTTAGAAATCGGCAACTATGGGGATTTGAACACATGACTACATTGCCGACAGGCAAGCGTGCTAGCTGCTGCGCTACCCGATTCCCGCTTGTTCAACATAATAGGTACCCGCGGTGAACCTCTACATCTAGAAGCACCATATAGCCTGCCATACGGTGCATATGCCTAGCAACTATTCAAGCTTTTACTAAACCTTGGTTATTTGTTTCTAAATGGTGCCTGAATGTACGCTATTGGGAGCCGGGGTAGCGTAGTGGTTAGACGCTCGCCTACCGGCCCGGTAGTCATGTGTTCGAATTCGATTTGAGATGGATTTTTTTTTAAATTGACCCTGTCTCCCAGGTCGTCTATCCAGTCTGTGATGGACACCAGAAAATGTAGTGGCCGATTTGTCAATAACAAGTATTTTTCGACTTTTTAACTAGTACCCTTTCTGGTATACTTTACTTACGGCACAACATTAATAGAAATAACTTGTTAAGATTGAACAGTGTATGTAAACTCTTAGAGAGAACAATTCGGGTCTAAACATGCCAACACTCCTGCGTTCTTTAGAATCTTTGGACAGCTGAGTATTGTAGCCTAGGGTAAGCACAATCAAATATGCTCTAAGAATAGAAACTAGGGGTAGTATCATCTTTTGTGTTCTAATCTGGTCTCTCCCGTCTGGACCATCCCATCCCAGGTGGTCCGGAGTCCACAGAATAAAGGAAGCTTACACAAGTCAAACTCTACATGCCCGCAAGGTATCTAGACACGAGATTAGGTCCAAAGTGACAGGCTACTGCACGTGAGATTTGTTGTTACGTCTCTTCAAATACAAACGTGTCAGCGGCGCTGATGACTGCTTTGAACTTATTCGACCGATAAACAAAGGAAAAGGTACCCACCCCAGCTATGGTCAAGTGGGCGCTAGGTCTGAAAACAACAATGACACATAATGAACTCGGACTGGACCGGCCAGATTGGCGTCCGTTTCGTAATAACTATACTCTAATTTTTGAACCAATCGTGTGGTTTCATGCCAGGTAATCACCTAACTTTGTAATGCCAATCAAACCCAAAGTTGTTCAGTAGTTTCATTGCAATTGTAATAGGTCCGCCCCGGATGCTCTAATATAGGTAGCGACTTGTCCAGTCAACTCCATGACATTACAGTAGAAGATCGTGTACTTGCGAGCATCTTAGGTAGCTTCATATTCTAGTTTTAAGTTCTATCAGGATTTTATTGTTAATTCTGAAGGATAAGTCAAGACTCAAGTTAACTTGTTAATTAAGTCAGCAGTGCAATAGCTTTATTCTCAAAATGGAATTCCGAGGTATGTATTATATTTCGTGTGTTGTAGTGTCTATAAATGTTATATTATTTGTTAAATTGTGCCTTTTTTGTATATTTAATAAGTTGTACTTTCTATGTGTAATGTCCATCTGGATGGCTTGACCACATGACATGACCGGGACAAGAACACAGAGCTACATGTGTTATATGTATGAACAGAGAGGAGTTAGAGACACAGAGTTCTGAACATCTAAATTCTCTGCTGACTGCCGATGGAAATGTCATTTTAAAAGTTAACAGAAAAAGATAAAACATTTGGGGAAAACGTGGATGGGGAAAACTAAAACAAACTATTTGAAATACAGTAGGCCCGTCTTCATTGCGCCGGATTTTATCCTATATAGCATGGCCTTTTTCCGCCGTAAGACTTGCCAAATGCTACGCACAGAAGCACTAACTCGGCAGCTCCAGCGACGACCCGCAGGAGTCTCTGTGAAAACTGCATATGCGAAACGAATGTTGTACTCCGGAATCCAAACCAAAACCTTATGAGCGTGAGGAGGCCAATATAACCTCTTCGACATGAATACTCCCATATGGACTGAAACAGATAGAATAACAAATGTTAGAACTATAGGAGCATGCATTATTTCCTGTAGCAACATATCGGCGCTAAAATTCAATTTTTAACCAAGCGCTACTACTACTACTACTACTACTACTACTACTACTACTACTACTACTACTACTACTACTACTACTACTACTACTACTACTACTGCTGCTGCTGCTACTACTGCTACTGCTACTGCTACTACTACTACTACTACTACTACTACTACTACTACTACTACTACTACTACTACTACTACTACTACTACTACTACTACTACTACTACTACTACTACTACTACTACTACGTTAGTTAGTTAGTTAGTTAGTTAGTTAGTTAGTTAGTTAGTTAGTTAGTCGACAGATCATCTTCATTGCACATCGAACCATTTAGTCCATAAGTGCTCGGATCCCCTCCTCAGCAAATCCCGCAGCGTATAGCAGCTAACGACGCCAATTCTGTGTTGGTTTATCAATCGTCTGTGGCTTCCTGCGTAGTGTTCTTGTTTGGCCACCCATCTTTTAATTTGCAGTTCTCGCAGTCTGGCCATGGTTGTAGATTCACAGTAATCACTTTGATCTCGCAAAAGTCTTACTTCTCGTAGAGCATTCATAATGTCAGCCTGGTCCATGGCGCGTCCGCCCTCCACATTAGCCTTACCTGCGAGCTTGTCAGCCCGCTCATTTCCTTGTACTCCCGCATGCCCTGGCACGAAGATGAAACTAATCTTTGCTAGCCGAGACCGCTCCAGAGACAGCAGCCATTCTCTTTGGATCCACCCCTTCTATATATCCTCTTGAGCATGCTCATTGAGTCGCTAAGGAAACATGCCCTATTGAATGTACTTCGGAATCGAAACCAAAACCTTATGAGCGCGAGGCAGTTCTGAGTTGATCTACTACTACTACTACTACTATTACTACTACTACTACTACTACTACTACTACTACTACTACTACTACTACTACTACTACTACTACTACTACTACTACTACTACTACTACTACTACTACTACTACTACTACTACTACTACTACTATTACTACTACTACAACTACTGTAAATACTCCTACTACTCTGCTGCTGCTGCTACTACTACTACTGCAAGTGCAACTACTACTACTACGACTACTACTACTACTACTACTGCAAATACTAGTACAACTACTACTACTACTCTCCATGGTTACCGTAAGTGCTATCTCAGCGGATGTTGAAGTGGACAAGACGCCTGCCTGCCTTGCGCTCCGAAGATGGTGGGTTCGATCCATGACTTCGTCATTCGGTTCACGGGTGCAATGTTCTCGAAGACTCCTGGTGGTAGTCCCTGGAGCTAAGGAGTTCGTGGCCTGATTGACGCTTTCGAAAAACCGCTCTGCGAAAAGAGACAGCGCCATATGGAGTGAAATCCGGTGCTGGAAAGTTGATTTTCTGACCTTTAAACCTGTTAAACGTGTGCTACAATTACAAACATTAATATTCATCCTGATGCTACAATTATTACTACTACTAATACTGCTACTCATACTCTCCCCTCCCTTCTCCTTAAAACTCCTACTACAAATAATATTATAATCACCTCTGCTTTTATTCCTCACTCTCTTCCTCTAATTTCTTTTCTTCCTACTGGTACTATTACTATCTGTCACAGTCCTCCGCTCACACACTCTCGCAATGTCTCCCAACATTCTGTCTTTCAAATTCTTTCTCCTTTCACACCCATATAGATGTACACACAGTCCCTGCCTCGCTCACACACTGTATATGTATGTCTCACATCACTCCCATACACTTTATTACTGTCTCACCTTGGTCACGCACATCCTCGCTCAATATCTTTCCCGCTCACACAAAGACTATTTATCCATCCATTCATCATCTACTCATCCATCCATCCGTCCGTCTGTCCGTCCATCTGCCTGCTTATACGTCCGTCCGTCCGCCCGCCCGCCCTCCCGTCCCTCCGTCTGTCTGTCTGTCTGTCTGTCTGTCTGATGTCTGTCCGTCTGTCTGTCTGTCTGTCTGTCTGTCTGACGGTCGGTCGGTCGGTCGGTCGGTCGGTCGGTCGGTCGGTCTGTCTGTCTGTCTGTCTGTCGGTCGGTCGGTCCGTCCGTCTGTCTGTCTGGCTGTTATATTTCAAAACATAGAAAATGGCTTGAGTACTTGATTATTCCAGTCCTTGTGATGACTAGCAGAGTGAACTCTTTGTGATGACTAATAGAGTTCAGTCCTTGTGAGGACAAATAAGAGTTCAGTCTTCGTGAGGACTAATATAGTTCATTCCTTATGAGGGCTACATGAGTTTAATCCTTGTGAAGTCTAAATGAGATCATTCCAGGTAGAGAAAGCAACTGGTAGGCTACTGAACTTGGTAGGTCCCCCTCAGGACCGGTCCTCATTAGGACCAGCTCAACACAATAAAGATCATGCCAACCAGCGGGAACCCCATATGACCCAACCGTACCCGACGAACGTAGCTGAAAAGATATAACCAGTCCTATTTAGGACTAAAAAGTACTGGAGAGTTTTGGTCATAGACCACAACTTTAGGAAGGGAAAATCCCAACTGCACGTCCCCGTGGTAGAGGATGGAAACACATCACGGTGTGGCTAACACAGCTCTGGGGACCGAGTATCCACCGGAATAATTGGACAACTCTGCAGCTGAGCAGAGCAGGGCACTCACTTGTCCTTACAGTCGGAAATGGTTGTTAAAGGTAGAGGTAAAAAGACCACCATGTGAATGTGGAAGGCAAGGGGAAACCACCACATTATCTTCCCAAGACTTCATGGCAAAACACATATCAGAGTTAGTGAACGACGTTAATGGCTGTCTTAGGACATCCTCGTCTGGTAGGGACAGTCCTGAGCCACAGATGACACCAGACCGTCATCCAGCGACTGATGGCAAAACCATAAATAAAATAAATAAATTTAGAGTAGGAACATGGAATGTTAGGACATTAAATGAGCTAGGAAAGTTGAACAATGTTCTAAGAGAAATGGATAGCATGAATATGAATATACTAGGCGTTAGTGAGATGAGATGGAAGGGATCGTGCAAGATTATAGCTGACAACCACACAATAATTTATTCTGGAGGGGATACACATGAAAAAGGTGTAGGAATAATACTTGACGAAGAAACTGCCAAGTCACTTAATTGATACTGGTGTATTTCAGATAGAGTTATTTTGGTCAAAATCAAAGGCAAACCAATAGATATAAATATTATACAAGTATATGCACCAACAACAAGCAGTAGTGATGAAGAAATACAACACTTTTAAGACGAAATAGAAATGGCGATGGCTCAAATTGGATCACAGGAAATAAAAATAATACTTGGAGATTTTAATGCAAAAGTAGGAAAGGGGAAAATGGAGGATGTAGTGGGGAATTATGGTTTAGGTACAAGAAATGAAAGAGGGGAAAAGTTAATAGAATAGGCAAATATCAATGATATGATAATTGGAAACACGTGGTTTAAACACCATAAAAGACGACTATACACATTGAAAAGCCCTGATCAGAAAATACGCAACAAAATTGACTACATACTAATTAATAAAAGATTTAGAAATGCTCTAATTAATGTAAAAACAATGCCTGGCGACGACTGTAATAGTGATCATGTACCACTATGTGGACAAATAAAAGTAAGATTAAAGAGAGGGAAACAAATGGTTAGGAACATGAGACTTAATAAAGAGGTTCTGAAAGTAGATAAAGAAATTCAAGAACAATACATAGTGACTGTGAAAAATAGGTATAATGCAATAGCTAAAATACAGAGTATAAATGAACAATGGGAAATGTTAAGGGACTCCATTCATCAAACTAGCAAAGAAATATTACCGGATAGAAGTCAAATAGCTAAGAAAAAATGGATGAATGAAGAAATCTTAATGCTGATGGACAAAATCCATCCATCCATCATGTGCCATGCCGGTAAGCGTGGGCGGTCATGTTCTGCCATCTCACTCGATCAACAGAGTCGTGGATCAGTTCCGTGTTTCTGTCTCGACCATGCCACAAGGCCAAGCCATCCAGATACTTGTTTCTAGGTCTTCCCCTTGGTCTGTTCCCCTCGATCTTACCAGTTGTCACCAAGTTCTCCAAATCATTTCTTCTCATAACATGCCCAAAAAATTGTGACTGTCTACGTCTAATGTCTCTGATCAGTTTACGATCTTCATTTGTTTCTTGAAGGACTTGTTCATTGGTCTTTCTGGCTGTCCATGGTATTCTTTGCATTTTCCTCAGAAACCACATTTATACAGCCATCAGATGTTTTTCAGCCTGGCTGCTCATTGTCCACGTTTCACATCCATATAAAAGTACAGGTTCTATGTAGCATCTCAACACTCTTTTTCTCGTTTCAATTGACATCTTTTTATTGGTCAGTATGTTTTTCATCTGGCTAAAGGCTACTTTTGCCATGGCGATCCTTGTTCTAATCTCTTCAAGGCATCTCCCATCAGATGTTATTACTGTTCCGAGATAATTGTACCTATTCACTTGTTGAAGAATATTCCCATTTACTTGTATATTACACTGTGGTATTTCGTTCTTCCTAGTGACGACCATAATCTGTGTCTTTTTACAACTTAATTCTAACCCTTGTTGTTCACTGTGTGTAACAACCGCATCTACTAAATTTTGCAGATCCTGTTCATTGTCTGCAATCAAGACTGTATCATCTGCATATCTAATGTTATTGATGCATCGTCCCCCAATGTTGATTCCTTCCACATTTTCAATATTTCTGAAAATATTTTCACTGTACAGGGAAAACAGATCTGGAGACATTACACATCCCTGTCTCACACCTCTCTTAATAGGCTGATATTGGCTTACTTCATTATCAACTCTTATGGCAGCTTGTTGTTTCCAATATATGTTTTTTACAAGTCTAAGGTCTTTCCCATCAATTTGTAGATCTTCAAGCATCCTTATCATGTTGACATGTCTCACTTTATCAAAAGCCTTTGTGTAGTCAATAAAGCAAAGGTGTAGATCTTTGTTTACTTCTATAGAACGTTCGATTACGGTTCTCAGTATATACATAGCATTTACTGTACCCTTGCCTACTACAAACCCACATTGTTCTTCTCCTATTTCAGGTTGTATTTTCCTCCTAACTCTTTGCATGATAATTCTTAGCAAAATCTTCGTGATGTGACTCATTATACTAATTGTTCGATGTTGATCACATTCCAAGGCTCCTGATTTCTTTGGGATTGCAATAAATACAGAATTACATAACTCATGAGGTATATTTCCAGTATCATATATTGTATTAAGCAGACTGGTAACTTTATCTATTCCATATTCTTCTAAAGCATTAATCATTTCTGTTGTGACGCTGTCTGGACCGGGGGTCTTGCCAGATTTCATATGATTAAGAGCATTCTGAACCTCCGTCTTCAAAATTGCTGGCCCTTCATTGTTATTTTGAACAATATATTGTTCGTCTCTGTTATCGTCACTAGGGCATCATAAAGGTTTTTCACGTAATCTGACCATACATGTAAAATCTGATCTTTTTCTATTACGACTCTTCCATCTTTTGTCTTTAGGCAGCCTGCTGATGTACGTGTTCTTTGATTAGTAATCTCCTGAATTCTTTTGTGCATTAGTTTCGCATTTTTACTGTTGTGTTGTTTTTCAATTTCTCTGCAATTTTTCTCAAGCCATGTTTCTTTAGCCTCCTTACATAAGGTTCTGACTTTTCTGTGAATTTCTTCATATTTGGCAGGATTATTTTTGTTCTGTCTTCTTGTTTCCATTAGTTGTAAAATTTCTTCAGTCATCCATGTCTTACGGCCCACTTTCTTTACTTTTGGAATAGTTTTTTCTGCTGCACAACTGATTGAATTCTTCAGCATTTCCCATTGATCATCTACATCTTGAAATAGGATCTCTAGATCAGACAATAAATCAAATTTGTTCTTTACTTCTATGTTAAAATTATCTTGTATTTCTTTGTCAGTTTTCAATTTGCACAAGTCATATTTAGGGTTTCCTGCTGTATACTTGACTTTCTTTAACTTTACCCTCAATGTGCCAGTAATTAATCTGTGATTATATGGACAAAAATGATGGACAAAATAAAACAGAGTAAAAATGACAAACAAGAACACGCTAAGATAAATAAAGAAATAAAAGATAAATGTTGGAAGGCAAAAGAAAGTTGGTTAAATGAACAGTACAAAAAATTGAATTAAATGCCATTAAAGATACAAACAATATGCACAGACAAATCAGTGAGCTCGCGGGAAGAAAAATAATAATAAATACAGGGTGTTTAAAATCAAAAACAGGAAAGATATTATTGGAGGAAGATGATATAATGAAGAGGTGTAATGAGTATATAAAAGAATTATATGATGGGGAAAGGGAAGAATTAACAAAAGAAAGTAAATTAGAAGGTCCACCTATTCTAAAAGAAGAGGTTGCTGACGCTATGAAATATATGAAGAAAGGAAAAACAGCTGGACCAGATGAAATCACAATAGACGAATTAGAAGTATTGGGAGAATTTGGAGTAGATATATTAACCAAAATGTTAAATGATATTTCAGCAGTGGATATCTACCCAGTTATATGCTGAAATCTGTCTTTATAGCTATACCAAAAAGACCAGGAGCAATTGAATGTGAGGATTTTCGCACAATTAACCTCATAAACCATATCACTAAGCTTCTGCTCAGAATCATGATGAGAAGAACCAGAAAGAAAATAAAAATGAAAATTAGTGAAGAACAGCATGGATTTGTGGAGGGTAAGGGCACAAACAATGCAATATATACATTACAGACACTAATAGAAAGGTCAATAGAGAAACAGAAAGACATATATTTATGCTTCATAGATTATACTAAGGCATTTGATAAAGTAAAACATGATGAGCTGATTAAAATGTTGGAAGATATCAACATTGATGGGAAAGATTTAAGAATAATAAAGAATATTTACTGGAACCAAGTAGCAGCAATTAAAATTGGAAATAAAGAGGGTAGTTACGAACACATCAAGCTAGGAGTACGACAGGGATGTGTCTTGTCACCAGATCTCTTCTCCCTATATAGCGAAGTAATAATGAGAGAGATCAAAGAGATGCCAGGAATACTAGTTGGAGGTTATAATATAAATCATATACGCTATGCAGATGACACAGTATTGGTGGCAGATAAATCAACAGACCTACAACAATTGTTGGACACTGTAGTAACAGAGAGTGCAAGGAAAGGACTCTCCTTGAATATCAAGAAAACAGTAACAATGGTGATATCAAAGAAAATGGTGACACCAAAATGTGACATAGAAATAGAAGGAAAAATTCTTAACCAAGTGGATAATTGTAGATACCTATGGACATTTATAACATCAGATGGAAGATGTACAGCAGAGATTAAGAGCAGAATAGGGCAGGCAAAAGCCGCATTTCAGAAAATGAAGAGTATCTTGTGCAATAGGTCACTATCACTGAGTGTAAGAAAGAGAGTGCTGAAATGCTATGTAGAACCAGTTTAGCTGTATGGCAGTGAATCTTGGAATGTAAATGAACAAATTAAGAAGAAATTAGAAGCAACAGAGATGTCATTCCTGAGACGAATGTTGAGAATTCCTTGGACTGCCAGAGTAACTAACGACGACTGCCTGAAACAGGCTAATGAAACTAGAACACTATATACAACAATAAGAAAGAGACAAACGGCTTTCTTTTGTCATGTAATGAGAAGAGAGGCATTGGAGAACATCGGGACAACTGGAAAGATCGAGGGGAAGAGAGGCAGAGGCAGACCAAGAGAAATGATGCTGGATGGATTGAGACGGTGGCAGCAGAGTTGATCCGGAAAACCAAAGACCGAGATCTGTGGAGAGCCATGAACGCCTACGCCAGCTGGCAGGGCACTTGATGATGATGATTAAGGACCAACTCGAAAAAGAGCCGGAATAGAAAGAAGGTCAAAACTCATCACACACACACACACACACACACACACACACACACACACACACACACACACACACACACACACAACGGACCTCCTCAATTGTAACCAACGCTGAAGAAGCAGGTTGAACGAGGCTGAATGTTTATCCCCAACCCCCTTCCCCGTTAATACTGAACTCAACAAATGATTAAATACATCACATTTCCCAAACTTAGGATAGACGTAAACAAAATAACCTTAGCGTACGCCTCAAATCAGCTGTGGAATATTCTTTCACAACAAATCAAAAACAATACTAACACTTATACATTCAGTCGCTATGTGTTTGAACACTATCTCAGTGCATACATATATGTTCCCTTAAGACCATAATCATTAAAAAAAAAATCGCTTAAAGGTCGACAGGATCGACTTCCTTGCATCGGGTTTTATCCCATATGGCTCGGTCTCTTTCCGCAGTGCGGAAAGCGTCGCACAAAGCACAAACTCTGTAGCTCTAGCGACGACCTACAGGAGTCTCCGAAACATTTAACTCGTGAACTGAAGGACGCGGCCCGGAATCTAACACAATCTTCGGAGCCCGAGTCAAACGGCTTGACCACTTCGCCAGGAAGACTCTCATAATAATTCCAAACGACAACTGAATAATAAACATTCTCTTAACACTCGAATATCTACCTGCATCATCATCATCATCATCATCATCATCATCATCATCATCATCATCATCATTATCATCATTTTCCACTTTTACCGTAAAGCATCGTGGGGAGGAATAACAATGTCTGTGATGTGGTCAATCCATGTTCTTCTCGGGTGTCCTCTTGCTCTCGTCGCAGATGATCTTTGATGCATGGCCAGTGCTGATAGTTGATGGTGTTGCAACATCTGCCCTAGCTAATTATAATTGCCATGTCAAAGATTAGTTTTAATGACCCTCGTATTAATGATATATGAATACTTTCGAAGTGTTTATTACGCATATATTGCTTCTGTTGTTGTTGTTGTTGTTGTTATTATTATTATTGTTGTTGTTGTTTCAGATAAGTTTCATACGTGATGTTTGAATGAAAATAATGTATAAGAGCAGAGAGATAAGAAGGATAGAATGTTATAGGGGCATTATCTATTCTGAACTTTTTGGAATTAAAATTCGTTCATTCGTTCTCTCTCTCTCTCTCTCTCTCTCTCTCTCTCTCTCTCTCTCTCTCTCTCTATCTATCTATCTATCTCTCTCTCTTATTAATATCGTACTCATTGATATCTCTCTCATTGATCTCTCGATCTCTCTCTTTCTCTCTCTCTCTCTTTATTTCTCTCTCTCTTTCTCTCTTTCTTTCTATCTCTCTCTTATTATTCTCTCACTCATTGATATCCTCTCTCATTGATCTCTCTCTCTCTTTCTCTCTCTCTTTTTTTTTCTCTCTCTCTTTCTCTCTCTTTCTTTCTTTCTCTCTCTTATTATTCTCTCACTCATTGATCTCTCTCTCTTTCTCTCTCTCTTTCTCTCTCTTTCTCTCTCTCTTTCTCTCTCTCTTTCTTTCTCTCTCTCTTTCTCTCTCTTTCTCTCTCTCTCTTTCTCTCTCTCTTTATTTCTCTCTCTCTCTTTATTTCTCTCTCTCTTTCTCACTCTCTCTTTCTTTCTCTCTCTTATTATTCTCTCACTCATTGATATCCTCTCTCATTTCTCTCTCTCTTTCTCTCGCTCTTTCTCTCTCTCTTTTTCTTTCTCTCTCTTATTATTCTCTCACTCATTGATATCCTCTCTCATTTCTCTCTCTCTCTTTATTTCTCTCTCTCTCTCTCTTTCTCTCTTTCTTTCTATCTCTCTCTTGTTATTATCTCACTCATTGATATACTCTCTCATTGATCTCTCTCTCTCTCTTTCTCTCTTTCTCTCTCTCTCTCTCCTTTCTTTCTTTCTCTATCTTATTATTCTCTCACTCATTGATCTCTCTCTCTTTCTCTTTCTCTCTCTCTTTCTCTCTCTCTCTTTCTCTCTCTCTTTCTTTCTCTCTCTCTCTCTTTCTCTCTCTTTCTCTCTCTTTCTCTCTCTCTTTCTCTCTCTCTTTATTTCTCTCTCTCTTTATTTCTCTCTCTCTTTCTCTCTCTCTTTCTTTCTCTCTCTTATTATTCTCTCACTCATTGATATCCTCTCTCATTTCTCTCTCTCTTTCTCTCGCTCTTTCTCTCTCTCTTTTTCTTTTTCTCTCTTATTATTCTCTCACTCATTGATATCCTCTCTCATTTCTCTCTCTCTTTCTCTCTCTCTTTCTTTCTTTCTCTCTCTTATTATTCTCTCACTCATTGATATCCTCTCTCATTTCACTCTCTCTCTCTTTCTCTCTCTCTTTCTCTCTCTCTCTCTCTTTCTTTCTCTCTCTCTCTCTTTCTCTCTCTCTTTTTCTCTCTCTCTTTCTCTCTCTCTTTTTTTCTCTCTCTTTCTCTCTCTCTCTTTCTCTCTCTCTTACGTTCTCTCTCTTTCTCTCTCTCTCTTTCTCTCTCTCTTTCTCTCTCTCTCTCTCTGTCTCTCTCTCTCTCTCTCAAAATCTCACTTGCGATATTCTCTAATGTTTCACTATGCTCATACATTCTCTCATTTCTGACTTATCTCACTTACACATTGTACATGTAGTCTCATTTCACCCACACACACTATATTTCTCTTTAACGGCGCGCGCGGACACACACACACACACCGCCACACACACTATATTTCTCTTTAACGGCACACACACACACACACACACACACTGTATTTCAATCTCATCTATCTCTCTCTGTATCTCTCTCCCTCTCACTCACATCACACCAATAACACACACACACACACACACACACACACACACACACACACAATTTATTTATTTCTCATTTCACACACAAACACTATATTTCTCTTTCACCCTACACACACACGTTATATTTCGCTCTCACCTCACTCACACACACACGATATTTTTCTCACACCTCACTTATGCAATGTATATTTCTCTCCATCTCTTTGCTCACACACTGTACATACTTAATTTCTACAATGTATATGTATGTCCCATCTCACTCACATAAACTGTATTTCTGTCTCAGCTCACTCATACACGTTCTCTCTTAATATCTCTCTCACTTACATATACTCAGTCTATCCATCCATACATCCATTCATCAATCCCTCCGTTCGTCGTTCCGTCCGTGCGTCCGTCCGTCGTTCCATCCCTCCGTTCGTCCTTCCGTCCGCGCGTCCGTCCGTCCGTGCGTCTGTCTGCTTGCTTGCCTGTATGTCTGTTTGTTTATCAGTATGTCTGTACATATAGAACTCAAGACACAACAAGAAACTCTACATATTACATGTCCCTAAGCCTAGAATTTACTTCAACAAAACAACATCTCTCTCTCTCTCTCTCTCTCTCTCTCTCTCTCTCTCTCTCTCTCTCTCTCTCTCTCTCGTATTGTTCTCTCTCTCTCGTATTGTTCTCTCTCTCTCTTTCTCTCTCTCTCTCGTATTGTTCTCTCTCTCGTATTGTTCTCTCTCTCTCGTATTGTTCTCTCTCTCTCGTATTGTTCTCTCTCTCGTATTGTTCTATCTCTCTCTTTCTCTCTCTCTCGTATTGTTCTCTCTCTCTCTCTCGTATTGTTCTCTCTCTCGTATTGTTCTCTCTCTCTCGTATTGTTTTCTCTCTCTCTCTCGTATTGTTCTCTCTCTCTCGTATTGTTCTCTCTCTCGTATTGTTCTCTCTCTCTCTCTCGTATTGTTCTCTCTCTCGTATTGTTCTCTCTCTCTCGTATTGTTCTCTCTCTCTCTCTCTCTCTCTCTCTCTCTCTCTCTCTCTTCTCTCTCTCTATTATTATTCTCTCTCTCTTAAAATCTTTGATATCCTCTTACTCTCTCAAAATCTCACTTGGGATACTCTCTAGATCGCTACCGATATTGCTTATAGCTCTCTGTCTTTGTCTATCCCCGCGCACACATACCCTATTTCTGTTTCATCAATCTCACACATTGTAAGCCTTCTGTCTTATATCTCTTATAACACTATATTTCTGTCTCACTTCACCTGCACATAAAATAGTTCTATCTCACTTCATATGCACACACTATATTTATGTCTTACCCTACTCTCTTTCTCTCTCTCTCTCTCTCTCTCTCTCTCTCTCTGTCTTTCACACACACACACACACACACACACACACACACACACACACACACACATACACACTATATTTCTCTCTCACTCCACTCACGCACACACTATAATTATCTCCCACCTAACTCCTACATTGCAAATTTCTGCCACACCTCACTCATAGACTGTATATATTTCCGTCTCACCCTGCTCACGCACTGCATATTTTTGTCTTACCTCAATCACATACACTTTTTTCTGTCGCACCACACTCACACACTATTTATTTATTTCTCACCTCACTCACATACACATTATTTCAGTGTCTCTTCACTCACATACACATTATTTCAGTGTCACCTCACTCGCATACACTATATATGTCTGTGTCTCCTCACTCACATACA